>OU015499.1:100000-102500 GCA_907164885.2 Dolomedes plantarius | reverse complement strand
TATATATATATATAGGGGAGGATTGCGCTCTTTCGTCTGACGTTTCTAAAAACGACTCTAGAGTAAGGTTTTCCTGGATCTCATGGATTTCATACCACTCGGAGAGGCCACTCTGCACCTTTTGTCGTTCTCTTCGGCTCCCTGAAGAATCTGAACTCTAGGGAGGAGAAATCGTTGTCTCCTGGTCAATGAACCCATGATGTTCTCCAGGTGACTTGTCTTTCGCCTTTGACATGTTAATTGGCTGCAATCTGTCTGAGTCATTTCCTCCTTTCAAGAGAATGTCTCGTTGTCCTCTTTTATAAAATTGCATCTATGATCTGCATAATTATATCAAAAAGGTAACTTTATATGTACTTTTAATGCTTGTGGGACTTTCTTCTCTCTTTGCAGGGTCTTTGGGTACCCGAAGGAGAAGACGTAAAAATCCCTGTGGCTATCAAAGTTCTTCGAGAGGGAGGCTCTCCAAACAAGAATAACGAGATATTAGAGGTAGGAAAAATCATTTATTGTACAAGCCACGATATTTGTTGAGGGCAGTGTGGCACAGTCTATTTATTCCCTATGTTGAGCAATTAGGAAATTTTCTTTTAATATATTTTCAATCAAGCATTAATAAAAATATTTTTTTAATTCTGCTCATAGTAGATATTTAAATAAATAGTGTATTTTTCTTTTAATTTAAAAATTTTCTTTATTTAATTTTTTTACAGGGCGTAAAAAATGTATCCTTACATCTGCAAATTTTCTTTTTCTTTTTTTTAAATTCTTAAAACGATATATTTTAAAAATATTTGCATGATATTTTTGAAATTTGTTTGCAAAATTGGTATATGAATAATTAGTAATTTTTTTAAAAATTATTTTTTCAAAACGATAGTTTTAATTCTTTTTAAAAAAGTTAAACAACGTTGCAGCAACTGATATCAAAAACCACACAAAATTGAGCGTTGTCCACACAAAATTGAGCTATCAAAAAATTTGCAACCTCAAAATCTTTTCTCAGTTTATTTAAAGGTTTATCTTTGTTTGCAGAGTACAGAATAAAATAATATGCATTTGCTAATCAATGAATATAAAATTTCTACTAGGAAATTTCATTAGAGAATTTAGCATTTGTATCGAAATATTGACTGATTGTTTGCTTTGAGTCATGCTGTTTCAAATGTGACGGAATTGTGTTTAGATGAAAATGCTAATGAATATAAAATATGTAAGCGAATGTTATTATGATCATCATCTTTGTATAAAATGAAATCTAATTAGCACTGGAATTTCAATAGAACTGTCTTATATTTCAGCCAGTCACTCTATGTTTCAATTTAGAAGAGATTATACATTATATAACAGGACTTCTGTGGTTTGCTTTTAATTTTGTATTGTAACACACATTATATACACTGCTTGACAATTGCTAAGGAACAGTCACATTTTTCGGAATATTTCATAATAGGCATTGATTGAAGAAATGAAACTTCGTACATATTTAGTAGAGATACTGTGCATTATTTATTATCAAAATGGTACAGATTACGCCACATGGAAAAAGAAGAAAACGAAAAACGATAAAGATGCTCTTTGGAGCATTTCCAAACAGCCACAAAAAATGGGTCTTACTGCCAGAATGAAACAGTTATGAGTACCTTAGTCAGGTGTGTGACCTCCTCGGACACTAGTGCACAGTTTGGATCTGTTTTTCATGCTGTCTTCTAAAGTATTCGGGAGTCCTTGGGGGATATTGTCCCACTCCTCTCTCAAGGCGATTTTCAGTTCTTGCATGGTTCGGGGAGGGCAAGTTCTTTGAGAAACATGTCTGCCAAGAGCATCCCAAGCATGCTCTATAATATTTAGGTCAGAAAAGTAAGCAGGCCATGTCATACGTTCAATATTTTCACATTCTAGTGTGTCCGATACTTCAGCGGTCCTGTGTGGGAGCGCATTGTCTTCCATAAACAGAACATCTGGACCTACCGCACCCCTAAAAAGACGAACATGATCCAGAATAATCTCTCTGCAATACCGCTGTGATGTAACGGTACCTCGCTGAAAGATGTGAAGCGGTGTTTTACCATTGTGCATAATGCCTGCCCACACCATCACGTCTTGTCCATACCGATGACGTTCCTGAACATTATGTGGTGCATAACGTGTTCCCCTCTCTCTCCACACTAACTGGTGGCCAGAATCACTTGTCACAGTGAAACGGGATTCGTCAGAGAACATCACTCTGGACCACTCTTACTGACCCCAACCAATATGTTCCTTATACCAACGTAA
Organism: Dolomedes plantarius; assembly: GCA_907164885.2. NCBI lineage: Eukaryota > Metazoa > Arthropoda > Arachnida > Araneae > Dolomedidae > Dolomedes > Dolomedes plantarius. The sequence continues at coordinate 100,223 of OU015499.1, read as the reverse complement.
TCTTTCTAGACGATGGCGTGGTTGAATTGGGATGCATTGAACAGGCTTCCGTGAATACAAACCAACCTGATTTAATCGCCAAGAAATGGTTCTGGCTGATACATTTGTACCGGTAGCGGTTGCAAGGTCTGCAGCTATCTGACTAGGAGTGAGATGGCTGTTCCATTTCACCACTAGGGATACATATCGATCCTCTTGAGGTGTGGTGTTCCTTCCACGTCCA
>OU015499.1:0-95000 GCA_907164885.2 Dolomedes plantarius | reverse complement strand
TATATATATATATATATATATATATATATATATATATATATATATATATATATATATATATATATATATATATATATATATATATATATATATATATATATGAAACAAATTTTAATCTTTTTAAATACTCCTAACATGCTTTTTCCAAATTCGCTTATCTTATTGCAACAGAATACATCCCCTTAACCTTGGATTGCGACCTAAATTCAACCAATATAAATCTATTTTTTCCCCTAAAGCACGCGCATACTATTATATAAGCATTATATAACGGGCATTGCGAGACCATCACTTCATATGACGCGACTTAATCACGTGTCCATTTATGACAAATTAGAAGTTTGATAGACCCGTACTCGGGCGGGAGATTTTCGCGTCTCGGTAGTCTTTTTTGTCTGCTCTCGACCTAACATGACGTGATTTTGAGCTCTCCGTCAAATAACGCGCGGCGTTGCGTCGCCGGGATTCTTCCCGATAAACGGCCCCCGAACGATACTTTTCACGCATGTTAATCCTAAACTAAGTATGCAGTGTATAGATAATGAAGTAAATTTAATCATCGAAAATACGGTGAAAATAAAGAGACTGTTCCATCAGCTTAGATGACTGTATTATTCGCCTGGATTGTCTTCCTACGCCTTTCCCAGTCACTCGCCATTGCCTGTTCCGGTACGACTACACAGTTAGATCAACTCGGCTATATCCGGGTCAAGTCGTATACGACTTGACCCGGATCCAAAAACTAGGAAGTACGAGCCTGTTGAGCTTCGTCCGGTCAAGGATATTACATATATGTCGGCGAGGATAGTTACCTCTGCTGTGAAGAGTTCCAATGGATTCACAGTACATTATGACCTTCAAGCCTACGATGTTTTTATCGAAAACTGGGACAGATTTTCCCCCTGCTTTCTTCGTGTGTGTTTGGCTACCCAAGGCCGAGCGCATTTCGGCGTTTTCAGAGTCTCGTTCCAACAGTTTCGTTTTTAGTCGCATGTTTCGACCAGATTTTTCCTCCGCCAATGATTTCATTCTGCGTCTCCAAAAAGTGTGATCGTCAATCAGTGCTTCGGCGTACTGTGAAAGAAGAAAAATTTAGTGCGTGTGAAAAATTCGATCGTCGGCGCTGGTTTTTATTTTCGTGGTGATCATGCTTCAAGTCGTCATGTCGTGATTTTTGTGTTTTCGTGATGTGTCAGATGTTCGAGTCCGGCATAATTGTGACAGTGACGTTGATTTGGAAACGGAAGAGGAGGAAATATTGTAAACTTATGAGTAAAACCAAAGCATTAGAGAGAACTCTCGGGCATCATGTAAATTTAGAGAAATGACGCCAAGGACTGTTACACGATTAAACCAATGTGCCGAAGATTTCATTTTCTAATTAAATTGAACGTTGATTTTAAAATAGTAATAAAAAATTAAAATATGATATAATTATTCTAAAGGTAAGTTAATATTTGTGAAGTAGTTTTAAAAGTGAAGTGTTTTTAAGTGAGTTACATTTTAATAAAAAATATTATGAATGTATTTTAATGTAGTGAATAAAATTTTATTGATATTATATGTTTTAAATTTGGTAATAGTAGAATTGTGTTAGTAAAGTTGAATAAATATGGATAAATTAACATAATTTATCAAGTAAATAATAACTTAAAGTTTTGAACAATGCATGAGTAATTTCGACATGCTTCCTCAATTCACTTACGGTTCTGAGTTTTTAAGTTGATTATTATGTGATTATGAAAAGTACATGAATAATAATGAGAAAGGAAGTTTTCTGAATTTTATAATAGGAAAAGTTGAAAGTTTGCAATAAAAGGATGTGGTAATAATTTGATTCCATACTTTAAGATCTAATTTGCTTTTGATATATTTTAATAACCTCATTTATTGTGTATTTTAGTTCCATTGATTGATTTTTAGTGTGTTATGAGATATTAAGTGCTATTAATAAATTGAAGAAGATATTAATATTTAGGATGATCATATTTTAGTGATTTAGTATGTTATGTTGTTATATTCACAGATGAGAAATAATATTTAGAGTCAATTCCAGTGGTTTAATGTTTACATTTTGATATTGCATAGAGATGGACTGTGCTAAATAAAAAAGTTTGAGAGTTTTTGTTAAACTAGGACTGAGAAGTGGTCAATAACCTCAGATAAACTTTGTTTGAACTTTTAAACAAATATTCTCAGGTACAACAAGTTATCAAGTGTATGTTTAAAATATTTTGATATTCTTTATTTTATAATAACAATTTTGATATTTTTGAATTATGATGGGCCTTAGCTATTTAATAAGTGATGATTTTTTGTATCCGGATACTCTCAACAATAAACAATATAGTTATACCTTAAGAGGAGATCAGGCCATCCATTCAAAATAACAATATGAAAGATAAATGTGAATTCCTTGATATATATGTTAAAGTGATCCTGTATTTCACGATTATGACATTTTATATTTTTTTCCCTAATCTACCCTATTATCATAAGAATGTGCACTCCTCTAACTAAATTTGAATATTGAAGAAAATTAACGATTTAAAACAATTTGCACTGAATTAAGTTAACCAATTTTTTTTCCAGTAAACCAACCTCAACTTAATTGAAATTTAATTCTTTGTGATTCGGTTCGACCCCGAACGCAAAATAATCCTCGAACAACCCAACACAATGGTAGCTCAGTGGGCCTGAATTTAGTGCGTTTTCGCCGGACCTCTGCGGAATATCACACCGCAGATTGTCACATTTGGAGACCTAGGCAAAATTCATTGCTCCAGTGGTTTAAATCCATTTCTTCCTAACTTAAAAAAAATTAATGTTGAGTGTTTTGGTTCACTCAGAATTGTAACACAACTTTTAAGAAAATTATTTCTAAAACCCTGTTTAGCCTAATTGAACCATTTTCCTAATTAATCGAGAAGTGTATTGCCAAATTACCTTTATTCAATTTGTTTACCGTGTTAAACTGTATTTTTAAAATTTTTCTTATTAATTTGTTTTCCATGGTGCGTTTGAAAAAATTTATAGTAGAAAAACCTTTGAAGATAGTAACCAAGAATTTAACTAATTAACTTTAAAAACCACAATGAAGCCTAAACCTGAATAATGACCAACCTCATGAACCAGAGATCCTTTTTCCTTTTTGATTTTTTTTGGGGTGCCTAACACCTCTTGACTCCATTTTTGATGGTTATACTCTGTGTGTTGTCTACATAAATTAAATAAACTGAAAAAAATCTATCTTTTAAACTTCCTCGTACAAAACCTATTATATGTAAGATTTCTGGATCTTATGATAAAAACCCAAATAGGACAATTTTAATTCCTTTTTGCCTTTTTGAAACTTTGTGTACTTATATATTTTTTAAAAACAATTGTTATGAAGTAGTGTGGTCCATGATAACCATATTTTTTTTTATTATTCCATTTGTAAGTGTCCACTGAAAATTTTTTGTGATTTAGTGTGTTTTAATAAGTATTTTTTTATTCTCATTCCATTTTAAAGTGTCATTTAGAGTTTTTGTGACTAGTTAAATATTGCCATACATATTCCAAACTGTAATTTAAGTGTATTAATATTTTTTTAGTGATATTTTATGCTATTTTGTGTAAGTCATGACCTGAGCAGACACACAAGGATGTTAATACCATTAAATTTAAATTGTCAACCCCAGAGTCAAAATTTTATTCCAAATTACTCCTCAAAATTTTAGTCTCAATTGCACTTTTGTTACGCGGTTATCGCCTGATGGAGAGCCTTGCTGAGGGAGTCGGTCCCTCACGCAGGTCTTTTCCGGAGAGGGGGAAATTGAAACAAATTTTAATCCATTTAAATGCTCCTAACATGCTTTTTTTACATTCGCTTATCTTATTGCAACAGAATACATCCCCTTAACCTTGGATTACGACCTAAATTCAACCAATATAAATCTATTTTTCCTCTAAAGCTGTTGCATGCGCGTACTATTATATAAGCATTATATAACGGGCATCGCGGGACCATCACTTCATATGACGCGACTTAATCACGTGTCCATTTCTGACAAATTAGAAGTTTATTGGACCCGTAATCGGGCGGGAGATTTTCGCGCCTCGGTAGTCTTTTTTGTCTGCTCTCGACCTAACATGACGTGATTTTGAGCTCTCCGTCAAATAACGCGCGGCGTTGCGTCGCCGGGATTCTTCCCGATAAACAGCCCCCGAACGATACTTTTCATGCATGTTAATCCGAAACTAAGCATGCAGTGTATAGATAATGAGGTATATTTAATCATCGAAAATACGGTGAAAATAAAGAGACTGTTTCATCAGCTTAGATGTCTGTATTATTCGCCTGCATTCTCTTCCTACGCCTTTCCCAGTCACTCGCCATTGCCTGTTCCGGTACGACTACACAGTAAGATTAACTCGGCTACGACTTGACCCGGATCCAGAAAACTAGGAAGTACGAGCCTGTTGAGCTTCGTCCGGTCAAGGATATTACATATATATATATATATATATATATATATATATACCGGGTGGCCATAATTAAACTGACAGTGCTCACAGTGTTCTGTAGCGCAATCTATTTGCGAGAATGACGCCACATTTTGTAGGATTAAACAAGACGGGGGACGAAGGATTCCACGAAAAAATAAATTAGTTACAATAGTCACCGCTAGGGGAATATTTGGCGCTGTGTAATAGAAAATAAAGTGTTAACAAATGCAAATTAATACGGAATAAAATTACCTTTTATTATGCACATTTTCTTATTTGGTTCAAGTGCAATATGGCAACACTTTTAAAAAAGCGTAAAATCTACATAAACACCGATAAAGTCTCGTGATCTGTAATATCACGTACGCTAAGCAGAAGAAGAAGTTCTATATTCAAATTTCACGTTACATCCATTGGCACAGTGCCAGCTGCTTGGGTTTTAAAAGGCAATGTGTTACGTTTCGAATCAATCGGATTGAAAGTTTATGTGCAATGTCTCCTTCTTTAGTCGAGCGTGCGTTACTGGTCAAATTCTTTTACCTCAACCAGTGCAACTCGTCAGCCGCTCTTTGTGCTTTTAGAACACACAAAAAAATTGCGTAAAGGTAACGGTCCTGTGTCAGTTAATGGGATAAAAGCAATGGTTGCGACGTTTGAGAAAACAGGTTCTCTGAAGGTTCAGTCAGGCAGAGGACGAAAACCTGTACCACAGAATACAATCGAAGCAGTTGCCACGGCGATTGTCGACAGAGGACCAGACAATATTGCTGCCACCTCTAGCGCTCGTGGAATAGCTCGGAATATGGATATGCCTTACAGTACGGTATGGAAAATCTTACGAAAGATTATCAACTTCTATCCGTACAAGATCAGCCGTGTACAGGAGTTACTGTACCCCGACCATGATAAGCGATTGCCTTTTGCTCTCACCTTTCTTGCCAGAATGGAGGTGGATGATGCTTGGCCGTGGAAAATCTTATGGGGAGACGAGGCCCACTTTTACCCGCATGGAACTGTGAATACCCAGAACTGCCGAATTTGGGATGACAATGCAGTCACAGAAATTCCCTTACATTCACCAAAGGTAACTGTTTGGTGTGGGTTCACAGCGGAATTTATCGTAGGTCCATCGTAGCGCCAAATATTCCCCTAGCGGTGACTTTTGGAACTAATTTATTTTTTCGCGGAATCCTTCGTCCCCCGTCTTGTTTAATCTTCCTACAAAATGTGGCGTCATTCTCGCAAATAGATCACGCTACAGAACACTGTGAGCACTGTCAGTTTAATTATGACCACCCGGTATATACAGTCAGACCTCTATTTAAGGAAGTCGCTAAATCCCGAAAAAAAGTTCGTTATATGGAAAATTCGTTAAATAGAGATTCACCCTTTAAAATACTTTAAACTACAGAAAACATATTTTAAATTCATAAACACTAAATACTATTAATAGAAGTAATTAATCACACCTTTATTTTGTAAATTAATTTCTATTTCTTTTATATATCTTACCCATCAAACAGAAATCTGCAAGGAAAACAAGAATAAAACAAAACATTGTCCGGGAATACACTGTATTTTTGATTAAAAAAATTAATTAAAATTTATGAATTTTAATGACATTATCGCATTTATTATAACAAGTAATTTTAAGCATACATTACCTCATGTGTCCTTAAATTTAATTACTGATAAAGTCTCTAAGTTTTTTTTTTTTTTTTTTTTTTTGAAAAAATGTTTTCTTTCATAATACGTCTCGCATCTTTGTAATGTACTAAAAAGCCCTTCAGGCTGTAATTCGCGTCGTAATGTGTAAAAAGAAAGTTAATGTGATAAATGTGTTAAAAGAAAGAATAAGTGTGAAATGTTCAGAAATATTTTGAAAAATATGGAGGAAAAAAATATTGGATCACGAGAAAAAGTTCGTTAAATAGAGAATGCACTTCGCTATTTGGAGGTTATTTTACGAAAAATTCGCAAAATGTTCTTGGTTTCAAGGAAAAGTTCGCAAAATAGAGAAATTCGCAAAATAGAGGTTCGTTAAATAGAGGTCCGACTGTATATATATATATATATATATATATATATATATATATATTGTGATGATTAAAGCATAAGCTATAGTTAATTATATTAATGAGCGTTAAACAGTAAAATTCTATTAATGTCTTAGTGTGGTCTCCAATTCAGGAAGTAGACTGTCTTTCGCAGCGAGAAATTCAGGGTCATTCGCTCGCACATGCGCGTATCTTACATAACCATCGGATGTTCAAGCAAAAGGGGGCTCTAGAAGAGAGCCTACGTCTATGTGACTTATATAACGGAAGAGAAAGAAATTGCGCAGTTCGGGGAAATCTTTGATAGAATCAAGACCTGCGTCTGTCGGGAGCTCTGGGAGATGATTGAAAATGGCAATTTAGCTGGATTAATTGGGTATTTGATTAATGTTAATTAATAAAGAGGTGTTTAAAAGTTAATTAAGTATTAGTTCTTCCACCGGCCTACTGTTTGATGACTGCATTTAGAGTAATTAGTGTGTTTAGATGGGTGCACGGCGATAGGGTCGTGACATATATATATATATATATATATATATATATATGTGTGTGTGTGTGAGTGTGTGTGTTTGTGTGTGTGTGTGCGTGTAAGTAATATGCAAATATTTATTTTTTCTGTGTTATAATCATTATGACTATAGAGATGAAATTTTAAATAAATTTCTTATTTAAATTTAGTAAAAACTCCCGGTTGTATAAAGATAACTGACTTCGGGTTGGCAAAGGTGTTAGACGTAAATGAAGAGGCATATAGAGCTGAGGATGGAAAGGTACAGTATAAGGAAAAAGCGTAGCTTTAATGTTTTAAAAATTTCAGTTATTTGTGTTACGATTTTACTAAAAACATGTGTTTTCTATATCTGATATTTCTTTTGTAGATGCCAATAAAATGGCTAGCTATGGAATGCTTTCAGCATAGAATTTTCACACATAAAAGCGATGTGTGGGCTTTCGGTAAGTTTTTTAGACATTAATATAGATTATAATTGTTCACATATTGTTTTTTTTCGAAATCATCATTGCAAACGTGCGTATATAAATTTATATATATATATATATGTGTGTGTGTGCGTGTTTGTTAGTAAGTTACTGTTTGCACTAATGTTTGTAACCATTCGGAACCAACTTTAAACTGTGGGTTCTGGTACATTTAGCCTTATATATATCTAAAGGGACCTTAACGCTGTGAAATAATCAGCAAGTTAATTATAATCGTTTGAATATTAAAGTTTATTATATTTTTAAAGACTGTTTATCAAATACGTTATGATTTCATTGAAAGAATGGAAAAGTGAAAAGAAGAAGTTGGGCTCGTGGAAAAGTATTTTTTTCGTGTAGTTTTAATTCATCATTCTATGAATTTTCAGGTGTTACTGTATGGGAATTACTTACCTATGGCGGAAGACCCTATGAAAATACTCCTGCAAGAAAAGTTCCAGAATTTCTAGAGAAAGGACATAGGCTACCACAACCTTCTATATGTAGTATTAACGTGTACATGCTCATGGTCAAATGTAAGTGTATCTTAAAAAGAGAAAGTCTTTGTATTTTAAAGGACATATTACCTTAAATACCTTTTATTCTGATGATAGGCTTACAATTTCTTACATACACTTCTAAAAAAAAATTAGGGGAGCAAGCAAAGAAGTTAAGAAAACCGTGCGAGACAGCCACGTATTGGCATAAAATGGATAGTACACGCGTATCAATGCGCAATGCAAAAAAAAGACGTAAAATATTTGTAATTAATCTTTAATTCTTTGAAAATATGGAAAAAACATAAAAAGATGATTTAGGGCAACAATTTGGTTACATGTAAACGATAAAAAAAAGTATTGTTTAGAAATGATGCAAGATTTTAATATGGCGTGTGGTCTCCTCGAACAGCTAAGACTGATGCACACCTGTTTTCCATGGATACGATGATGTTATCGATAAGACTTTGGGGAATACTGTTCCACTCCTCAAGAAGTGCAATCTCCATGTCTCGGAGAGTAAAAGGAGGCCTTGGTCTCGCAGCAGTGCGTCGTTTGAGCATGTCTCAAACAGCTCGATTGGATTCAGGTCAGGAGAGCACGCTGGAAATTCCATACGCTGTATTGTTTCAGCTTCAAGCATGTTCTCCACAAGACGAGCTGTATGCGATCTGGCATTATCATGCTGGAAAACAAAGAAATCTCCAATGGCTGCAGTGTAAGGTATGACATGAGGTCTCAGTATCTCGTCTGCATACCTTCGGGCCATCAAAGTACTATTCCGAATGATATGCAGGTCCGTACGTCCACCTATGCTGATTCCACCCCGTACCATAAAACCAGCTCGTCTGTATTTTGATATTTCACGAACGAATGTGGGGTTATTTCGAGTGCCCCTTTCCCTCCATACCAAAACACGTCGGGTGTCACACTCCAGACAGAATCGGGACTCGTCTGTAAACAGCACTTGGCTCCAATAATGTTGCTCCCAATCTCGATGTTCAGCAGCCCATCTTCTTCGGGCCGCACGGTGGCGTGAGGTCAACGGAATGCAGACCATTGACCTGCGTGCATAGAGACCTCCCTGATGATGCCTATTACGTACTGTTTGGCTGGACACCTTTCGTCCTGTTGCCAAGAGCAACTGTCTTTGCAGCTGAGTAGCACTGTCTGTTCTGGTTCTACGAGCTGTTAATAGTATATACCGGTCATCAGTTGCTGTAGTGGCGCGTGGCCGACCTTGCCCTGGTAGACGTCTAACATTCCCTGTTTCTTGGAATCGATTCCGCAGCCTTGCAACGACACTTCTGGCGACTCCAACATCGTCCGCGACACTACGTTGTGTTTGCCCGGATTCAAGTCTGCCTATAATACGCCATGCCATGGATTCCGGTAAATCACGTTGTTGAGACATTTTCAAGTCACCTTTTATCAAAAAGAATAACTGAGCAATCAAATTTCACAGTTAAGGCAGTGAAACAGACGTTTCTGCAACATCCCGATTTCCGCCCTTATGTTCTTTTTCTGGTTTTTGACGTCATGAACTTTGATTTGCATATGAAGTTTTCTTCTTCTGTTTCCTGCTATGCTTTAAACTATGGATGATTTATCTTATGTTACTTATCGGTGTAAGTATTTGCGTAATTTCGTTAAAACCATGTGCTCCCCTAATTGTTTTGAGCAGTGTATATTGAGAAGTAACATAACACGAAAACTATTCAAATGTTGTCCATTATTAAGTCAATAAGCTCTAGTGTTTGACGGGAAAAAATTTCAGTTTTCATAGCTTCAGATAAAAGGGTAGCCCAAATGAAAATGAGAAATTTGGTTTATTTTTTGTAATTGTTTTCTGTTTGGAATATGAGAACAAACAGGAAGTATCAGTGATAGATGAGCTGCATATCCGATAGATTCACCTTGTTGCATCAAGTGAGTGTTCCAGCGCTTACTAGATTTTGGATACCCTGGGCGAAGAACGTCCGTGGTTGTCTGCGGAACCAGTCTTGACGAATGTTTCAGACCTCTGCACTGTTATCAAACCGATAGCCCTTGAAAGACTTTTTCAGTAGGCCGAAGTAGTGGTTGTTGTAGGGTGTCCGTTCGTTGCTATGGGAGGGGGGGGGATTGTCGAAAATATCCCTGCGGAAGCACCGAAACAAATCTTGTCCACGGTATTCGAATCCATGGTGGTAGCCAAGTGTGCTTGACCAGATTTCGCGATGTTCCGTGCCCACATGTTCTTTACGAAATTTCTTAAACAATCTAAATACTGGGGGTACTGTGACAGAAACTCATGTCCATACACATCCCTGATACGACGATAAATTTCGGCTTCACTAAAATCTTTAGTCAAAAATTGAATTACCGCTCTCGTAGTCCGGTGGCTTAATGAAATTACTACGTATTACCTGGCGGATAAAAGCACTAAATTTGGTATGAAGGTACCTTAGGACATACTAATAAATGTTAGCCTAGGAGTCCTCTGGAATTTCTAAAAATGTTCATGTACAGCACTAAAATACAAAATGGCCGACAAATACGACAAAATATCACTTTTAACACTATCTATTTTACTATTAATTTTCAATTACAGCTTTAAGCCAAATAAGTACACTATAAACCTTACTTAGGGTAGTCTGCACATTAAATAAAATACAGTAAAATATATCCATATCATTTATTACAGTAGTTTATATGTACAAATATAAAGCTAATAAGTGTTCCTAAAACAAAAATATATACACTGAAGTGCCACTGAATTAGGGATACCTACCTAGTAACGAGTTGGGCCTCCTCTGGCATTGATAACGGCTGCCACACGACGAGGCATAGATTCAACAAGTTTCTGGAAACGTTCCACGGGAATGGCCTGCCAAATATTGGCTAAAGCTGTCCATAATCCAGTAAAGTTCTTTGGTGCTGTGTGATGGCCTTTCACGCCTTGTTCCAAAATATCCCAAAGATGCTCAATAGGATTTAAGTCTGGGCTTCTAGGTGGCCAATTCATGACAGAGAAGTCAGAGGAATGCTCATCCAACCAGCCAGTAACCAACCGGGACTTCTGAGAGGTACAGTTGTCTTGCTGGAAAACTCCATTACCGTGCGGATAACAGAACAGCATAAACGGATGGAGGTGATCACCCAGCAACTCTACGTACCGAATTGCATTGAGGGAGGTTGGTACACGCACCAAAGATCCCAAACTGTGCCACGAAAAAACACTCCAGACCATGATTGAGCCACCATGCCCTTGTACAGTTCTAGCCAGGCATGCAGGATCCATGGCTTCATGAGCCTGACGCCATATTCTCAGCCTCCCGTCGGCGTTAAGTAGTCGGAATCGAGACTCATCACTCCATGCTACTCGTTTCCAGTCCTCTACACTCCAGTCTCTGTGCTCTCTTGCCCAGGCAAGACGTGCAGCCCGATGGCGAGTATAGATCAATGGTACTCTCGTAGGTCGACGGTTCCCGAAACCCATACGGTGAAGCGAGCGTTGCACAGTCCGTTTACTGACTGTACGACTGGCACCGTCATTAAACTGGGTGGTAATTTGAGCTAATGTTTGGCTTCGCTGGCTACGTACAATACGCCTGAGCCGTCTCTCACCACGCACTGTCAAGGCTAATTGTCCTTTGCAGTTTGCCCGATAGCTAGTTTTGTTCCACCATCCATGTATTCTTGGTATACTCTTGACACTGTCGACCTTGAAAATCCTAGCTGTCTGACGATTTCGGAAATTGATGGCCCATGCGTCGCGCACCTACGATTTTTCCGAGATCTAAGGCGTCTAAATCAGGCAGTTTACCCATACTGGCAATTCCAACAACCAATTCAGAACAACCGCAGTACGCGCTATATATGCAGTTACCACAGCGCCCTCACTTGCGCATACATGATGCGCAGCGCTACACAATTTGCATAGGCTTTGCTATCCCTAATTCAGTGGCACTTCAGTGTATATATTTATAGCTATTAATTCAGTGGAATTCAGTATGCGACAGTTATAATAAATGACACTTGCAAATTACACTTGTACATGTAAAGTGGTGAGAAGTCCAGATTAACTTTCCCACGTTTGAAGGTGTTGCAGTTTCCTTTGCAGGAACATTTAATCAATTTCCTGCATTATCGGGAAATCTCTAGAATTGTCATCCAAACTGGTACCCATGACTCTGAAACCTTATTCCAAGCAAAATCCTGCGGAGAAGGAATCACTTGCTGTGTTTGTGTGATGGTCGTCCAAATATCTACTTGATAAACTGCCCTTCGAATATGTTGTAAAAGAACATCCTCAGTCGGGGGAAGTTCGTCCATTGCTCGATTCCGACAGAAAAGCTCCTATCTTATCTGGTTGATACTTCTGAGAGGAGTGGTTTTCTCATATATAACAACAGTCAGTAGTATGGAAAAAGGACAATGATGTAGTTGAGCTTGGGTTGTGGTCTATATTGTCAATGCCACTAACAGTAAACAACCCTTTAAGGAGGCAAGCAGAAGACATCACTCCATGTTTTTCAAAGCGTTCATAAGAAGTGCCTATCCAGTCTTTAATTTTTATAGTCCTGTCATATGGAATACCCATGTGAAATAACTTCTGGATGAGTTTCTTACTTCTGGTAGCTGCATGAACATTGATGCCGACATAGATCGGGAAGGGTGGCTCACGTTCCTTACTGTGACATGTCTCCAGAACAGTATGCGACAATTTTCTTTGAGTTGTAAAGGATGCACTGTCCATTGGTTAAGCATGCCTTAGAGTCACGTTTGTCTTGATATTGCAAGTTTGAACCATTAACATCATAGAAACAAGAGACTTGCAGGCAGTGAGTTTTCTTGGCATTGTGCCTTGGTGACTCATGATATCTTTTCTGACTATTGCTGCTGCTTTGGCCAGGATAACAGCATCATCTGAGAAGTCTCGAATATTCAGAGCTTCCCTCAATATATTTCTCATACCTTAATTGAATACGATTACAGTGTGCCTCCCATCAAACTGCTCTTGGGCTTCTTGGAAATGCTCTAGCAATTGATTCTTCAGTCATGTCTTGTTGATTTGTTTCTTGATGCCCCGTTCCTCAAGATGATTTATATACATAGAGTGGATCTCGGATACTTCCAAAAGGAGAATACCAGACTTCACTGATGTACTAATGTAACTGGTAAGTTCTACGAATGACCGACACTTATTCATTTTCTCATCTGTGTTTTCTTCTTTTAGGCTTGCCTTACGAGTGAGGCTTCTGTAGCAATTTTTAAGCTGGACCAAGCATGCAAGATGGTATTTTCCTCCATTTCTATAAAATCTCCTCCAATTATTCTTGTCATGAGGTGTGTCTCACTGAGCTGTGTGATCATGGATCGAATATTGCTGTCGGTATCAAATGTTGAAACTTCATGGAGTGGACCTTCATCTTTGCCCTTTTCGCAAAACAAGCAGCATTGTACCTCCAATGCTCTTCGTTTACTAGGACGTTTCTTTTGATCAACACCAGTTTGTTTTCTCTTGATTGCCTTTGCCAACTTTGAATTATCAAACTTCAGATGGCAAGATTTGGGCCATGAAGCGGAATGAGAAGCAAAGTTTGCAGCAGTTTCATTAATTCCGAAAAGCAGTTCAACTGGGAGAGCATCAATGCTTTGGAACTGTTCTACATTTTTCAGGAATATTGAGTAGGCATTTTTCCCCTACTTGTCACTGGGATCAGTAAAGGACATTTCAAGATTTCACCAGTGTCATGCTGGCAAATCACGCATCAATCCCAGTTCACATCCATGTTAAATTATTCTGGAAAAAATAATGGCAATACAGAAGGTCGTTCGCATTTTATGGAAACGATTTTGATAGTTAAGTTTTATGTATAAATGCCGTATTTTATCCGGTGATTTGCTTCTATCTGATAGCCATGGTTCTTGACAATAGCTCGAATATTCCATGAAAGTACATTTTTGCTTAGTACTGTCATGTCAGATTTACCTCATTCCTCTTGGACCGTTTTCCAAAGTCCGTTCAGTGTTCTTAGATGCCGTTTTCCTAAGGCTCGTATTAAAAATCCGAAATCGAAAAAGTCCATTGGAGAAGACTCAGGTAATTTTACAGGTATTTCATTAAATGGGATACATTTTATTCCTGTTTCTGATTCTTTGTTTGATAAATAAGCGGCAGTTGATTTAGACGTGTGACTAGAGGCTTTGTTCATAAGAAGCTTAACTTTATCAATATCCTTTCCATATAAGGCTGGAATTTCTTCTTCAAATTTTGGTTCTAAAATATTCTGCTGATAGTAGAGTGAATTAATTTTGGCTTTACTTGAGACTTTTTTAATTTGTCGTTGTAACAAAATCCTGCTACAATCATGAACTCCTTTGAGAACTTTTCTGTACACTAACGTAGCCATTTCGTACGGTCACTTCCGTCAGTTGAGCAATAGAAAATTGATCTTTTTTTACTACAGTCACTTAAATACACCCATGCCCCATCGAGTGTTACCACAAATTTTCATTTTTCAGCAGCTAGGTGTTTTTCATATAATTTGCTACAGTTTGTTTTTCTGTCAGCAATATGCTTTGACAAAAGCAGATGAACTTTAGGTTTAAACATCTTTTTTAACTTCAAATCTTTATAAATGATTTTACTTACAGTGCCAGAAAACATTCCTAGTTTCAATGCAATGGATCTTTGAGTCGGTGTATTTTCTTTTAGGATTAGACACTTCACTTTCTTGACCTATTTACCTGCGTTCGAACAGTCTTAGGATGAGGTTTAGTGGTCATGTTTTCATTTTTACTTTCATTTGGACGTTTTTTTCCTTTCAAATTTAATATATTATAAATACCTATTTTTGAAATGCCATAACCGAAATCTTTACACCGCTTTATAATTTTTTGATGCGAATATTTCCCCCCGGAAAGTGCAGTTACGTAACCTTCAAGCATTTATCAATTTTAGGAGCCATTTTCAAAATAAATCTTTTATTTTACATTCCAATCCAAGAAAAGCAATAGCAGACGATTATTCTGAAGTTAACAAATATTTATCTCAAAATGCAAACCCCAAAAACAAATTACAAAATTGTTTCCATAAAATGCGAACGACCTTCTGTATAATTAGAATTTATTCTGTGAGAAACACTACATAAACATGAACGAAATCCACGATTGTCAACATCTGCAACACAACATCGAAAATCCCATTTCTTATGGTTTTTGCAGCAGTGGTGCCTCGAAAAGAAAGATTCACATGTGATATTTGGTCATAGTCGGCCATTTTGGATTTTAGTGCTGTACAGGAAAATTTTTAGAAATTCCAGAGGGCTCCGAGGCTAACTTTTATTAGTATACTCCAAGGTACATTCATACCAAATTTTGTGCTTTTATCCGCCAGGTAAGGGTAATCTTAGAATACATCTCTAAGCCACCGGACTACCGGGACTGTTTGGACGAATTCATGTCACGACCCTACGTAGTTACCTTGCTTAAATACCTTTTATTCTGATCATAGGCTTAAAATTCCTTACATATATTGGGAAGTAACACACCCAAACTGTACAATGACTCTTTCCGACTATTGCAGCACATTGTTTTGTAACAAACAAAATCATCTGCTGGTGCAGACACAAAGCTCCGGGAATTTAACCACTGCCGCTAAAACAAAACTTTTCCTTTTAATTTTATTTGGGTGACCCATTTAGTATTATTTTTTTAATTCAATAAAATGTTCATTTAAAAATTAAATATACAATCTGGAAGCCTTTTATTTTAATATGCATTTTAACTTAAGAAAAATATGAAAAAATTATAAAAAATTTGATTGTTATTTAGCATTATTTAGACATGGCTTAACAATCAACATTACTAATATTTTGCAATTTGTAGTAAAATTTTCTACTTTCAATTAGAATTAAAAAATATGTAAGGCAGCTGTTGTTGTTACAAAAAAAAATCTAAGATTTGCCTGAGATTAGAAAAAAGGCTACAAATTAGATTTATTTTAGATTATCGAACACTTGAATCCCATTCAAAGTTTTGTGTACCAAACTTTAAAGATTGCTGCAACTTCCCCTTTTTCTGATCCTGAATAATTTTATATTCAAATGGTAGTAACTGTTTCTATGTATATGTGAAATTAAAAAAAACTTCAATCAAGCCCAAAGTCTTGGCTGCATCAGGTATATGTCAGACTCACTGTTGACATTATTATTATTTATTTTTTCAAATTGTTATCAGGTTGGTTTCTTAATGCTGAATCCCGACCAACATTCACAGAACTCGCAGACCAGTTCTCGCTGATGGCTCGTGATCCCGATTGTTATATATTCATTAAAGGTGACAAAGACAAGCAGCTGCCAGCCTATTCAACTTGTGCCGTCAACGACTTGATTCAGACCATCCTAACATCCGACGATGATTCGGGTGTTACTATGGATGCAGAACGATACCTTCAAGTCAATTACAATAAATATCATAGACCGGAGGCAAGTGTAATAGATAAAAGCAAGGTAATGCCACTTTTTTCATTCATCGTAGATTGTGCATACTTTTATTCGTTTTCGTTAACTGTCAACAATTCAAAAGTTGTGATGTGCCTGTCAGTTCCCTATATAAATGATAATCCAAAACCCTTGGTACTTTTTATGATTTTAAGAGTAAATATAATAAAATGTTAAGAATATTCACTTTTCTATGATTCAATTCTTTTACTCATGCTGCAAATATATTTCTCGCAAGATATGCGCAATTTATTTCTCGTAGTGAAATCCAGGTGGCGCACATCTTCGCCTGTGGCAACAACGCATGTATATGAAGAACGCCAACAAAATAACTCTTTGACTTTGACCTTGACAGTTTGACGGAATATTGAATTTGGATTGATTTAGCTATTTCGATTTCTTTTGTCATTTTGCAATAAAGGTTCTTGCTTTTATAAAGTGTTAGTCTTTCTGAGAATTGTTCCTATAGTTATTGAATTGGACATTCGGAACCACCGATAGCTGATAAACCTTTTGGAATAACTCAGTTATTTAAAAAAAGGAAACCGTCTTCCAGCTTTAAGCAGTCTATAAGAAATGTCATTTTTCAGAGAAGACAAATACCCTAAATGTTCCACAGCTGTTTCAAGCTTTCGAGACAAAGTATACAAATTTGACCTTAACAGGAAAAATTATATAGGCATTAACACAATAGGAAGGAGCACATCTGCACTGAGTTCAAATAATTACTGGAATATCATTATAAAGCCCTACTTGGTGTTTTATGTATATAAATATTTATGTAAACTCCAGTGACATTGACGAAATTACGTCTTCCGCCAATCAGACTCCAAATACAGGGTGATTTTTTAAAAACTGACACTACTCAGAGCCATCTGTAGCGCGATCTATCAGGCGGAATTCCACCAAAATTGATAGAGGGACTAAGGACAACATGGGAAAAAGTTTCCGGGAAAAAAAAAGTTCCAAACGTCGGCGATAGGGGAAAATATGGTGCTGTAGTTGTCAGAGCACCCGAGAATTTGCATAAAATGCAAGTAAAACATCAAAATACAAATTCACCACTATGTAGTCTACAGAAGCGCCAGTATTTCGTGTTATAAAGATAAGGGATGAATACTAAAAAAGTTGTAAGCAGACAAATGAATAACAAAGAAGTTTCACTGCAACACCATTTTATGGAGCAAATTCACTTCTCCGTCCTTCAATTTGACCACTGTCCTGGTGGACGACACATTGCATCCTGAACACTACGTTCTCAACGGCCAAGCGTAACATGTCACCAGGAATGTTCATTAAAGTCCAGGATGTGTTGTCCTTTAAGGCCGCCAAGTTCAAGACTCTACCAAGATATACCTTAGACTTTAAATAACCCCACAGACAAATGTCACATGGTTAGGTCCGGGGAACGAGTCGCTTTTTCCTCGTGGCCATGCATGTGGAAAAAAGCGACTGATGACCCTTTCTTCTGTAAAGCGAAGGCGCAACAGATTCCGTACCGATCTTTATAGTCCAAAATACTGACGCTGCTGACGACTATGTAGCCATGAATTTGCATTTTGATATTTTACTTGCCTTTTATGCAAATTCTCGGGTGCGTTGACAACAACAGCGCCATATCGCCTCCTATCGGTGACTTTTCGAACTATTTTGTTTCATGGAAACTCTTTCCCATGTCGTCCTTTGTCCCTTTATCAATTTTGATGGAATTCCGCCAGATAGATCGCGCTACAGATGGCTCTTAGTAGTGCCAGTTTTTAAAAAAATCACCCTGAATTTATCAACTCTATTTTTAAGAATGTTTAGTGCCTCGCACACTTTTAAATGTTCTGCCGTCTTGGATTCACGGATGTCAGACAGAGGATAGTCGTCAATATTAAAGCTTAAATGGAGAGCATGTCTACTTGTAAGGCAAATTTCAGCAGCAGCAACCCCTTTAGAATAACGCCTGTGCCTAAATTGAACAAATGTGTTTTTCCTTTACCTTTGAAGAAACTTTCTATGAGTCATCCCAAAATGTGTAAAGCGAAAGATATGTAAAGTTTTTCAAGAATATTAATGTGTTTATGTGCTAAGAATTTGTCATGAAATTTGGCACGCTGGACACCGTACACGCAACAGTGGGCAGGCACCCACTGTAAAGCTACAGAATTAGATATTTTCCTACGATGTTTGCAGCTAGAAATTCTGAGACAGTTATTATTGTCATTACTAGGCATTGGTAGAAATAGAAGCAATAGTAGCAATTCCAGCATTGGTAACAAGTATATTAAGCATGTGTATAGGATATAGAGTCTGTTAGAATGACTGAATCTCCAAAACGCCTGTAGTCAAAACAGAAATTTCAGTAGTATTTTTTTTGTTCTTTTGCTTGTTTGTTTTTTGTCAATACCAACGTTTCGGGCATAAGAAATTTTAAATTCCTTGAATTTCAGAGGATTTATAGGATAGTATGATATATGGGGGCGATGAAAACTGTCTGAACCCTATTTTGAAGAAAGCTCAAAACTCCTAAAATTGAGTGACTTGACTTCTGAAGGAGCTTTTGAACTAACGAGCTTCGAATAATAAAGAAGGAGAGAATACTTTTGTAATGCTTATATATAATCAACTGAATTTATTAAATAAGCGGAAACAGTACAGTAATAATGCATTCTTTTTCTAAAATTATGAAAAGATCCAGATATCAGAGAATGGGGTCCTGAATATTTAATATAGACGAGGCTGTCGCACTATCATTTTATGATGTCTTCGTAAAACCTGGAGTTGTGTACACTTTGATGCATATTTATCACTGCACAGTCCCAGTTTTCAGTGAAACATCCGAAAGCTTCTATGAACTGAGCATCTTGATACTCGGTATTTTTTAAATTACAGCATGAATACGTAAATACAGTTCTTTCGAGCCAGTTGAACCCCAGTTACAATCTGCAACAGTGTTCCAAGTCTGTCATATGTTTGCCAGGCAGTTCTTCTGACTGTCATAATGGAGATGCCCATTCTGAGCAGCCACATGCACCAACATGTTTCCCACATCCACACAGCGTTGTTGTAGAAGGTATGTACCCCGCTTTCCTTTTAAGTCAGTACTGGCAATATTGCCATTACCGTTCTTGTGAAATTTTCTTAGACTTTTTAAATAGTCCTTTTGTATTCAGCACAATTTTCCACTGCATGCAAAAGCCCTACTCCTTGTTTCAATATACATTCTGACCTTTTTTTTCAGTGCATCTACTCCTTTTTCTGACTCTGTTACTGGTTTTCCTGAATTTCCGTACTTTCTAGAAATCATTTTTCTCTCAAGATGGCTGAGAAATATATACGACCAAAATACACACGTTGTGTATCATGTCCATATGACATAAAATAATGCATGGAACATACCTACGGGGAGCAGTCAGTACTACATAACTAATATACTTCTCTGGTATACCTACTTAAAATCTTGGACCTAGGTCCTCCGCAAGGTATTGTCGTTAATTGCGTACCGTCATCGTCTTCGGGAAAAGCCCATGACGAGGGAGAAACTTAGGTCCAAGGCTGCTCGATATGTTGGAGGTGAATATATGCAAATCATATGTTTAGCAATTATTTATAAGAAATTGTATATTAGCCAATAAGTTTTCTGGTTTTAAAGTTAAAATCTTTTTTTAACTCTACAGTCAATTTCTAATTTGTCCTTTTTGGACAATTTTATTTTAAACAAAAATCGTTTTAAAAATAATTATTTCCTTTCTTTAAATAATTTCCTACATTTCGTTACTTTTTAAAAGTTCCCACTTTTACAAAACAAATTTCCTACTTTCTGCTAGTTCTTTTTTCAGAAAAATACTACATTTTCCTACAATTCTTTATTATTTTGTTATAATTTGATATGCTAGATATTATATCTTTAATGATGTGTTGAAACTTTTTACTCGTATGAAAATCAATTGAATGTGTACACGTTTTCCCATAGACCAATTAGATAGTTTCAATACAGAAAAGTAAAAACTTTTCAGACTGTTAAGTACAGTTCTTCAGATTTTAGCATATTTCAACAAATCTCGCAAGATTTATTTGTAACAACAAATTTAGTGTATTCTCTGCCCACATTAGAATTTTTAAAATTTCTTTTAAAACATTCCGGGTTGCATAGCATCCTTAAAACCGCTTACATTTAATTTAATGCTTTAATGCTCTTAAAAGTACTCTTAAATACTTTAATGTGGATTTGTAAACATGCTTATTTATTTCAGTTTATAAACTGTCTTTAATTTTCTCAAATGAAAATGGTGTTTTGCGACACTAGATTTAAAAGGAGCAGGTATAAAATATAAACTCTGGAACAATGTAATAAACAGATTGTTTACCTTGCAGGAACTAGTAAAGTTAATTCTAAAAATACCCTGATCTTAAATAGCAGTTGTATCAGAAAATGTCCAAGAATTTTGCACCAAATGAAACCTGTATATTTCTAGAATTTTTCAGTTTTCTACCTCTTTCCGTCATGTGAAATATCGCATGTGAATACAGAATTTTCTTTTCCAAATTTCTTTTACCATGAGGGAAAAAGTACATCTTTAGCACGAGGGAAAGTACTTTCATTACATGAGGGGAAAAGAAACAACACTTCTATTTTAAAATATATAAAAAGAAAGTCTCCGTTTTGAAAGTATGGTGTTTCTTAAATTTTTAATTTTAATATAAACTTTTTAAGAAACTGCTTAGTGGTCAATATAAAAAGTATTTGATTTATATAGTGGCCTGGTTTTCGGCCTTGGTATCTGTAATAATCTGTACAAGGGAGTGAATAATTATTGATGTTTTACAACAAAAAATTACAAATTTGTACTGGAAATAATCATACTCTAACTTTTTTTTAAATTATCAGTTTTGGGATTTTCTCATTTTTGTTGCCACTTTATTTTGTTTCATCAATAAATATTTAGTCATACAAAATACTTTAGGGGCACAACACCTTTCATTTATAATAATATTTTGATTCTGTAGACAGTATATTAGGCTCTTGAGATTTATCGTATGTGCCAACAGATTCAGTATCAATGTAATATCTTACTCAAAAACTTTTTGTTATCGAAAGCACAATGGACTTGTACATTTTATGGATGGGTCAATGTATAATAATTTAAATTGCATGCCTTTAATTTTCATTAATGGTTATTGTTTATTGTAGCTGAAGTGTACACACTAGACTCTGAGAAATACTTGAGATATGATCCATCGTCGTCATTTGAGGACGAGGATCATTTAAAGCGCACTTCTTCCTCACCGGATACTACTGTCCGATACGTGAACCTCCCTGAAGACGTACAACAAGGTAGTTATACGTTTTGATCTTTTTAAAAACTATTAAAAAAACAAGAAATTTTCACTTAGAAAGATAACTTATTTTTTAAATTGGAATTGGTGAAGTAATACTACGTAATTTTAGAATTATTTAGCCCTTCATAATTTCTCAGTATGCAGTTTTATACAACTGTATGAACTTTTTATTCTATTTATTTCGTGAGATGTTTAACTATTATCTGATGTCAGTTCTACAACAGTGCTCTGTATTTTTTTATAAGAAACGAAAAGGTCAAATGTAATGAGTGGATAACGAGAAAATTAACTCCAGAACTAATGCTACAAATCATGGATTAAGAAAACCTTAAAACATTTGGTATAAATAACAGAAAATTCACCCTGTTTCGGAGATGAGCTTAATTTTAGAGTTATTTACATTTTATTTTGTTATTTAAGGTTCTTCATAAACATATAGATCAATATTTGTTGAAGATCTTCAATCGAAAGCTGTAATATTTTTCTCTTATATGATTTGTTACTCAGAAACAAAGAAATTGTGGAAGGGACTACTTCGTTTTTATTTTGGTTTTTAATCAGTGCTCTTTTTTATAGAAATTTGACTATAATGTATCTGATTAGATGAATTTAAATTAACCCACTGTTATATATCTTTTGAAGCCTTAAAATGTGATCTAATGCCTGGTAGTTAGTTCAAAGTATTTACTACTGCTTCTTATTTCGTATTCATTTTCATTGGTAAAATCTGTAATTTATCTTTTAACTCATTATAAGCCGTTTACAGAAAATACAAATATAGAAGGGTCTAATCAATTATTATTCTAGTTTTCAACATGCTCCGAACTATAAAAAACTTACTATAACATACTGAATTCTTTGAATAAATTTAACCTATTATAATAAGGCTTTTACACATTAAAATAAAATATGTTGTAAGGGTATATTTTATTTCAACTTTTATCAATAATTTTTGCCTAAAAAACTGTAATATTTCCTGTTCTTTGTATTCGTTGTATATCTAATTTAAGTCGCATAATTTATTTTATTTCTTAGACTCTGAGACTGTAAGACCACACATTTACAAGCACGACGACCGGCACTTAACTTCTGCTCAGAGGCATGTCATGGGCCATTTCGATTACCTCTTGATGAACGACAGCGGTGTCAGCAAACAACCATCTATACCTAACACAGAGGATATACCCGATTATGTCAGTATGTAACGCGAATCGCAATCTATGAGCCTCTACGACACCTCTATAAATTGCAAATTTCAATGAAATTTTTAATAATTTCCCGACAGATGTGTATATAATGGTATAAATTGTTACCGTATCATAAACTTTGTTAGTTGTTATTGAGTATATTTGTTAGGCTGTCAGAGATTCTAGTACGGATCTGTTTTGTACGACTTGTGATTTTTGTTAAATAAATTCTTTATAGCTTCTTTACTTGTTCTTTTATTATAGTTTAATGAAGTTTGGATATGCGTTTGTTTTAGCCATAAAAATTTAGTTCTGTAAACGAGATTCTAAAATATTTTTCTGTATCCATAACTGATGTTACCATAAGTGTGATCATTACAAAAATATTGACTCGGGTTATCGTTTACATTGTTTCTTTAGATCAGAGATCCTGAAGTGACCTAAAATTTGTTAATTTAAAGGAAAGGTTTGGTGTGGATTTTGCAACACTGCAGATTCAAGCAAGAAAGAACCGAATTTTTTTATTACTCGTACTCTTGTAAGAATAAAATATATTCTCGAAAAGCCAATAGAAAAATTTATCGATATCCATTAAGGGGAGTGGTTACTTTTACGTACCTTTAAAAGTATCATTTTTAGACTTATATTCGATTGTAATTATTATTCATGATTTTTGCTTGATTTACATAAATTTTTTGAGTAACTGCCTATCATGCTGTTTATTATTATTACACTGATATGCAAATTTTCAGCTTTTTCTGCTGTTTTGAAATGAATATGTGTATCTGAATGGATTTTTTGCGCAGATTCCGAAAGTGACCTTCAAAATTCCGTATCATGTCAGGTTTTGTCATAAATGATGGAAATGTGAAAATTTAAAAAAAGTTATTTTTTAATGACATTGCTATATGGCAACGTTTGTAAGTGAGAAAATGTTCTATGGAGGGGCGGAATGATTGTTTAAGGAACAGATAAACATCAATGCATATTTAAAAGCAAACACACCTAAGACTGACCACTGGGCTCCCTTTCAAACTTCCTTTTTTTGCATTGTCTTCGGTGTACATCCGTATGGTCTCTGTTCAACATCCAACAATAGTCGGCCATCATATGTACAGTCCACTTTCCTTGGTATCTCTTTTTCATCACTTTAGTATCCTGATGGAAGCGCTAGCCATGTTCTTCCGAAAAATCACCAAGATTGTTAAGAAAGTAATTGAGATGAGCATGAAGAAAGTGAACTTTGACGTTCATTTTGCAACCAAGCAGTTTATAAGATTCCAGCAGCTTCTCAACTAAAGTAGTGTAATTCGAAGGCTTCGTGTTTCCCAAAAAGTTGTGTACCATATTTCTGAATGCAGTTTACTCTATAGGTAGAATTCATTCCTTTTCCTGTGTAGTAAAAAATTGAGATTAATAAATACCTAGGCAAAGCCGGGTAAACAGCTAGTATGTATATATATATATATATATATATATATATATATATATATATATATATATATATATATATATATATATATATATATATATATATATATAAGAGAATGTTTGTGTGTGGGTCCTTTGTGCGTTCCCGAACGGTCCATCCGATTGAGATGAAATTTTGTACAGATGTTGTTCTCACTCCCGTGGGAAACACTGGGGGGAAAGGCATCCCCAGCACCCCTGGGGGGCAGGGGGCACATATTAAAATAATCGAAAACGACTAATATTAGTGTCGAATCCATAGTTTTCTGACATTAATAGTGATACTTCCGACGCCGCTTAAGTGCAAGATCAGCCCCCCTCAGCATTTGTGGGGGAGGCGGGGGGGGGAAGAAAGGGTGAGTATAAAATGCTCAAAATGATCGAGAGTAGTGTCGAATACGTAGTTTTCGGGGTCGCTGAGATGAATAGGGACACTTCCGATGCCGTTTAAGTGAGAGTTCAGCCCTCTTCAGTATTTGGGGGGAGGCGGGGGGAGAAAGGGTGAATATAAAATGTCCAAAATGACCGAGAGTAGTGTCGAATCCATAATTTCGGAGTCACTGAGGGAAATATAGGAAATTTAAAATGCTGTTTATAGTCAAGTTTTGAGTTAAATTAATAATAGAGTGAATTTGTAATTTTACTTTATCATTTATATACTGTATTTACTTTTAAATACCAGTAAATTAAATTACTTAAGTTTTATACTATATGTAAAATCCATTCATTTACCTGCGCAATAAAAAAATTGAGACAAATAAATACCCGGGCAACGCCGGGCAAACAGCTAGTGATGTATAAATAGTGTTTAGTGCGATATTTCCCATTGTGTTTATAAAGATTGACTAGAATAGAAAAATGCCATCCAAATTACAATTAAAACGAAAAAACAACCGGGCCTATTACAGAGATTCGAAAAAACAATAAAGTTCTATAATTAAGTTCACAAAGTGACACATTTGTAACTTATGATGAGACTCCAGGTATCAAGCAATTGTTTGCCTACAAAAAAGCCCAGTTTGTGAATGGTTATTTACCTATTTCAAAAAAATAACTGATATCCACTAAAAAACTTTTAAAAAGTAAAAAAACACCAAGCTTCAAAATAAAAGTTACGACTAAAAAATGGTGTGATATCAAATATCCAAGCTTATTAAGTTCTGGTACTTAATTTCCTAATCACGAATTTTTCACATCTAAGTGAAGTGGTTAAGCATGCCTTGTTGATAGAAGCCCTTCTTCCCTAGACCAAACGCATCATAACCTGTTTCTGAAAATTTAAGTGTTAAATATTTATACATACCAGGCTTGGCGGCCGTCTTAAAAAAAATAGTTAATGTGAATTTAAAACATCAATTTCAGATTTTAATTGCGCACTTCGGTGCTCTGTTAGACAGTATGTTTATAGCATCATTCCAACAAAAGGTACGACAAAACATGGTGTTATATCCAATTTTATTAAGCACTGGGACACAATTACATTTCTTAACAGATTTTTAATGAGGTATTAGTCATTTTAATCAGTCTTCTATTTGAAGTTAGTGCCTGATGTCAAACAAAACAAACCGTTAGCTAGAAAGAAAAATAATAAATAATGTTGTCATTCCCCAAAGGAAAAATTTTGCATTAAACAACAAAAAATATGAATACCATGCTTTGGAGTTACGTTGCCCCAATGTAAAGTGAAAAGAAATTTCAAATTTATAGACTAATTCGTGACCATCTTAAAATTGCTGCTAAATTCATTTTAAAAGTAACCAAATAATAGGACACATATTTTGCATAAATAACTAAAATGAATAATTTATACAACTAAATAACTTACTTTCGACGTTTCAACAGACAAAATTTATTTATTCCAAATACGAAAAGACGGCCAACAAGCCTGGTATGTATAAATATTTAAAACTTAAATTTTCAGAAACAGGTTATGATGAGTTTGGTCTAGGGAAGAAGGGCTTCTATCAACAAGTCATGCTTAACCACTTCACTTAGATGTGAAAAATTCGTGATTAGGAAATTAAGTACCAGAACTTAATAAGCTTGAATATTTGATATCACACCATTTTTTAGTCGTAACTTTTATTTTGAAGCTTGGCGTTTTTTTACTTTTTAAAAGTTTTTTTAGTGGATAGACATTACCACATTACCACAATTTTGATTACTGTTCAACATATTTTAAGAATTCTACTGACTTACAACAAATAATTAGCACCATCCGTGCAAAACAATTATTTACACACTTCCTCACAATAACATTACTTCTGCAACAATTATATATATTCAAATTTACTCCAGTCAAAATAGACTAGATTTTGACGAATGGCTAAAAAAATATGAAAGTTTTGAAAATTGGTAGAGATGTTTGTATAGGCATGCTAATGAACATGCTTAAAGTCCCCACCGATCAGACTTGAGCTTCCGCCACCATCTTGGAAAATGTGTAGACGTTTTTGTTTTTTTGCAAATAACTTGAGAAATATTGATTTTATGTAAAACAATTAAATACGAAAATTGAAGAGCATTAAATTATGTACAAAAAAAATCTTTACATTTTTTTTCATAAGTCGAATACGAACAAAGATAATTGACTTTGAAAGGAGCGGACAATCACACGTGGGACGCGGATGTTCGGGTCATCCCCATCGCGATGGGGGGGATGACCCGCGCATGCGCTTCAAAAGTCTTGCATACTCACGTTTGTCAAACCTCTGCACATTAAGTAAAGCTCGAGAGATAGTTGCAACAACATCCAGAACATTGTTATTAGGTTGTATAGGGAGGCTTGGTGGATTCTATCTTGTAATGTCATTCTTAGGCTGCATTGAGTACATAATGACTGGAAGTGGGTTAAAATAACTACTAACTTTGATGTATGCACTTACGTCAGTAGCAAAAAACATTGTTGCCTGGCCATGCATACACTAGAAGTCTTAGCTCATTTATTTACCCGAACATCTTTAAGAAAAATAGTTTTTGACGGCATGGACATATCTGATTTGGAACGCGGTAATCTCCATGAATTATTTAGAGATTTTGCTACTGCACCACTATTGCTAGACACCATAAACGGACACACTCATATACGAGCCATCGAGATTAAAATGAGGAAGACTTTGAAGCAGTTGAAAGAGAATGGCCCAACAGCTCTCTGGGTTCAGTACTTTCAAATGGTAACCCTTACGAAAGAATATATTTGGGCAGAACGATCGGATAATTAGAATGAACACCTTCCTTGCGTTCATCAAATGATTCCAATTTTTCATGCAAGTGGTCATTTTTTGTACGCTAAAGCTTGCTACTTATAATCTGCAGGACATGCTCTGCCTTAGGTCCAAATTGAGTACTGAAGAACATGACAAATTCGTAAACGGCTGAGTGAAAGTAAATGGCTTCAATACAGTAGTAAACACGTTGTTGCTTTGTCAGAAGATAGCGATTGCTAAACAAACCGACGAAGACCTAGCAACTTATTTAGAATATGAGTTAGCTCCATTTAACTTGGCTCTATTTAATGAAGCTCTGTTTCATGTGCCTTGACCTAATGAAAACATACTTGAAGATTATTATCTTTAATTTTATGTTTTATATAATCTATTATTTCGCCTTTATATTTTAATGTTTTCAGAGCCTCAAGTGCGCTGCGTGAGTCCGTATAGATATCACAAGTTTTTATATTTTTGCAAAGCATTAAGTTGATAGCAATCTGAATCGCTCTAAGCTCTGCAGTATACAAGTTAGCTCTCTCTAGTCTTTCCATGGTTTTCTCAATTTCCTTTCCAGCTTCATAAACAACTACGCCAGCCCCAGTTCTTTCTCTCTTTTTTGATCCATCCGTAAAGATTTTTAATATTAGTTTTGGGATCCATGTCATATGACCAATCGAAGCTCATTAAATCATCCAGTGTTCTAATTTTCTTTTCCCCAGTTAAACTATTATTACTGTTGTATTAAATTTTATTTCGATTTCTTTTTTATTATCATAAAGATTAAATAATAATTTCACCGATTTAGCTTTCAAGTGTAGTGGGATACATCCCGCCAATATGTTTACAGCGTCAGCTGATACAATTCTATAACATTTTGTTATAAAAAGCAAATACGGTCTTTGTATCTGTAGTAATTTACAGATACAAAGTGACAGATACAAAGGGAAAAACACATTTTTGTGTTTTCTAGTTCGTCATACCAGACCTCTGATGCGTACAGTATAATTTTTTCCACAATGATTTTATATAGTTCTTTAATAATTTCGGGTTTGATACCCCATGTTTTTTTGGAAATCCTGTTCAATTTATAAAATAAATTTAGTGCCTTTTCATTCACTTTCTCTAAATGATTTATGAATTTAAACTTGGTATCGATATATATTCCTAAATATTTAATATTTTGATAATTTATTTTTTCATTACCTATTTTGATGGAAGGTTTAGTTGAGATTTGCCCCTTGCTTGGCACTATTGTGTAATTGCATTTACCGATACTTATTTTTAGACTATTATTTTTAATCCATTCACTGCAATGATATAGAATATCCTTAGCGTATGTAGTAAATTTATAGGCTACGGGGGATTTTATTAATATAATGGTATCATCGACAAAAGCTTGAAGTTTTATTCTTTCTTTATAGTTGTCAATATTCAATATATCGTTTATCACAATCAGCCATAAAATAGGCCCCAGAGAAGGACAATGTGAGACACCGGTATTATATTCTATTAGTCCTTTATCCATCGCTATTTTCCTATCACTAATACACTATCTGGTCAAAAGAATACGGACATCCCCGTAAAGAAGTGGATCTGACAGGTGACGTAATTTGATGCGTTCTTGAAAGCTATAAAAGTGTAGGTAGGGGTTTGTCAGGACATATTTATTCGTTTGTGAGACAATGAGTAAGTCAAAGGAGCTTAGTGACTTTGATCGTGGCATTATAGTGGGATGCCACCTTTGTGGGAAATCAGTTCGTGAAATTTCGGACATTCTACAGATGCCAAAATCCACTGTGAGTGATGTGATTGTGAAGTGGAAACGTTGAGGCAGTGAAACTGTAGAAAAACGAAGTGGCAGGCCGAAAACAATTAGTGAACGCAGCCGTAGAACTCTGAAAAGGGTAGTGAAACAAAATCACAAGTCCTCGTTGATTGAAATCACTCAGGAATTCCAAAGTTCACCAGGCGTTAGTGCAAGCAGCGGGACTGTTCGTTGAGAGTTAAAAAACCTGGGATTCCATGGTCGTTCAGCCGCTCACAGGCTAAACATCACTCCCCAGAATGCGAAGCGTCGATTGGAATGGTGCAAGCTCACCGTCATTGGGCTGTGTACATGTGTAAAAATGTTCTTTGGAGTGATGAATCTCGCTTCACAATCTGGCAGTCCGATGGACGCGTCTGGATTTGGCGGATGCTCGACGAGCGCTTCTTACGTGACTGCATTGGGCCGACTATATTCTTTGTCACCCGATTTATTGCCGTGGGCCGGTTAAAAATCCCTGACGCGCCGCCCTCCCTGCTCTATGCTATCGTAATTTCAGTATTAAATTTTGTGTGCTATTCACAAAAAGTGTGCCCATAGAACCATTTTGTAATGCTAATATAGATTCTAAATGTTCGAGAAATATATTTACTTTTATGTGCGCCAGTAACATGATGTAATTTAAATGTATTGTACGTGATTAACTTTGATATTAATTAAGAATATTTTTTAGTAAATGAAACTTAATGATTCCATAGTGCTTTTATTTTCTACGGTAAGATTTCGTTTATGCTTCACAGTTGTTCCACACCATTCGGTATTTCCTATTTCATTGCTCGCCCTACACAGCAAAGTTATGGGCCTTTTAGCACCGAGGGACATTTGATGAGGAAACGTAGCCAAGACTTCTAAGGTTATATGTGATGGCGGGCCAAAGTGACAGTCTGATGGAGCCTTTATCAGCTACAAACTATGCGACGTAATCTGAATATGTTAAAGTCCTTTTACTCAACAAGTATGCGTGGAACATCACCAATGGTTTAGTAGTTGTCGAAGATGCTGATCCGAAGGAAATGAAGGAGTTCAACACCCGGAAGGGTAAGGCTTTTCCATAATATATATGAATGCTCAAAAGCCTACCGGACTTTTCTCTCTGGTAAAGAAGACCCTGTTTAAGCATGGAGTCGATTAAAAATTCATTTCCGTCCAGAAATCCGGGGATGGACTGTAAGACCAATTTTTTAAGTGTCGGCCCGAGGAAGGTGAAATCATTGGTCTGTTTGCCGCAAGGCTTAAAGACTTGACACTACAGATAAAGGATGCTGGTAAAGTGGTTATTGACTGGTTTACGTTGTTCCAACTGATTCTTCACCTACCTCCTGAATTTACCGGGATTGTGCAGCAAATCTACAGGTACCCGGATGATAAATTCGAATCAGATGTCATAATTCAAGAACTTTTAGCCAAGGAATCTCAATGAAACAATGCAGAAAAGATCAAGAGGATGTTATGTTACAGCCTGAACGCGATAACAAAGGAACTGATCATCTAAAATGTTACAGGATAAACACTAAACGAATATTTAATGTAGATATATTTTGCAAGAAATTTTAGTTCTATCCTTTAAAATATGGTAAATAAGTAAAAATACCATTCCGAGATAAGTAGACATAGACACTTCAGCACAAAATTTTTGTACCTGGCAATGTATTCATCCTAGCAATATAGTATTGGTTTTATTTCATTCTAAAATTCCCTACAGCATGCTTTAAGTATACAAATAAACAAACAAACTATCCTTTCTGTCATAGGAACTTGTGACTCGGATCCCGTTAATTCAAGTTTGATAAAGAGTCGTTGTAATTTGTATGTTTTTTGTCACGGGGACGGGGGCATGAATTGGATCAGGAAAAATGAAAAGTTAGAGGGAAAATTAAAATAATTGCAGTAGATAAGAGATGGAGATTACAAAGAAATAAGAATACTAGGAGTTGAAAAGAAAGATGGAAGGAAAGCTAACAATTAACCGAAACTACGGTATAGAAAAGGCCAGATGTTGAAAATAAGTGCAGAGATAAAAATGAGATAAGAGACGAAAAAAGCGGTGAAATAAAAGAGTAGAGTTCTGAAATACAAGGGCAAAGCACAGAGTGAATAAGACAGAAGTGAATTTATGAGGGCTTATAAAAGGGTATGTCGTGTGTAGAAGAAACGTTAGCTAACCGTAAGAAAAAGCAGAGAGGTAGCTGAAGTATGGAATAGAACACCCACCCTGAGAATGGTTGGTAAGGAATATAGAGGGAACATCCCCAGACAATAAAGAAGAAGAAATGAGATGATAATAATATGGCCAATGAGATTGGAAGAGGCAAGGAAGAGGTAGGAATTAATAAAGAGATATGGTACAGAGTAGAAAAAAAATTAAGAGAAGAGAGTCTAAGATTTGATGTCACTAAAAGAGTTCGCAGTTATCCCAGTAAGAAGAGAGTCGCCATGAGTAATTGGCCGAGTTCTAGTCTCTAACTATGAGTTTGCAGACGATCAATGAGCCCCATATTCAGTTCCCAACTTCCATGATGTGTGAAGAATGATGAACACCAACCACCAGTTCCCAAGCCCATGCGTCCAGAACTTCTGATGACAGATGAGCCCAGCTGATTGAAGCCAGTGTTCTACAAAGTGTG
This sequence comes from Dolomedes plantarius, assembly GCA_907164885.2. NCBI lineage: Eukaryota > Metazoa > Arthropoda > Arachnida > Araneae > Dolomedidae > Dolomedes > Dolomedes plantarius. Next base: position 62,848 of record OU015499.1, on the reverse strand, counting down.
ATCCATCATAGGCCCCCCGTGACGACGCCGTTAACCTTACGAACTATTTCATGAGCTTTTTAACATTAATGGAGGTGTGCAATCATTGCCAACAGTCACAGCCGTGCCAGTAAGTCTGCAAAGCCACGCCAGTGATGCTTATTCAGCTCTCAAGGTGCCATTGATAATTGTCAAAGGAGGTAGTGCCTTTATTTCCCTTTTGTCCTTATAAAATCATTGCTTCACTTAAGTGCTACAATGAATGCAATTTAATAACATAGTGCGCGACAATGAATTAAGTTGGGTAGGTTAAAATATAATATAATGTACACGAAGTGTTATAGAAAAGCAAATTGATGATTTGAATATGATTTAATAATAATTGAGTAGAAGATTTGATGATTTGAATATGATTTAATAATAATTATTGAGTAGAGTGTTTTGATGATTTGAATATGAATTAATAATAATTATTGAGTAAGAGTGTACTGATGATTTGAATAACTTGAATGAGATTTATAGTGTGTAATTTATGTGATATGTCTATCCAATAAATCAAGATTTCATTTTAACCAGAGTTGTTTTCAATCGATTCTAATTTAATTCTTGCAATGTGCTAACACTATATGATAAGGGGTTGATCGTGATTATTCGGAATATATTGATATTATATAACATATCTTTGATTCATTACATTTATATTTACACTAATAATTAATATAATAATTAATAAGAACTTTACCAATTAATCTCCCCCTCACATTTTTATATAGTTAATAATATACAATAAATTGGAGACACTCTCCTGACACGATTTTTGGGATCCCAACGATTACCATATTTTGATAATCTTATATACATACACATTTGCACATAAAGCACATAACCTAATAATGTTTTAACATTTGCACATATTTTCGAAACATAAGGATTAAGGGTAGAATTTAAATTCCTCCAGGATTCGAACCTATATAAAAGCGCACTGCATTTGCTGCAAGGAACAAAGACTTCAAGATTTAAGAAAAGTAATATTAAGACTTAATGGCTTATGTCCAAACGCCAACTGATGACATATCAGTTTTCATATTCGGTCTTAGATAAAGGATTTTATTCAAAAAGCACCGGAAAATATACGCGATACCGTATCAAATGATCTAAATGCATCTGAATTAAAATTTACACCAGTGTACCTTCCTCCTATACTCTCTCTCGTGTGTGAGAGAGAGATGTCCAGTTATTTGGAGTCCGTATTTTTCTTTCTCCCACCAACATGACCTCTTGCTTAGCAGATTTCTGATCAACAATTTTAACTTGCTAAAATCGTTTAGCAGTTTAAGCTCCTATCTTTCCCTTTGAAGGGTCTGTAAGTTGTCACTCTATACATGATTACAACAAATACAACACTCTTCATTCTATTTTTAGATATTGACGAATGTAGATATGCACTCTCAACACATGCCATCACTTTTGTGATAACACTGACGGAGGCTACATCTGCCATTGTAGCCCAGGCTATTTCCTGACTGAAACCAACAAATGTGAAGGTACTGGTAAACTGCTGACCACGTGCATTTTTTAAAAGTTATTCCGTATCTTTACACATATAATTGGTAGATCAATGTTCTGTGTTCTCCGGCCAAAATGGTGTGTTCTGTCTGGAACACCTGGAACTCACAGTGTGTGTAAATATCACCAGATTGTTAAACTGATCAGAGAAAGGGCAAAACTAAACACCAATTACCGGACTATTAGACATCCTCGTGTGTGACATTGAGAGTGAAACCTACATGATAAATAAGTGCTTGGAATGTCCTGGACCAGAAGTACAGAGGCTGTTCGCACTTTTTTTTAGACGATTTTGGTAAGCGGTAATAAAAAATCGTTTGCTGCAAAAGAAATAATTGCAATTGTACTATGTTTTTAAAAGTCAAAATTATCGTCTGCGGCTTGAAATTTTTGTTTTTATTCAAAATTGCGTTTTTAGCAAAGCAGTGGTTCGAAGACTACATTTATGCTCTTTCCGAAGAAAAATATGCATACTCCGTTATCCAAAAACGATGTGAGAGTCATGGTTTTGTGATATCTAAAGCATCGATAGGTCATATCGTCAACAAGAAAGGAAAAAAACGTCAAATTGGAGCCTCAAGTGGGACAAAAATTCCAAACAAGTATCCAAGGAAAAAACGGACATCTTCCACTATTGCAAAGGTACGTTGTTTAATGTTAAAATAAAATCCCCCTAGTCAAAGGACAGTTGCAAAATCATTAAAATGCTCGGTGTCCACTGTAAACAAAATGATAAACGTTGATTTAAATCTTAAGAAAGCGAAAAAATGTAATGTGCATCGTCTTCTTCCAAATCATATCGCTGAACGCAGGACACGCTGCAGAATTTTATATGAGAAACACTTATCCAAAGAAAAATGGAAAAAAATTGTCACAATAGATGAATCATGGGTGTATTTAAATGATTGCAACAAAAAAAGAGCCATTTATTATCATAAAAGGGGAGAAAAAATTTAAGTACATGGTTCAAAGAATCGAAAGAAAGTTTTTCTAAGGGATTCATGATTGTTGCTGGTTTATCTTATAATGGCAAGTTAAAAATAAAAAGAGTGGGAAAAAATGTCAAGATTAACTCAAAATACTATCAGGAACATATTTTATCGCCAATGTTTCTGAATGAAATACCATCGCTTTACCCACAGTGCCATGAATCTGTAAGACTCCATCAGGACAAAGCTAGCAGTCACACATCAAAATCCACTGTAAATTTCCTAAAAGAAATGGAACAAAAAACAGGTATCAAGGCCATACCCTTCACTGATATCCCTACTAAATCTTCCGATGTATCACCTATGGATTTTTGTGCGTTCGGACTTTTAAAATCTGCATTATCCAAACGTCGTCCCAAAACCCTTACAGGACTCTGGAAAGCTGTTCAGGAGGAATGGGATAGAATACCACTTCTGACACTTCAAAAGGCATCTTTATCCTGGAAATTGTGGTGTCGAAAGATAGTTCAGAATAAGGGATGTCAAATAGAACATTTAAAACATAAGAATTTTATGTAATTTAGTTTTGTGAATACAATATACATCGTCTAAAAAATGTGTGAACAGCCTCTGTACTTCTTGAAGTTCTCAATGAATGAGATTGATAACTTGCCTGATGAAATAAGTTTCAAACAGTGGGTGAAGAAAGATAGAGCTGATCTTATCACACAATTTTTAACCTAGTGATGAGTTTCTACAAACTCTTGTGGAAAAACTGATTTCATAAAAATCACATCATTTTATATCAAAAATCCAAGCTCAGCACTTTAGAGAACTGAAAGAGTATCTTACAGATTTTGAATGTATATTTATTAGAGAATTCTCAGAGAATTATACTTTTATGGTCCAAGAGGAAATTAAAAGCTTTCATCGGACCAATATTCTAGCTACACTACATCCTTTAGTTTGTTATTTTAAGAAACAATCAAATCTATTGTAAAAATATTTGTATTATTAGTGATCACCTTATACACGAAAAATACTTATTATACACCTAGTATACACGAAAAAACCATTTATAATGATGAATAGTTGATACGTAAAGTTTTAGATAAAACTGGAGAGGACAATGACATTTTAGTGCACTTTTTTCATTCATCAGGACCTTCAACTGCATTTAAGTTATAAAGAAAATGGTAGTGTTTGGGTTCTTGTCACTAAATTTCTATGCAAATTGACGCCGATTGAACTGACAACTATTTCTGGACGAACATTCAATATCTTAGGAAAGATATGCAATAATAAATTTCAGCACTATTTAATGCTGTAAATAGATTTTAAAATGCAAAGAAGTAAGTTAATAAAAGAAAAGACATTCACACTTTTTATTAACAATTTTTAAATGAATGAACGAAGTAAAATTATACTACTAATTTTAATACTTTCTATATTGATGTTCTTTTAATTGCAATACGGCACAAGGGATACAATTTATTCATGTAGATATTAGTGTTTCAAGATTAAAGAACAATCTTGAATATTTTTTTAAAAATAGAAAGCATCATATAGAGAAAAGTTAAACTTCCTTTCTCTGGACTAAAGGGAAATAAATAGAGTTTTTGTGCATTTTTGTGAAATGTAATTCAAAAACCAGTTATGTCTGACTCATAAAACTCCTATGGTAGTAAAATAAACATCATTGTAATATAAAACTAAGTTTTTAGAATTTTTTGCTCAGTCCCTTTTGAGATAAGTATATATGTGTGTGTTTATATGCACCTGTATTCTCTTGCGTTAATAAATATCCACGCACAACCTTCCAAGCAAAAGATGTCTAATCGTAATTAAATTCCTTTAACAAAAGTAAGACATGAAGGAATTGTTTTAAAAAATTACATAAAAAGACTATGCAGACAAAAAACTGCACATAAATTGAATAGGCAAAAAATGTCAATAGGAAAATGTGTGAGATAGTTGTTCCAGTTACGGTTGTCAATGAAAGAAATATATGTCCTCATTTAGAGAATCTTCAGGGTTGTTGTTTATTTTATTTAACGGGAATCTCCCGATCAAAAAAGAAATGTCCAGACTAGTGATGCACAAACTTTTTTAGATCTCGCCCCATTTTCTTTAAATAAAAAATCCTACGACCCAATAAAAATCTATTAGTACGATAATTTTTTTTTAATTAGGAAAATTTTATCAAAAGAATAGAAAAACGAAATAAAAATTTGAGAAATTATTTCAAAAATCAATGAACTGTATAGTTGGGGGTATTTATTTACTTTACATAATAGCTATGAAAAACGTCTTCCTTACCGTCTACTCTTGTATTTTGCTATATCTCATGTGACTAAAACTTCCTATTTTAATATTAATATGTATTTGCCTTTCGTATAGGCAGAAGTTAACAAAAATATACAATTATAAAAGAGCATGATTTTAAAATTATAATATTTATAATAAAACATTGAAAATTATAAAATTGACTTACCTGTATAAAATAAACTAGAAAAAAAATGGATGACAAGGGTAAAACTGGACCTCAGATAGTATTTGTTTAATATTTGGTGAAATATTTGAGAATATTACCCTCATATCATTGTTGTTTGGTACTTACAGTTGCTCATTTTGAAAGCCTAGTCTCGCACATATACAGGTAAAAGCCAATGGAAGCACTGAGCCTTGTAAGACTGTTTGACGCCTTTTTTAAAAATTGTCATATATTTTTAACATATAAAAATATAAATAAAAATATTAAAAATAACTAATTTAATGCATGTCCAATTTGGCATGTTTTTAATTAAATAATTAATTGTGTCATTAATTTACTTCAGACTGTTCGAAACACCTTTAATTTCTTTTAACGGCCCCTCTGTGGGGGCGCACAGTTTGCGCACCACTGGTCTAGACCACGAACACCTCAATTCACGCCGGAAGAGAGCATCTCTTTAGTCGCTGCTCTTCAGATATCTGATTCGAAAATCTGTCACTCCAAGGAAGACGAAAGGAAATGAAATACTCGAAAACAATGAGATTATATATATAATATATTTGCAGTATGTTGGTCATTATTAGATGTGGTCTTCATTAATTTGGTTACTTAAAGATCACCAAATGAGTTTGCGGTTACAGCCACTATTTCACGGAACTACGAATCGGAGGCATTAGTCACAGCAATTTCCTGCAATCGTGGATGAAACGGAATCTGCCGAGTGAGTTTCCTTTCACGACATATTCGATTTCCTGATTGCTCATCTTTCGTGATAACTGATGTGTTCCGATTAAGTAGTATTTTTAAATACAGGCATTTTGGCAAAACAATGCTATTTAAAACTAGAGTGTCACTAAATGGAAGTTAAGTTGTGTTTTATACAACCTTTTCACTTAGTCAATCCCCCATATCGGAAGCATAAAATAGAAGTAACATGAATATAATTGAATTTGGCCAATTTTTTTCAGAGATGTTTTAGAAATGCCTAAATTCTGGTAATACTGCCTGTTAATAAGTTCATTTATGGCTATGATTATCTGAAGACCTAACACTCGGAGTTTTATTTTGACATTAAATAATTTGATAGATTACAATTTGACGCGAGAAGATCTGGGAAGTATACTGCCATGTTTTTAAGAATACGTTCCCTTCGTATGAATAGAATCAAAACATGACACATTTCGTAAAAATCGGGCAGTCTAATCGAATTTCAAATTTATTTCATTACATTCAATTGTTTATTCAGTATTTCACTGAGATCTCCATTGTTCAGTATTTCACTGAGATCACCATGACAAAATAATAATTTCTTTCAAATTTAATCCCTGCGTCAGTTTCTTGAGCCTTTACGCCTGAAGAACTTTAAAAAAAAGTTTCGATTAATCGTCATAACTAGATGTTTTAAATTATTAATTAAAATTATAAATCACAAATTTTGCTAAAAGAAGCATAAAATTTTGAGACATTGAATTATTTTTTTATTGTAAAATAAGTGATGTTAATTTCTGGATTTTGTAAAACTAGATAATTTTATAGTTCCATTTCGGAATATCTGTAATGGAATCTTTGATAGAATGTAACCTATTTCACATTATCTTTTATTTCTTAGAAAATTCAAAGAATCAAAACTTTTCTAAAGGGCTGTTTATGAGAATTTTTAATTTACATAGTTTGTTAATTCATGCAGTAGAGTTCAACCACTAAACATTATGGGGGATTTTATTTTTCATTATCAAATATTGAGTTAAAATTTTTAATATGCAAGTATTGTATATTAATGAATGCAGCTTAGTGAGGAGTGTAGAATGCTTTATTTTCTTTTCAACTTGCTATAATTTTCAACAAAATACTATACTTATCAGGGGGCACACCCACCAGCCACAAATTGTCAGATTTTGTGAAAAGCAGAGATCAAATTTTATAAGCTATTAAAAGTCCAAACGTACTAGAACGTTTTTCATATATTTTTAACAAAAACACAGACCTCCTCTGTTGTTAGAGTATTTGAGAATTTTTGTCCTTAGAATTTTTGAGATAGAATATTCCAAAAACTACCAGTACCTCCACGTGTTTGCCCTGGGGGTCTCGCCTACGGGCGGGCAGCTAACGCTGGAGTTGGTGAAGGAAAGGAGTACGACCTAACCAGTTTTGCGATGGACACGTTTCTGTGCAGACCCACTGCTTACTAATTTTTTACTCTTACATATATATATATATATATATATATATATATATATATATATATATATATATATATATATATATATCCGTTTACGTTGTTTAGTTAGATAAAACACTGAGTTATAGACGGTAATCATGGATGGAGAAAGGAAGGAATACGACAACATATATATATAAACAATGGGCAAATTGTTAAAGAGTGTCATGCGAGAGCGATATAGTTACTTAACATATAAAAATTAAACGCGGCTAACGAGGAGCAAGCACTAAAGGATTTGGTAGCAATAGTTAACGCCTTCAAAAAAACAGCAAGGGCATACCCAATATCTGATTGGGTTGCTAAGGGGAATGGAAAAGAACAAGGAAAATACGTATGCCGACACGGTTAACAGTACAGACCGTACAAGATCAAGGTAAAGATCGAGGAAGAGGACGGACATGCAATAACAATTTACCAAAAAAACGAACAAAGTTCCGAAGTAACAAGGAAATAATTAAGAAAAACATCAAATAAGCTCAATGTTGGTTTAACGATGTGTAAGAAGATGAACAAAGGGAGCATCATAATCGGGATGGAAAAGGAGGAATATATTGAAAAAATACTGGAAGAAATAAGGGAAAACGAGTATATAAACACGAATTATAAATCAGAAGTTCCACAGAAAAGAGACCCCCATTTAATAATATATAACACATAACAAAAATATCAGGAAGATGAAATCAAGGCTAAAATTAAAGTACAAAACGGGGAGTTTGAAGATGCAGAGATAAAAATAATAACTAAGTTTAAAACAAATAGAAGCTATAACTGGGTTATCAGCATAAAAGTGGAAAACTAAGAAAGGATACACGTATAAAATTGTATTGGGAATGCTTCAACTACAGGGAATATATCAGACCACGTTGGAAGTTCGTAAATGTTGGAAGTTCTGCCGTTCGGCTAGATACTGATATGAGGGAAACCACACTTGTAAAAATTGTGGAGAAGACGGACATGAATTGAAAAACTGTCTTAAAGAGACATGTTGTGCAACTTTCTAGAGATTAAATCAGTACAGCATAATTAAAGTCGACACAAACCATCAGTCCACCGATAGCAGGTGCCAAAAGTATTGCACTGAGGTGGAGAGGATTGAAGGCCACGCACATTATGAATAATACAAACAACTTAGTTATCAAACTTGCACATTTAAATATCAATAAATCGCACACAGCAGGTTCGCAGTTCTCTGTGGACTTTATAACCAATAACTGGGACATTACCTCTGTCAATGAGCCATATCTGGCGCGAAATCAAGTAGCGAGCTTAACTGGAAACTTTGCTTTAAAACATTCACCTAGAGATTCTAAAGCAGTTTTAATACTAAGTAGGAAAATAAAATCTATAAATATACACATTACAGAGTATGAAATCGCTGCCAGATGAAGCATTTCGGGCTCGACTTTAATTATTATTAAGGCCTATTTGTCATCAGCACATAGTTCAAGTAGTAATAGGGCCGAACCCCACTTAAGTCAAATAAAGGAAATACTTATAAAATTTAATGACGAAAAAATAATTTTAATGAGATATTTAAATCTATTGTCCACCATCTGGGGGTCAGCGTCCTACAGAATTAAGAGGAACAGAGATCTTATAAATGACAATACCGCTAAATGCGACAATACAGAATAATCCAGAAAGTTTACGGACTTATTGTGGATCATTTGGACTGGGTTGGATAGATCTTACCGTAACCTTTAGAATCGGGGATGAAGAAATAGAGGATTGGAAGGTCATCTATATAATAACAGCTGAAGGTAAACAAATGTTAGTTTGTTAGTTAGCAGAAAACGGGGACGGACTAATCTCGCGAACCGAGCATAGCAGGATATCGCGACTGGTACCGATGGACGCGGTCGAACGAGACGCGTGCACTGGTACCATCCTCAACTTTCAAAACTTTAAACTTTTCAAATTATTCAATTAAAACCGCCTAACTCAAAAGAAGCGGGTAATAGAAACATGTCATTCCGGGTGGGCCAGCTCCTTTCCGTTTCGCAAATTTCCACTATTTTCATGCATGCAAAATTAAACTTTTCCGCCCACCAGTCGACAAATTTTTTATTTCCATGTGTTCTACAACTCTTCATCTTTAAGCATATGCACATTTTCAAAAAGTTAAAAATGTTTTTCACTGCAAACGAAGCTTTTTCCCCAAAGCAGTTTTCCGAATTTCACGACATCGACAATTTTGATAGACAAATCTTTCGCTTTTCTGCACCTTTTAATGTCAATTTTATAATTTATCAGCATTGTCTAGATGTTCCGCTTCAAAAATATACCAAATACATTTAATAGAAAAAATGTTATCATTCTAAAAAGCGTACTTACAAAACTCACTTTTGAAATTTCCCGTGCTCATCGCCATAGTATTTTAATGTAACTGAATGGGGAGTTCGTAATTTTTCGACTTATTATTTTACTCACTAATAATTCCAGCAAGTTCGTGAAATTTGTTTCTAATTAATGAGTAACTGATGAGGATTCTTCCGCCACCAATTTTGAATTCCTGAGAACTGTCTTTCTATTTTTTTAAGCACTTTTTCGCCCATGAGAATTTCTATTTACATTCGCCATGTTTCCAAAATGAAAAAGTATTAGTTGAGAACGAGTCATTTAATAACTGAAATCCAGAAATAATTTTAAAGCACCAGAAATAATTTTAGTTTCAGGAAAGGAGAAGTTAAAACCTTTAGAATTTTTTCTACTTGAATGAACTTTTTTGTTTAAAAAGCAAAATTTGAAAACGGAAATTTGAAAGAATTATTTCAAAAGCCAAAAACCAAAATTTGAAAAAGAGACTTTTAAATAATTATTTCGTTTTTTAAAAATTCTAATATATTTTTAAAAGTCATTAAACAGTTTTTAATCTTTCAGAAATAAAACCATTTCATTTTAAATCGGAAAAGCAACACATCGGGTTGCCATTCTTGAAGTAATGTAATAGCTGCCTGCTCATCTTTAGGCAAATTCCATATTTTAAAATCCATTACGTAAAAATACGGTCCGATTTTCTGACGGACTGTAAATTCATTGCAATTTAAAGTAAGCGTATTAAATTTTATTTCCATGTGTTTTACAACTCTTCATCTTTAAGGATATACACATTTTTATACGGCATTCCATGAAGTTTCGTTATCTCCATGACCATGAAAATAATATATCTTATATCGTCTCTTGATCCTTGAATCTCGAGATTTGCATATTTTAATATTGTAATTTACCAATCATTAGTGCCATTATATCGCGTTACTCTTCTCTCGCTGCGGTGATTTTTAAAAATGCGCCAAATTGGCGTCAAAACGATTGTAGTGCTTATAACGGAAAAGTACCGTTTTTATGTATCCAACTACCTTTTAAAACGTCGATTTTCCGGAAAACGACGAACATTCCGAAAGTGATTTTATTAATTTTCTTAAAGATTGTAAATTTGTGTTTCTAAATCTTCTTTTATTTTTTCTGAATGATCATTAGAAATGAAATGAGAGCGATTTAAAGGTCAGCAGCAGCTATAATTTCAATACAAGTTGAAAATTTAATTATGTTTTCTGAAGAACTCATTTTTCATAAAAAATGCAAATAAATATTGTGATATGTCTATGAAATTTTTCACGTATGTTTTTGTTAATATTTATAATGCAATGAACTACAGATTTAGTTCTATGTATTTTATTTGTTGATTTATAGCTGCATTTATAGAAAATCTCATAAGAAATTACTAAAATTTTACATATAATTGCATATAATGATCTGTAATTTTTTTAGGTTTCGCGATATCGATTAGCTTTTAGTTCCTTACACTGAGGAGGTACTTATGTACATATGACAAAAAGAAATTGTTATATGCATAATTTTTTTTTCAGAGGTAGAGCCGTTTTATAAAAATTTGATGAATTTCGACACAAATTCATAAATTTTGTTAAAAGTTGCACAGTCATTGTCTATTTTTTCATCATTTTAGTGTTTTTTGTGTTTATACCCCTTCGAAAAATAAGACAGAAATGACGGAAGTATTTTTTTTTAAGTGTTCCGAAGATAGTCGGATACCGTAAGCCTAAGTGCCGCCGAAAAAAATGGCGTCGCTTAGGTTGGTTGCATTATTCTGAGTTTTTCGCCAAACGCGATAAAAAATCAGAAACCGAGCCAAATAGCGCCAAGCGGCACAGGATACGGAACTCTTCCCTGTCTTTCTATTTTTAAGCACTTTTTCCAACATGAGATTTAATATTTTCCTTCGGCCATGTTGCCGAAGGAAAAATTATTAGTTGAGAACGAGTCATTTAATAACTGAAATCCAGAAATAATTTTAAAGTACCAGAACTAATTGGTACAGCTTTCGCAGACTGTACAGCTTTCGCCCTGCCAAGTTTGGCGATTTTGTGTATGGCGGGGTAACCGCTCGATTTTGACGAAATTTTTTGGTTGCCAAGTTGAGGCAGTTAAGGCGCCAACGTTCTGGCTCCTGTAAATTCGTGACGTTTTTATCATGTGTTTATTTCGTGACGGATGTATCACGTGATTTATTTTGACCAATTATGGGTATTTAATCGTTTTTTTGTTGTTGCTTGAATTAGTTTGAAAGTTTTTTGACTGTGAATTGTTACGAGATTTATGATGGCGAACATTTTGAGTGTGAAGGATGTTGTTAGTAAATACCAGGCGAAGGTTTTGGGTAATGTTAGAGGGCGTTATTCTTGTGATAGATATACGGAAGGGGTGGTAAATGAGTCACTTGTACATGGGTTTATTCATTCTGATCGAATGATATTTTTCGAATTCTTGTGGGATTTGAAGTTTTTAAAGCCTGATATATTTTGCGTGAAATGTGATTTAAAAATGAAATTAAGAAAAAAGAATAATGTTTCTGATGGGTATGTTTGGGTGTGCAGAAATTAAGATCGATGGGAAGGAGTGTGGTGCGCAGAGAAGCTTACGGTTTGGGTCTTGGTTTCGTGTACCAAATTGACAATTGTATATGCATATGTATATATATATATATATATGGATAGATAGATAGATAGATAGAGGGATAGAGACAGAGAAACATGCAAAAATATATATAGAAACTAATGCCGAAAAAGTGTAAAAATTTTCCGGCAGATTCTATAAGAAATATGCGTACATCAGGAGCTTATTTTTTTATGACTTTTCTTCACAAAGTCTGAGGCCCCAATCCACCCTCTCTTATTGGGTATTTATTTATATAGGTACTGGACAGTTTATTAAGCCAATTTTTTGTCAGGTTGGCGTCAAAAATTTTTTTCGCCAATTTGTCGCCAAGGGCGGTGCGTCTGAGAAAGCTGTTCCAAATAATTTTAGTTTTAGGAAATGAGGAGTTAAAAGACTTAGAATTTTTTCTAATTGAATGAAATTTTTTGTTTAAAAAGCAAAATTTGTTAATGGAAATTTGAAAGAATTATTTCAAAAGTCAGAAACCGAAATTTGAAAAAGAGAATTTTAAATAATTATTTCATTTAAAAAAATTTTAATATATTTTTAACAGTGATTAAACAGCTTTTAATCTTTAAGAAATAAAACCATTTCATTTTAAATCGAAAATGCAACACATCGGGTTGCCACTCAGCTAGTCTATATAATAACAGCTGAAGGTAAACAAACGTATGTTTGTTAGTGAGCAGACAGGGGGACGGGCTAATCTCGCGAACCGAGCATAGCAGGATATCGCGACTGGTACCGATGGACGCAGACGGACGAGACGCGTGCACTGATGCCATCCTCAACTTTCAAAACCTTAAATTTTTTAAATTATTAAATTAAAATCGCCGAACTCAAAAGAAGCAGACAGCAGAAACAGCTGACATTCCGGGTGAGCCAGCTCCTTTCCGTTTCGCAAATACCACTATTTTCATGCATGCGAAATTCAACTTTTCCGTCCTCCAATCGTCAAATTTTTCATTTCCACGTGTTCTACAACTCTTCATCTTTAAGGATATACACATTTTAATAAAGTTAAAAATATTTTTCATTGCAAACTAAGCTTTTTCCAAGCAGCTTTCCGAATTTCACAAAATCGACAATTTTTATGGACAAATATTTCGGTTTTCTGCACCTATTAATGTCAGGCATTTTCTAGATGTTCAGCTTCCAAAATATACCAAATACATTAATAAAAAAATGTTATTATTTTAAAAAGCGTACTTACAAACTCACTTTTGAAATTTCCCGCGCTGATCGCCATAGTATCTTATGTAACTAAATGCCGAGTTCATAATTTTTCGACTTATAATTTTACTCACAATAATCCCAGCAAGTTCGTGAAATTAGTTTCTAATTAATGAGCAACTGATGAGGATTCTTCCGCCACCAATTTGAATTCATCAGGACTGTCTTTCTATTTTTTAAAGCACTTTTCCCCCATGTGATTTAATATTTACATTCAGACATGTTGCCAAAGGAAAAATTATGGAGAACGAGTCACTTAATAATTAAAATCCAGAAATAATTTTAGTTTTAGGAAATCTTATTTTAAATGAGAAGTTTAAAACCCTTAGAATTTTTTCGAATTGAATGAACTTCTTTTTTGTTTAAAAAGCAAATTTGAAAACGGAAATTTGAAAGAATTATTTCAAAAGCCAAAACCGAAATTTGAAAAAGAGAATTTTAAATATTTCGTTTTTTAAACATTCTAATATATATTTTAAAGGGATTAACAGTTTTTAATTTTTAAGAAATAAAACCATTTCATTTTAAATCGAAAAAGCAACACATCGGTTTGTCACTCGGCTAGTCTATATAATAACAGCTGAAGGTAAACAAATGTTAGTTTGTTAGTGAGCAAACACGGGGACGGGCTAATCTCGCGAACCGTGCATAGCAGGATATCGCGACTGGTACCGATGGACGCGGTCGGACGAGACGCGTGCACTGATACCATCCTCAACTTTCAAAACTTTAAACTTTTTTAATTATAAAATTAAAACCGCCGAACTCAAAAGAAGCGGACAGCAGAAACAGATGACATTCCGGGTGGACCAGCTCCTTTCCGTTTCGCAAATTTCCACTATTTTCATGCATGCAAAATTAAACTTTTTCACCCACCAATCGACAAATTTTTATTTCCATGTGTTTTACAACTCTTCATCTTTAAGGATATACACATTTTTATAAAGTTAAAATGTTTTTCATTGCAAACGAAGCTTTTTCCCCAAAGCAGTTATCCGAATTTCCCGAAATCGACAATTTTGATGGTCAAATATTTCGGTTTTTCTGCCACCTATTAATGTCAATTTTACGATTTATAGGTATTTGTTAGATGTTCAGCTTCAAAAATATACCAAATACATTTAATAGAAAAAAATGTTATCATTCTAAAAAAGCGTACTTACAAAAACTCACTTTTGAAATTTCCCGCGCTCATCGCCATAGTATTTTAATGTAACTGAATGGGGAGTTCGTAATTTTTCGACTTATTATTTTACTCACTAATAATTCCAGCAAGTTCGTGAAATTTGTTTCTAATTAATGAGCAAATGATGAGGATTCTTCCTCCACCAATTTTGAATTCCTGAGAACTGTCATTCTATTTTTTTAAGCCCTTTTTCGCCCATGAGATTTTCTGTTTACATTCGGCCATGTTGCCAAAATGAAAAAATATTAGTTGAGAATGAGTCATTTAATAATTGAAATCCGGAAATAATTTTAAAGCACCAGAAATAATTTTAGTTTCAGGAAAGGAGAAGTTAAAACCTTTAGAATTTTTTCTAATAAGGCGAAACGTCGCAACGTCACTGCCTACGTCAGTTTTCTTCTGCTATAGATGACGTCATTATCGGGTGGCAGAAAACAGAAGAAGTTCCTATGCGTTTGCATGTGTTTTTGGACAATACCTTCATTTTGAGTTAAATAATTTAAGTTTATTTATAAAATTCCTCATATTAGTTGTATGTAACAGGTATTTTAACACTTTTTTTTAATATTTCGCAAGGTTTAAGAGAATATAATGAGAATGATTATTATTATGTTGAGATGTATAGATATCAGGATAAGTTACTTCAGGCCAGCGTCTTGTATCATATCTCCAGTCTTCCTCTGTCCATAAATACGGGTCACATACTGAATAAACCTTTCCGGGCTGTACCTGAATGTTTAATTTAGTGATATACCTTTGTTTAGATACCGTATCTAAAGACTTTGAGTAATCTGAGAGCATTTTATTCAACAAGCTATAAGAATGTTCATTGAACGCCATGTTAATTATGCAATGTTTTGCCACTCCTCGCCAAACAAGAAGTAAAATCTGCAAGAGTTGAGATGTGACATGCTGCGAGACACTGCCCTATTGAATGAACTTCTTTCTTTGTTAAAAAGCAAAATTTGAAAACTGAAATTTGAAAAGAATTATTTCAAAAGCCAAAAAACCAAAATTTGAAAAAGAGAATTTTAAATCATTATTTTGTTTTTTAAAAATTCTAAGATATTTTTAAAAGTGATTAAACAGTTTTCAATCTTTAAGAAATAAAACCATTTAATTTTAAATCGAAAATGCAACACATCGGGTTGCCACTCAGCTAGTAGATAATAATGCGTTGACGGATCCCAATTTAATCCCTTTCAACATAGTAACAAACTCCGTACATAATAATAGCGACTAAAGAAGGAGGTGGAATATTAATAACATTTATTGGTTGGATTTCCGCATAGAACAGAGAAACAAGGTAGCAAGATGGAAGGAAAGCCTAACTCACAAAGATTTGGATGAATGCGTTAAGGAATTAAACAAAGATCTGAAAGAATGATGTTATAAACATAGGGAGAAAACCGAGGGAAACGGAATAATACATATTGGTGGAACGTTAATTTAACCATTATTAAAAGTAAGTTAAGGGCTCTAAGGAGAAAATACCAAAAAGAGAGGGAACCAAACAGAAGAAAGACTTATGAAATTAAGTATAAAGAAGAAAGGGCTAAATATAGCAAGGAGATTTTAAGAGCCAAAAGGTTAAAGTTTAAAGAATTTATGGAGAAGGTTACAGTTAAAGACTTATTTGGAGGGATATACACAATTATAAAAGATAAGAATCAGAGGACGGTAACAACAGAAGGTCTAGTAGATATAACGGGGACAAATAGTATAAAGAGGAAGAAGTAGAGCAGATTTTGGCAAGACAGCTTTTTAAATTATAGGAAATAGATATAGAGTATGATTACTCGGAAGATGGAAGAACACAGTGGATAGAGGAGATAGAAAAATGATAATGACATGATTTAAAATAAAGCCCCAGGATGTGGCGGCATGACTTTAAGTATAATAAAAGAAATTGATGACATTGATAAACAATATCTATTAAGCCTCTTTAACAAATGCTGGAGAGATAGGAAATTCCCAGATCAATGGAAAAAGAGCATGCTAGTATGTTTTCAAAAGGAGGGGAAAGACCAAATTCAACCAGCCTCATATACAGCGATATGTCTACTATCAATTATAGGAAAAATACTTGGTAAAGTTATAGCAAATAGAGTATACAGAAACTAATGGAATACTATCAGAGACACAATATGGATTTAGGAGGAGTGACTGAGCCACATTCGAATATTATAGAAATAATAAGGGAAAATAAGAGAAATAAGAACCACACTTGTCTGATCACACTAAACATAAAGAATGCTTTTATACAGTTAGAGCAAATCGAATAAAGGAAGAAATAGATAACATAGTGTTAGACGCATACACCTAAAGAGCATGATATTGAGATACCTAAGAACAGAACAGTGGTATAAAAGCAAGGTAGAGAATGAGAGTACAACGTGGAAGTACCACAGGGCTCTTCCAAAGGGCCAATTTTGTGGCTGTTAATTATAAATAAATTATTAAAGGAGAGGCGGGTTAATAACATCAAGGTACAAGCATTTGCCGACGATATTATTTCAATTTTGAGAAGTCATGTTATATACAAGTTTACGGAGACAGCTCGAAAAGCGATAGAGAAATGTGAAAGATAAGCCTTAGGATATAAATTGGAGTTTAGCATAGATAAATCAAATTATAATAGTATTCCCTATAGGGAAGGGGTGACGAGGAAACCCACAATTAAGTTAATGAATAAAATTATTAAATATAACGGGGAAATGAAATACCCAGGAGTATATAAAGATGAAAAGATCAACTTTAGTAAACATATTGTTAAGAGAGAGAAGACTCTAAAGATGATTTATGGTATTAACAGAATATACAAAAAGACTTGGGGATTAAAGGCTGAGAATATCAAGGAATTATATGAAGTTATAGAGAGAATGTTATTACACGGGATACAAGCTTAGTATGGAAATCTATATTACTAAGATTTTATTTAAGGTGTTTGGTATGCATAACATAGCCTAGTCATTTCAGTAAACCGTTCCAATGGAACATACCTGGATTACTTTGAAACTGACTAAAAATACTCATGTCGAAAGTGATATCGGGCCGTATACAAGAAGCTAAAAATGAGAGATGACTAATTAAACTACGATAGGGGATTCGTGACATTTCATTAGACTCACAACTGTTGACCGGACCTTGCCTTTTTAAAAATATTGTACCTTTGGCTATGGGAAGTAAAGATAATGGTTCCGTTAACATAGGTGTTGCCAATGTTAGCGGAGAGAAGAGAACAGTATGGCAGAACCTAACCCCCTCCTCCACAACATTCTGCAGACCAATCCGCATCCGTTTTGTACATGCAACAACAGACATTACGAAAGAATAAATTCAGTACATTGAGGAGCAGATAAACGCGTTGAACAAGGAAGTACTAACTGATGGTGGAGTTCTAAAGATTAAACATACTTTGCTACTTACAATGGTTGACGGGAAAGTCTGCAACAGTGCAACAGGGACAACTTCAACAATGAGCTGCTACATCTGTGGAGTCATGTCAAAAGACTTCAATAAATTACCTAAGAGTTTTCCAGAAAACCTCGATACTTTGAAGTTTGGTCTGTCAACTTTGCACACACGCATATGATTCTTTGAGTCAGTACTTCACTTATCATATAAAATGCCAATTCAGAAGTGGCACGCAAGAAGTGAAGAAGAAAATATAATTATGGGAGAAACTAAAAAAAGTATTAAAAAAGTTTAAAGACAAACTGGGACTACCTATTGATGTTCAAAACAAGTCTATGGAAATACAAATGATGGGAACACGGCTAGACTATTTTTTCAGATCCCGAAACTAGCCCACAAATCACTGGAGTAGATCTTGAAATGCTAAAAATGTTGAAAGTGATATTGGAAGCCATAACATCACATTGATGGACATCAAATTGATGGGAATCACATTGATGTAAAAAAGTTTCAAACAAATGCTGATGAAACAGCAAGACTGTATGCGAACGTTTATAGTTGGCACCATGTGACTGCAACAATGCACAAAGTTTTGATTCATGGGGCTACTGTAATTAGTCAAGCTACTGTAACAATTGTCAGAGGCAGCTGCAGAAGCTAGACACAAACATTATAGACTGTACTGTACAAAATAATCCAGAGAGTTCAATAGAGAAGTATGCAACAGAGATGTCTTGAACCGGTTTCTTTAAGCAGTGATCCTTGTATGAGCTGCTCTAGACAAAGGTTAAGGAAAAAGAGGAAGCCTTATATAGTGAGATCCTACAAACCTCTTTTTCCAGAGGGGTCTGATGGTGGACCTTCTCAAAATATCCAAGAAGAGAGTGATGAAAAGATTAATTTGAAGAAGATGACGAATATCAGAGTCCAGGACAATCAGATTGAAAAAGTTAATCTTCTGAAACCACTAGAAAACAAAGATCTCTATAGTGACTAAACTTTGGTAAATATTAAACGTAAAAAAATTCTATCTATCTCTCTCTCTCTCTCTCTATATATATATATATATATATATATATATATATATATTCTTGAAACATCGGCGACATGGAGGAACACATAACAGGCCAGAGTGGATGACGTCGCCGATACACATGATGACAAACCGAGCATTTTCCCGCAAAGACTCCCAACGCAGACACGGAACCACAGATACGTAATGAATCTAAAGCATTTTATTAAGTTTTCCAAGTCGTCCGCCCGGGATTATATGACAGACCGATTCTTACAGAGTGTGTCTAATTTTAGACACCAGATAGTTTTTATAAAGTCATTCCATCACGTGACACAGAGGTGTGACGTACATTTTGATTGGATAAAAGTTATTTGTTGATGCTCTGATCTGATCTAATTCGGTAGCCACGCCGCGTCGAGCTTAATTTCGGTAAAAAGTCAGCCATCTTTAATAATATTGCCTGGGGTTACAAAGGCTATTACTATGGGATTTCTATATAAGTTTTACTGGGATGACAATGCTAAAATTTAGAATATCTCTTGGATTTTAACACGAATGCCCAAGGGAAATTACCTATTTCAAGGAATTAAAAAGGGTTTGTAATTTGGAATAGTAAAGTGAGGAATTAATAGTTTTTAATGTTAAGATTGTTGAATTAAGAAATTACTAGTTTTAATATTATATATATATATATATATATATATATGAAACAAATTTCAATCCTTTTCATTATCACTAACACGCTTTTTCCAAATTTTTTTATATTATTGCAACAGAACCCCGTCCCTCAATCCTGATTATGACCTATATCCCTATATACAGCCAATATAAATCTATTTTCCCCTTAAATGCCACGTGCGGACGGAGAGCTTACATAAGTCAAATTGTTCTAGAAGCGGGGCTTGACCTTGTCGTAGTGATGTGATGGGGTCATGTGTCCGCTTCCAACCAATTAAAAGGTCAGTGCGCCTTTACCTTTTTCGAGATCTGAGCGTCACTTCGCCCTTTTTGTGTTTTTGCCACGGGTCTGGTAAGACGTAAGAATTTGGGCGCGTTGCGTCCCTTGGTCTTTTGTTTTATCCTGTGCTATCCTGTTTAAATATGTGAATTTCTGAAATAACTACAGACTGTGCCATGTGAATCGTGGTAAATGAAGGACTTTATAATCAGTTAACTGCAGGATCATGTTTTATCGCCTTTCCTTACTGGTGGTGAACTTTAAATTTATTCTCCGTGCCTGCCACTCGTTTCTGACGCCAGCTACGACTTGACCTGGATCCGAAAATACCATGAAGTTACGAGCCTGTTGAGCTTCGCCCCGTCAAGGATATTACAAGGCTATGTACACATGAGAGCGTTGCAACGCGCTTTAAAGCGCGCTTTAGAAAAACCGAACGTGTACACTATAGTAGCGTTAACACCACGTTGACCAAATTATAATAGTATTCCCTATAGGGAAGGGCCAGTATAGCTATGGAAGTTGAAGAGGCAGCATGTGTTTGGATTTTGTACAGTAGGTATAAAGCACGAAGACGAAGGCAAAGAAAATACTGGGTACGTCCGATTTTAAATGACAGATTGACTCATGGTTCTTTTGTAACACTTTACCCGAACATGAGCCCAAAGTTTTTTAACTATTTAAGAATGTCGATTGCATTCTTTGACGAGTTATTAGAAATAGTTAAGGATGACCTGGCTCCTAGTGAGAACGTTGTAAGGGATAGCATTTCTCCAGAGGAAAAACTCGTAATTACATTGAGGTAAGTTTATTAATATACTAAAAATGACATGCATTGTATTACAAAACTGTTAAAAAGTTTAACTCAAATGACAACTGTCTATTATAATTCAAACACTAAGGAACATTTTGTGTCAAAAGTAAAGAAAAGCAAAATATTTAATACAAATCGACAATTTCGGAACTGTGCTCAGAAGTGTAACCTCCGTGCTGGTGAGGTGGCCGGTAATATTAGGGCTGAGAAGCTTGGGTTGAAGAAGCTCCTGCGTTTACTTGGCCAGACAAACTTGATAGTGTTGAGAAGTGTTACTCCCTGCTTGTGAGGTGGTCGGTTGAACTTGGGGCTGAGAAGCTTGGGTTGAAAAAGGTACTAAGTTTACTGGCCATACTGCATGTTGGACAAGGGTTGGAAATGCTGTGTTGATATTGCTGTTGATAATGCGCAGGTCCTTGTGGCTCCTGAATGGTAGTTGAACAGTAAAAGTCTGTGCTCTTGTATGGTTTCAAGTAGTTGAATTTTAGTTCTAATTCTACGTGTTCTGGGACTTGTTTGAGTTCCTTTACAAAGAGAGGAAAAAAATAGTTTGTCGTCATCTTCGTTGTTGTTTTGCCAATTTCCCCTTTGTTCTCTTAGCAAAATACTTTTGTTTAAAATATCAGAAAAATGTTTGTCAACTGGAATTAACTTAACTTTTTTGTTATTTACTGGGAGTGTCGGTGATTCTTTTAGGTGTATTAAATCCTCCTTATTCGCTTCCTCCTCCGAACGATTGGACATTGGCATTATAATGGTCATCAAAGTTACTAACAGTTCCCTTATTACTTATCGTCTTTTCTAAAAATTGGAGCCGTGTGAAATATGTATAAGGAGTTGAGTTGCTTGCCCCGGATCCTGACATATTAGTCTTCCTCTTTTTAAATTCTCTAGCGAAATTGTCACGCAGATTTTTCCATCTCTTTTGCAATACTCTTCCTAAAAAAAAAAAACATTTTTTGTAAAAATTTTTGTGCAAATTACTAATTTTTACTGATATAACATTGATTCTTTTAGGTATTTAGCAACAGGGTGTTCTTTTGCTGAACTGCATTACAACTACAGAGTGAGTAAGTCAACCATAGAAAATGTAATCCGTCAAGTTTGTGCAGTAAACTTTTATAAACTAAAGACAATTTGTATGCCACCTATGACAGAAGACAAGTGGGAAGAAGTTAGTAAAGAATTCCTGAAGTATGCCAACTTTCCTAACTGCCTCGGAGCAGTTGACTGTAAACATGTTCGTATTGTGCAACCCAGTGATACAGGATCACTTTATCACAACTACAAACATTTTTTTTTCAACTAATCTACTAGCTGTTTGTGATGCAAATTATTGTTTCTTGTTCGTGGACGTTGGGTCTTATGGCAAAAGCAATGATTCATCAATTTTCCAAGAATCATTATTTTACAAAAAACTAACGGAAGATACATTGAATATTCCTGGATCAAAACCAATTTCAAATGAGGACTCTACACCTTTGCCTCATGTATTTGTCGCAGATGATGCGTTCGGTCTGTCGAAACACATCAAGTGTGCCTACGCTGGAAATATATTGCCTCATTCTACGAGGATTATCAACTACCGACTGTCAAGAGCTCGCAGGTACATAGAATGTACCTTCGGTATTTAGCAAACAAATGGAGGATATTCATAGGCCTCTTAATGTCAGTTAGAGCTTTCTAACAATATCATACGCTGGAAAGATATTGCCTCATTCTACGAGGATTCTAAACTACTGACTGTCAAGAGCTCGCAGGTACATAGAATGTACCTTCAGTATTTTAGCAAACAAATGGAGGATATTTCATGGGAGTTCATAGGAGTCAGTTCATAGGAGTTCATAGGAGCTTTCTAACAGTATCATTTTAGCATGTGTGTTTTGTTGCATAACTATGTACGACAACGAGATGGGTACAGGTTTAAAGATTTGCTTTATAAGGCACTATTTATTGACTTGTCTGTAGTAACTGTACCACGGTCAAACATGTATGCAGAGAAAGTGGAGGGACAGATATCCTCGTTACTTTATCGAAGAAGGCAAACTACTATGGCAGGATAAAATGGCGTGAACAGGAATGTAATTGATTGCGAAAATTACTGAGTCCACATTTGTGTGTTAGCAGAACAGTGGAAAATGATCCTATTAAAACAAAACAGTGTAATCTATGAGTAATGAAAACATTTTCTATATTATGTGCCCTTTATGTACCACATTATGAATTATAAACGAAAACTCACGTAAATTTTAATTTATGTTAATTTATGTCTCAGCAAGCATTGTTAATTTACATAAAATAAACACAAAAGTGAAAAAGCCCATATTTGAAGCCTTTCTACATCGCAAAAGAAAATAGCCAATTTTCTATTCTATAACTAAGTCCACGTTGTTTACAATGATCATAGTACTAACGGTACTTATAAGTACCAGAAAGAATTTTCTGAGTAAACAACATATTAATGTCATATACCTAAACAGCTATGCTAAATAATACTCTAAGATCATATTAAACATGGAAAAAAATATAATTCACTTATCTTCAATAGTTTTAGAGTAGCTAAGATTGTAAGTTTCAGAGAAAATGACATTCACAAATGGCTGTTTCAAACGCTACAACGACGCTAAAATAAATTTTACATCCGAAAATTGCTAGTTAAAACTGCTACTGCTATATAGTAAGAATAAAGGAGTATAAAGCATCGATCCTTTACAGTTCCGTCAGTAATAATACAAATAGAAGGTATTTTATAGGAGTTTAAAAAAAGTGGTACTTATAAGTACCGTCAGTACATAAAGGGTTAAAACAAAACAGTGTAATCTATGACAAATGAAAACATTTTCGATATTTTTCGTTATTAAAATTGTTTCTTACCAAGAATTTTCTTTTGTTCCTCTGAACTATCCTCTCCAGAAAATATCTCAACCAATTGCTGCCAAGAGTGATCTTTTCACACCTCTGTTCTGTAGTCCACACTCTCCATGTCCCATATAGCACGGCGACTTTTAATTTCTTCAATAAAGAGCTCAATGTCAATTTATTAGTTCCATAGTTAAAAAGTTGTAAAATAAATAGTAAAAATATAGAAATATGCCTGTCAAAAAATAGTAGTCAACTGCCCTTAAGCGCGCGCTCAACGCAAACCATGTGTACGGTCTAATTCAACACAAAGGAACTCGACGCGCGCTGCAGTCGCGCGATCTGCGTGGAACTCTCCAAACGCGCGTTCCAACGCGCCTTCCAGTAGAAGAAAGCGTTGCATGTGTACGCAATCATTTGATCAGTTTATTTCTTCAACGCGCGATGCAACGCGCGTCAGAAAACGCGCTAGTTTCCGCTAGCAATAGCGCATGGCAGTCTGTGCTGGGTTGGTTTGAATAATTTTATTTTAGTTTACCGATTTACATACATTTGGCGCCTCCACCATTGTCGTTCGTTTTCACATTACATTACGCACTACTATACTAAACTATATACGTGTATATATATTATACACACACACACACACATATATATATATATATATATATATATATATATATATATTGTTGGATTTTGATTTTCTATTTTTGCATTTTTTTGTGTAGAAGTTTAAAAATAACTCGTTTAATTGTCACTAGATGGCGATACTGCTGTAGGTTTTGCTATCGCTAACCTTCCTTCCCGCGATCTAATCAGTTGCATGCAGTCTCTGTAGGGAGGAGTGTCGTGTTTTTTTTGCTCGCCGTTCTATGGATTGTAATGATGTACTGCGAGAGCACCTTTCATGCCAATTTCTGTTGGAATGCTGCTTAGAGGTTTCAAGTTTAGAAATGCCGACATTCTTCCGCGTGAGTATCTAAACATTGCTTTGTACTAGCTGAGTTTCGCCTTTCAATAAAGTCAGTTTGTTTCAACATGCTTGTCATCATTAACAAGTTTGAGCATTGTCAAGTTGTCATCATTGAAGGTTTTCAACCAGTTGAACATTGAATTCTTAGTATCCAGAATACAGTCATGGGAAAAACCCAGCGACCTTATGAGCTGTCTTAGAATCTTTTATCCCATAATTGCTGTGTGGTTCAGTTAGTTTCTACTAGTAAGAGTTAAGTTTAACGTTAAGTGAACTGAGCCATACATACATATATATATATATATATATATATATATACACAGTGCGTCAAATAAGTTTTAAGACTGGGTCTGTAAAAAGAAATGGAAACAAGATATTAATACCTGTTTTGGTTTTTTATTCAAAATAGGACCCTCCGTCTTCAATGCACTTTTTACAGCGATTTATTAATGAATCGAAAGCCTGTTGTAAATCACTTTGTGGAATGGCCTGCAAAGCACACGTCGAAGCTTCTTGTATGGTCGAAATATCCTCAAAATAACACCTTTTTAACTTCATTTTAAGTTTTGGGAATAAGGAGTAGTCGCAGGTTGCTAAATCAGGTGAATACGGTGGATGGTTCAACACACAGACATTATTTTTTGACAAAAATCGTGAACAATAAGGGAGGTGTGACTGGATGCATTGTCGTGTAACAAACACCAGCTGCTTTCAGTCCTATAGTCTGGACGAATGCGACAAATTCTGGCCATCAAACGCTTTAAAACATCTAAGTAGTGTTGACCTGTAATTGTCTGTCCAGTTGGAACAAATTCTTTGTGGATAATACCTTTAATATCGAATAATGTAATGACATTGTTTTGATTTTGGATGGAACTTTTCTTGCTTTTTTGGCTTCCGTTGAATTTGGTGACTTCCATTCCGCACTTTGTCGCTTTGTTTCAGGATCATATTGGAAACACCAGGTTTTATCCCCTGTAACAATGGATTTCAAGAAGTTTGGACCGATTTCAGCGGCTGAAATAATGTATCTGCAATGTGCACTTCTCATTGCTTTTTGTTCATGGGTTAAAGTGTGTGTGGAACAAATTTAGCACACACTTTTGTTCTGCCGAAATCTTCATGCAGGATGGTTCGAATTGTATCTTTGTAGATGTTTAAAGAGTTTTCCATCATTCTCAGTGATGCACAGCGATCGTTTGTTACAAAATTTCGTACTTTCTCAATAATTTCAGGTGTCCTAGATGAAATTGGTAAATTGAGCAAAAAAAACATTTACCATTGGTAATTTACATTTTACCATTGGTAATTTGAGCTAATGTTTGGCTTCGCTGGCTACGTACAATACGCCTGAGCCGTCTCTCACCACGCACTGTCAAGGCTAATTGTCCTTTGCAGTTTGTCCGATCGCTAGTTTTTTTCCACCATCCATGTATTCTTGGTATACTCTTGACACTATTGACCTTGAAAATCCTAGCTGTCTGACGATTTCGGAAATTGAATGGCCCATGCGTCGCGCGCCTACGATTTGTCCGCGATCGAAGGCGTCTAAATCAGGCAGTTTACCCATACTGGCAATTCCAATAACTAATTCAGAACAACCACAGTACGCGCTATATATGCAGTTACCACAGCGCCCTCACTTGCGCATACATGATGCGCAGCGCTACACAATTTGCATAGGCTTTGCTATCCCTAATTCAGTGGCACTTCAGTGTATATATATATATATATATATATATATATATATATATGTATGGGACAATGCAAATGGATGGTTTTTTCAACGAAGAGGCAATACATCAATGCATAAAAAAGTTGCATGACAGTTTCGCAGTGAGTTACTTGGATAAAGTCTCTACTAATTACGCATTTACATGCAGGTACTATTACTTGAAGTTATATGTGATATATATCGTGATGAATCCCAGTATGAAAAAGTAATTATGAGTGATTTTGTAATCGTTAAACGTATTAAAGCTTTTTACAAAAAATTAAGTTTGGAAGTTAATAATTTTAAGTTTCCCTATTTAATTTTGAACCCAAAATTACATAAGAATCCAATAAAATTTAGAACAATTACTGTAGGATGTGGATCATACTTAGTGCTAGCCAGTGAAATGTTGCAGTGATTTCCGCTTATAAGAATCACGTTTGTTATTACTGTTTTTGATTCTTATAAGCGGTTGATTCTTATAGCCGAAATTTAGGTCTTTGGACAGGCACACACACACCTATATATACATATATGAAATAATTTACCATAAAATGCTCTTTAATTTACGTTAATTATCTTTTATTAAAATTATTTTTTATAATTTTAAAAAGACAACTTAATTTCGAGACTTATAAGTTGATAATTATAGTAAAAGAAGAAAAAAATCCAATATTTGTTACAACATACCTGCTTAACAGTTTTAACATTTCAACTACAGGAAGGGATCAATTAAAAGGTTTCTATGGTAGTTTGACGTAATGGAGTTTTCAGGAGGCCGTTTATACCTCTTTCAATACCAATAACCTCAGAGGAAGATTCACTTTCTAGCTTCCGTTTCACGGTTTGATAACGTGCTGAATCTACTAATGTTACGTTTGCCTACTCATAGTGGAAACTTCGCCGAAGATTTATGAATTTCAAGGTGCAGGAAGCTGTACCAGGATGTGGGAGGTGGGGAAAAAAAGAGTCCCTGTCTTTGTTTGCCAGTGGAGAAAAGTTAAATCGGACCCGGACGGGTAAAGATGCCCATGGGTCAAGCTAATAGGACAGTGATGTGCTAAAGCGTTTAAGCGGAAACTATTATGTTATGTCTAAGAAAGAAAGGAACGCATTTTACAACTGTACCCCATCCCATCTTTCTTTAAAAAACATAAAGAAAGATCTTCGGGCCTTTTGAGGGTTTAAGTTGCGTTTTTGGAAAAATGAAAGGAAAGCGAAGAGTGTAAGCTGATTCTTAAAACCGGTGGATTGATTCTTTAAATCGAAAATTTTAACATGTAAATAATACATTTGTTTTTGTTTTTGCAATATCGATTCTTATAAACGGTTGATTCTTATAACCACTGATCACTATAAGCGGTGGTCACTGTATTATCGATTTTAAAACACATATATATCCAAATTAAACATTCTGGATGTTCCATTGTCAAAAGTAGTGGTGATGTTATTAATTGTATCAAAGGTTTGGATAACGTAAAACTTATTAAATCTTTGGATTTTGAAGATCTTTTTAATTCTATTGTAATTGAAGATTTAATGTCTATTTTGCTAAATGCCTTTGAGAAATATGACTTACAACTGTATATTTCGTACCACAAATACAGGGATTTGTTGAATTTGGTATTAAAAGAAACATATCTAAGTGATGGAAATTCACTATATCGCCAGTGTAAGGGTATCCCTATGGGAGGTACTTGTTCATCCGCATTGGCTGATATTTTTCTATACACGTATGAACAGGGGGTCATGCTATGTAATGAGACTTTGCATTTCAGACTTTGACCATTTCAGATATGTTGATGATGTATTAGTGATTTATTTAGAAGAAGCAAATGCAATTGATTTTGGTTTTTATCCTATTTATTTAAAACTCATAGAAACGAAACATAATAGTGATGGCAGCATTGACATTTTAGACGCTAATTTAAACATATCAAATGATGCAATTGTTTACAGACTTTATGATAAACGTGATGCTTTCCCTTTTGAAGTTAACAAATTAATTAATTGGCAATCTGCTCTTCACATCTCTATTTATAGAAATATTATCATAAACCAATTTCATCAGTATGATTATTTATATAGCAATAACAGCGAAAAAATATCACAAGCGTCTTGCTTTATGAAGTACACATTGAAAAGTGGATATCGCTATAGGTTTGAACGTAGAGTAATATGAGATTATCTTAATTTAACTTACGATGAGTACAAAAGTTTGGTTAGTGATATTGTTGGTAGTGCTGTGCGCTAGGTTTTTTGTCTATTTCATCTTTCCGGTCCCATCAGTGGTCGACCGCTACTTCGTTTCACGATGTCCTGGCTAACTGGGAGTGTTTGCTATAGCAGGAAAACATGTTCAACCATGTACGAGGGGTCACAACCCCCCTCGGGCCATTTTTGGACATCGCTACAATCCATATCTTTCTGTGTTTGTTTATGATAGCTATGTATATATATATATGTGTGTGTGTGTGTGTATATATATGTAATATCAGCACTAAGGCGGGGGCGAAGCTCAACACGCCTGAAAATCTTAGCCTGTCGGATCCGGGGTATAGTCGAAGTGGCTTGGAGTGGCTGGGAGGAAGAACTAATTGGAATCCATACCAGAAGGAAGAGGCAACTGGTTGATAACTCAGTCTTTATTTTCGAAGCAGTTTCGTGGCTGGACATTATTTGGACGGGATTACAGACATCTTAACTCCACAGATACCTAGGAAAAAGGCCCGATCACGCCGACAGCGCAGGGCGCTGTGGCAATACGGACATTCAAAACGCTACATCTTGCCAGGCCAGAGCAAAACACACAAGTCCGCCAAAATCCTAGTGCTACGTCCTCAAGTCAGCGTACTGAACTTTTCAGATTGGTCTAAAGCGAACACATGACCCTAGCGCGTCATATGGTGTGATCAGTGGAAAGTTCTCCAACCTTATATAATGGTTATATAACTCTTTCCACGCGTGGCCTTAGGGGAAAAACTAATAGATTATTTAGATTGGATTTGAGGGGTAATGCTTTATTGCCAAATAGTAAAAGGATTCAGATTGGCGTTTTACTAATAAAAAAGTTTTGAAATTTATTTCATTTCCCCCCCCCTCCGGAAAAGACTTGCGTGAGGGGCCGACTCCCTCAGCAAGGCTCTTCATCAGGCGAGAACCGCGTAACAAGAGTGTAATTGGGGCTAAAATTTTGAGGAGTAATTTGGAATAAAATTTTGACTCAGGGGTTGACAAATTCAAATTGTGTGTACTATCATTTTTGTGTGTCTGTCAGGTCATGAAATATACAAAGTAGCATATACTAGTATTAAACAAAAAAAAATCAATACACTTAAATTACACTTTGGAATGAGTATGGGAAGTTTTAACTACTCCTAAAACTCTAACATACACTTAAAATGGAATGATAAAATATGCTTATTAAAACACAATAAATCACAACATTTGTTTTAAAAAAAGTACTTAAAACTTTAAAAGGCAAAACTAAATCAAAATGGTCATTGTCGGGTTACATTCATGAGATCCAGAGGTTCACACATAATAGGGTTTTTCTAAGAGAAAGTTTAAAAGATAGATTTTTTTCTTTATTTGGACGACACGCAAAGTTTAACCATCTAAATGGAGTCAAGAGGTATTAGGCACCCCAAAAAATTTAAAATCAAAAAGGAAAAGGATCTCTGGTTCATGAGTTTGGTCGCTGTTCGGGTTTAGGCTTCATGGTGGTTATTAAAGTCAATTTGTTAAATTCTTTGTAAATATCTTCAAAGGTTTTTCTAATATAATTTTTTTCAAATGCACCATGGAAACAAATTAATAAGAAAAATTTTAAAAATACAGTTCAACATATCAAGCAACTAAATCTGGATAGAATGGCAATAAACATTGTAAATAATTAGGAATATTGTTCATCTAGGATAAACAGGGTTTTAAAAATAATTCTCTTAAAAGTTGTGTTAGAATTCTCAATCAACCAATAACACTCAACATTAATTTTTTTTTAAAGTTAGGGAGAAATGGATTTACACCACTGGAGCAATGAACTTAGCCTAGGTCTCCAAATGTGACAATCGGCGGTGTGATAAATTCCACCGAGGCCCGGCGAAAACGCACTAAATTCATGCCCACTGAGCTACCATTGTGTTGGGTTGTTCCTGGATTATTTTGCGTTCGGAGTCGAACCGAATCACAAAGGATTTGTAGTAAATTAAATTGTGGTCGGGGTCGAACCGACTCAATTGGAATTATATTAAATTAAATTATGGTCGGGGTCTAACCGACTCAATTGGGATTAAATTATAAATGGAGCTTTGGGTTCAACAGAGTCATTATAGAATTAAATTTCAATTAGGCTGAGGTTATGCTACTGGAAGTTGGTTTGACTTAATTCGGGTTCTAGCTTTTCAATCATTAATTTTCTTCATTATTCAAATTTAGGTAGCAGAGGGCACATTTATGTCTTGTTAGGGTAAAAAGTCACAGTAGTGATAACAGGATCACTTTATCATACATCAGGAATTCACATTTACTTTCATGTTATTGACTTTGTAGTATCCGGATACAAAATTATCAATATTTAAAAATTCAAGATTCGTCAAAATTCAAAATTATCAAAATTACTATTATAAAATAAAAATACCAAATATTCATTATAAACTAAAGAATATCAAAAACACTTAAATAGGTACTTAAATAGACACTAAATGAATTGTGGTACTGGGGAGAGTTTGGCCCCTGAAATTTTTATCCGAGGTTAATATGTCTCAGTCTTTATTGAATAAAAAAAATAACTCTCTGTTCTGGTTTAAAAAAAAAGCTCAAACTCGTTGCTAAACAAAGACCCAGGCTTTGCAAAACATGTACCACAAAAATACAATATGAAAATCAAAAGCATGTTAATCACTAAAAAATATATTTTACTATCTTCATCAATTATTAAATTCACTCAAAAATCACCAATAAACTGGAAATATTAAAATCACTCAATGAAAAAATGTGAAACTCAAATTATATGTCACACTCAAAATCCACATAAAAATCCAGAGTACGCAATCTTTAACACATCACAGAAAACGAAAACAAAAATATATCATGATGTAAAAAAAATTATAACAATTTCAGTCTTTCCCGAAAATAATGATGACCAAGTAATGTACAGCTCCAGTCATGTTTACACTAATGCGCAGTTTTCGCCGATTTGTTTACAAAAGCGAGCTCAGCGGAGCGGATTCAATTTACTTTCTTTTATTTTTTCTTCTCCGCGACGATTTAAATTTGGTTGCGGTAAACAGATTCTTAAAGAATTTATACCCTTCATGAATTTACGACTATATAATCAAATTTTTAATAATTACACTAAAAACACTCATAGGACTTATCAATATATAAATTTCAAAAATCTTTTTAAAACCTTAAATTCTAAATCAAACATATATTTCATAACTCATAAATAAATTATATTATATAGAAATATTCATATCAATGGAAAAATATTATATTTGTCATACCTCATACAATATCAATAAGATTTTATTCACTGCACTAACATACGAGGGTAGGCTGAAAAGTAATGCACACAAGCTTGTAGAGCTCGAACAAAAAGAAATAGCGAGATCGGGCAAAAAGAACATTAAAGTACAATTCTTAAGCTCCAAAATCATATATTTATCTTTCAACATAGTCACCGTTAAGGCTAACACATTTCTCCCAACGTGTAACAAGTTTTCTCATTCCGTCACTGAAAAATTCTTCCGACTTTTCTCGGATCCACGACTTGACAGCTGCCTTCACCACATCGTCCGAGGTGTAATGATTACCCTTTAGGTTTCTCTTGAGTAGAGGAAAAAAAAATAAAAATTGCAAGGCGCAAGATCGGGGGAATAAGGAGTGTGTGGAATCTGTTCAAACTTCAGGTTTCGCAGAGCCTCTCCAGTCCGACGCTGTTCTCGCCTGTGAGACGGTGTGGTACCCATCGAGCACAGATTTTACAGTATTCCAGTCGTTCTATAATGAAGCAGACACATTCCTTGGATACTTTATTATGATTTGTGATACGCTTTTGAGTGATTCGCCGGTCATTTTTAATCAAATCGTCGACAAGTTTGTGATGTTCAACGACTGTGCCAGTGATCGGATGTCCGTTGCGTGTTTCATCAAAGATTATAGCTTTTCCAGGCTCGAAACCTCGAAATTTTACTACCCATCGATTTACAGTACCCCTATCAACAGCATCGTCACCTTAAACAGCCTTTAAACGACGATGAATCTCAGTAGGACTCGCTTTTTCAGCTGTTAAAAATTCGATAACAGCGCGCTGTATAACTCGCCGTTGACATAGCACTAGAACACGTCTCCATACTACCGCTTTTCAAAATACACAGGATGAACACAACGATTTCAAACCTGCGCATGCATATTGAGGAGGGATGGAACTTCCAAATGCCACTTGGCGCTGTTTTGAAGGTCATTTCGTTCGCGCTCTACAAGCATGTGTGCATTACTTTTCAGCCTACCTACGTACCATTATAACTCAATTTAAACAGTTCACCTTCAAAAAAATTTCAATAATTATTGCTTACCTGTATGTTACCAATATTATTTATAAATCAAGTGTAGAAAATGAACCTTGTTATTTTTTTCCTTCAAAATGTTCATGTATGCAATTATTTATATGTGAAATCGTACTTGGCGCAATTCCTCTAACTTTCCAGGATGTTCAAGAGTCCCTCGTCTCTTCTGGTTAGAATGTGAAAGTCACAATATTTTTTCTTCTTTTTCTAGTTCACACACGTTTACACGCAGTCGGGGTTTAGCACTTCACAGATTACGAAAGCACTACTAAAATCCCCCCATGGTGACTTGAATACACACGCACCGACGATTAAACTGAACACAATCGCGCACACAGATGAGAATCTTCTTTCACCATTGGCGATAAACACGGCAGCATACATGCGAGGTCTTGATTGCAAACGCTGATCAGGGATGCAAAAACTTTTGTCGGCGTCGAAGATTCGCACAGGATAAACGGGCTTGTTTTCACCGCATCGAGGATGCGTCAAGGGTGACACAAAATTTCACTCCTTCTGACTATGGGGTGGGGATCCGTCGCTGTGTTCGTCATTCCTCTGGTTTGGAAATCCAAATTCCTTTCCCGCGAGAGGTTCGCTTGCTGCGAGACTCCTTGTAATATCGGCACTAAGGCGGGGGCGAAGCTCAACAAGCCTGAAAATCTTAGCCTGTCGGATCCGGGGTATAGTCGAAGTGGCTTGGAGTGGCTGGGATGAAGAACTAATTGGAATCCATACCAGAAGGAAGAGGCAACTGGTTGATAACTCAGTCTTTATTTTCGAAGCAGTTTCGTGGCTGGACATTATTTGGACGGGATTACAGACATCTTAACTCCACAGATACCTAGGAAAAAGGCCCGATCACGCCGACAGCGCAGGGCGCTGTGGCAATACGGACATTCAAAACGCTACATCTTGCCAGGCCAGAGCAAAACACACAAGTCCGCCAAAACCCTAGTGCTACGTCCTCGAGTCAGTGTACTGAACTTTTCGGATTGGTCTAAAGCGAACACATGACCCTAGCGCGTCATATGGTGTGATCAGTGGAAAGTTCTCCAACCTTATATAACGGTTATACAGAGGCTGTTCACACATTTTGTAGACGATGTATATTGTATTCACAAAACTAAATTACATAAAATTCTGGTGTTTTAAATGTTCTATTTGACATCCCTTATTCTGAACTATCTTTCGACACCGCAATTTCCAGGATAATAATGCCTTTTGAAGTTTCATAAGAGGTATTCTATCCCATTCCTCCTGAACAGTTTTCCAGAGTCCTGTAAGGGTTTTGGGACGACGTTTGGATAATGCAGATTTTAAAAGTCCGAAAGCCCAAAAATCCATAGGTGATCCATCGGGAGATTTAGTAGGGATATCAGTGAAGGGTATGGCCTTGATACCAGTTTTTTGTTCCATTTCTTATATGAAATTTACAGTGGATTTTCATGTGTGACTGCTAGCTTTGTCCTGATGGAGTCTCACAGATTGATAGTACTGTGAGTAAAACACCAGGGAGCATTTATAATTTGTCTGATCTTGCTACTCTGTTGCGAAGCTAGTTTTTTAATGTGCATATCAGCACAGTATGACCATGCTGGCCCACCATAAGTTAATATAGGACGAAAAAATGATTTATACATGAGCAATTTATTTTGGATGCTTAATTTGCTGTTCCGAGCAATTAAGGGGTAAATTAATCTGCGAGCTGCTTGGAACTTGTCCCTAACATGTGTGATGTGATGTTTAAAGGATGATATTTTTATCAAGGATAATGCCAAGATATTTTACTCTATCTGACCAGGGGTGTTTGGTGTTTCCGATTTTAATTTGGTGATTTATAAAGGATTTTTTACGTTTAGATGTGAACATAACTGCTATACAGTTTTAATTGTTAATTTTGATCCTTCATTTGTCGATCCATTGCTGGATGATTATCATGTACTTGTTAATGTTTAATACTGCATATTTAAAGTTTCTACATGAGGAATAAATAGCTGTGTTGTCCGCAAATATAGCTAGATTAACATTTGAGTGGATAGGAAAATTGTTTACGAAAAGATTAAATAAAATTGGAGCGAAGACGCTGCCTTGGGGCAGACCACTATAGATATTAAATTTACTTGATAGCTGACCCTTAATTTTGACCTGGAAAGTTCTATTTTTAAGGTAGGAAATGAGGATTTTGATGATTTGGGGGGGGAGGAATTATTATTTATTAATTTATGGATGAGTCCGTCTATCCAGACCGTGTCAAATGCTAAGGAAATATCAAGAAACAGGGATGCAGTAGAATGCTTTTTTTCCCTAGCATTCGTGAGATGTTCAGTTAGCCGATAAATTTGGTGGGTGGGGGGGGCAGAGAGGGATTTTCTAAAACCAAATTGATAAGGGATGAGTATGTTATTTTCTTCGAGATGTTCATTGATATATTTAGCTATGAATTTTTCGGCTAATTTACTAATTGAATTTAAAAGACTAATGGACGGTAGCTACATGGGGATGAGCTGGGTTTGTTAGGTTTTTGAATAGGGACAATTTTATAATTTTTCCAGCTATGGGGGAAATGTTCAAATTTAATAATGGAGATTATTACCATAGTTATTTTAAAAATGTATTTATAGGGGAGATTTTTCAGCATGGTGTTGTTAATATTATCTTCACCTGGGGCTTTTTTATTTGGAAGTTTTTTAATCATTTTAATTACGTCTATGGGGACAATGTATGGAGTTGGGCTATCATGAGGGGTGTTAAGGAAGAGATTTAAGTTAGTTTTAACTATGTTTTCAGTACTAATATTAAGGATGGGGTTTGGGGGTAAAGTTTTTGGCAAAGTTTTTACCCATCAGTTCACATTTTTCTTTTTCAGTTTGGGCATAAGTTATTTTCGGGGTCTTTTAAGGGGGGAATGGTATGATATTGGTTTTTAAATCTTTTAGAAGCTCGCCAAATGGAGTTTTCAGTGGTGTCCAGGGATTCGATGTAGTTTTCCCAGTTTTTGTTAGAGATGTTGTGAAGGTAATATTTAAAATCTTCCTGCGCTTGATTCATTCTGGTTTTATTTTCAGGAGTTCTGTTATGTTGCCAATTCTTGCGTGCCCTGATTTTATTATTGATTAGGATTTTGAGGTGTTGATCGTGGAGTGTGTTTGTTTTAGGGGGAATAAGTTTGGTGCTGTTGTTGAGACTATTATTAATGTCTGTAGTGATACTGGTAACTATGTTTTCAAGATCATTAATATTATTTACAATAGGGGAAATGTATGGAGTATTTTCGAGGTTACATTTAAACAATTTCCAATTTATATGTTTTGAGTAGTTAATTATTAAGAGGTTATTATTAAGTGGGAGTTAAATTTCAACAGGATTATGGTCGGAGGAGAGAGCACATAAGGTGTTAATGGTTAGGTCGTGGGAGAATCCTTTAACTAGAGCAAAGTCGATTATACTGCTATTGCGACTATTAAAATGGGTGGGAGTGGAGGGGACAATGATATCAAAGTTAGTGTTACTTGTGAAATTATAAATTAGATTACCATAACAATTTTGTGAGGAACAGTTCCAAAAATTTGTGTTGAGCATTTGAGTCGCCGAAAATTAGGGTGTTTGAGATGATGGTATTTAAAATATTTAAATCATTTTTAACGTCTGCAGTTTTTTGACAGGGGGGGGGGATGTAAGTTGAGATAATGGTATAGAGAGGTAGATTTTGGAGTTTAATGTTAACAGCTGTAGCATTGATAATTTTAAGTGGACGGAGAACAATTTCATGATGGGGTAGAGAATTTTCAATTAAAATAGCTGTGCCTCTCATGGGGACGGTGGAGTTTACATAGTCAGTTCTGTAGGTAGTGTAATTAGGAACATTTAATTTATCCTCTGGTCTGAGTTGGGTTTCTTTCAGGAGAATTATATCTGGGTTATGCTCATGTATAAATTGTGTGAACTCACGGATTTTAACTCTGATGCCATTGGAATTCCATGCCAAAAAGAAAGCGAGGGGGGGGGCATTAACCAAGGGGTTGAGTGGCTAATCTCATGCCGTTGACGAAGCAAAATAATTTGTCCTCAGCGGTCTCTTTATTTCTCATATCTGCTTTTACTGATCTTAAATGATTTAGTATGCTTGAGAAGTCAGAAATACCTAACTCCTCAATCATGCTATTAATAAGTTTGTGGACTTCTTTAAATTGTTTGATTAAGTTAAAGGTGTTTCTATTAACGGGGGCTTGGTTAGGGACCAGGGTAGAATCCTGATCAGGCATGAGGCTGGTTTCCTTACTGGTGGTGGGATTTGGGTTTGTTATCTGTGCACATGAAATGCCAGCTGTGACAATTTTGGATAATTTAGCTTCTTGTTCTTTGGCCTCTTTTTCGCCATTATGTTGTGTGGGAACTTAGGGCACCCACGGTAATTTGCAGGATGATCACCTTGGCAATTACAGCATTTAATTATTTGCGCTTTTTTCCCATCAGGGCAGTCTTTCGTGTGATGGTCTCCTGCGCATTTAACGCAGCGAGGATTCATATAACAATTTTTTGAATGATGGTGGAAGTGCTGACATTGAAAGCATTGACTGGATTTGAAAGGGGATTTGTAAGGTTCTATGTTGATTCTTATACAGAATAAAGAGTTCAGCTCATAAATATTTTTCGCTTCGTCAGTCGGCGTGATTTGCACTTGGCAAAGGGGTAATTTGGTTCAGTCTTTTCTTTGTAATTGAGCTACCTTAATAACAGGGAAACCGATGTCGTTAAATTTTTTCGAAATCTCCTTTGGGAAGTAATCAATTGGGAAGCCACGTATAACTACTTTTAGAGGTTTGATAACTCCCACTGGGAGCAAAAAACCTTTAATGTTGTTAGTTTTCATACATTCCGTTTTTTCCTTATGATCATCAGCTGTGAAGGGATCAATTCTAATAAATTCCGCTCCAATTTTGGCATGAAATTTTCTAGCATCGTCCTTACCTGCTAAGATAGAAAGTATTTCCCTATAGTTATCAGTTTTCACAATAGTTAGATGTTTAATTTTACATGTTGCATTACTAATTCTAGGATTTTTAGGAGTATTTTCGTTTAAATTTTGTTCCGGGAGAGCACTATATTTATTCTTAATTGGTATATATGGAGTGATACCTCCAATTGCAATAGTTTTTTTCGCCGTTAAACGGGCAGCAGGAAAACGGAAGTCATCATCCTTAGCCACAAACTTGGTGGGGAGAGAAGGGAAATCTATGTCAGTCTCTTTCCTAGCTTTCTTATTTGGGTTAGTGGAAGTTGAAGGAAGATTAGTATTAGTTGAGCATAGAGCTCGTTTAGATGGTTCCCATGCTTACCTAGACGGAACATTTCGTAAGCGAGCTGGTGGACCTTCTCCAGACTACAGTGGTGCCGAGCCGGTATGGTATCTTCAATTAGATCCTTTAGGATATTGCGATCTTCTTGATTTAGGCAGTTAATATTTGGCACTGGAGTTGTGACTTCAGGAAGTGGGTTTGGTGGTGGTTCTCCATTAGAGAATTCCATAAGCTCCTCCGTAGAGGGAGAAACGTCCATGCCGCGGCGGTAAAAAAGATAGCACCATGGAGGTAACATGTAATTTTCAGCATTCTCCCCAGCTTTTAAAAGTGGTAACTTTTGAAACAAAGTACTTAAAACATTTAAAATGCACTTCAAATTAGCTAAAGCCTTAAAATGATTTCACAGATTAAGTCGGTTTACAGGCTTGATTATACGACCATATCGAGTTATTTTCTGTTCTTTTCTATCAGTTTCTATGCAATGGTCTTTAATAAACAGTTCAGCATTATCTGCTTTTGAAGGTATATCAGTCATTTCAGTTATATCCCCACTATTTATTTCAAGTTGATATAATCTTTGCACAGGTCTCAGCATGTTACCCTTAGCAGTTTTCACACGAACTAGACGATTAATGGAGTCCTTACCAGGGACTATCTCTATCACTTTGGCAAGATCCCAGTATAATCTCCTTTTGTTGTCGCTGCCAACAAGTACAATGTCTCCCAACTGTATATTGTCTACATTAATTTTCTTGTTTAAACGAAGAAAACCTAGATATTCTTTCTTAAATCTCAGTCTAAGGTCTTGTCTTACTTTCTGCAAATAATTCCACCTTTTTGATAGACTAATCAATTCCAACTGCTTGTCCAATCATGTGAAATATAATTCTTGACAATAAATCTTGTTAACCTAAACTGTTATTTGTGTTTTTTTTTTAATTTAAAAAAGTTATGTTCTCAAAATATGACAATTAAGAAAAAGATATCGAGAAAAAATATATCATGCTACTTAAGAAAGTCATACCACAAATTTCTATAAAATTAATATGAAACTATATTTGACGTACAAAATAATGCATATGTAATACATTGCTAACATGTTTTAACATCAAAAATTTCCACAATCAAAAGCTAAAATTAGTTTAAAATATTAGCTTTAGGATTCTGTGCAGAATGATAGGTGTTTTAGCTAAGTTTCATTAAAAATTACTTCAAATTGATCAATTTATAAAAAGGTATGCTATTTACAGGTAAGTTTTTGTTCCTTTTTATTATTTTTAAGTGCTATTTTAGCATAAAAAACAAAAAAAAACCTTTACAAAATTATATTTTCTCAAAACTAAACACAAACATAATCAAAGCTAAACACAAACATAATTAATAGTTGTTTTAAAACACCCCTGGTAAACATTGTTAGGATTCGAAGTATTAGAATGATAATAAAAAATATTCCAGATTTTCAGACAGAAGCATAAACAGAAAGAATATGCAAAAAAGTAACTAAATTAATCAAAAATTGACAGAATGCAGAAAAAGTGAACACCGGCAAAAGTAAATAAAACGTTTCCTTGTGCGCATGCTCAGTCCTTATGAATGAATGAATGATTGATTGATTGATTGATTGATTGATTGATTGATTCATTCATTCATTCATTCATTCATTCATTCATTCATTCATTCATTCCAACGCCTCGAGATGAAATATCATTTAAAAACTGTATTTATTTATTTATTTATTTATCTATCTATCTATCTATCTATCTATCTATCTATCTATCTAATTTTTTAAAGCTAACAAACTTATCTTAGAATTGTCTTAAGTCTTCAAAATATAAGTATACGAAGTTTCAACCATATTCGTCAAGAAATGCATTTTTGTATACGTTACATACATACATACATACATACATACATACATACATAGAGACATACATAGAGACACTTTGCTTTATTTATATATAGATTTTTTTTTGATTTAATTAAAATATATTAAAATAAAATATATTTAACATTTCATACTGGACAATTTCATTTAAGTCATTCTCTCCACTGGTCACTTGAAAAACAGCCAAAGTTCACTTAAATTTAAATTTTTATAAATCTCCATAAATCCCCAAAAAATCGGTGTATATCTATTTAGTTTCAATAAAGTATTTATTACTGTTAAAAAGTTTGAATAAAGTTTTAAAATGTAAGCAGAAAAAAATTATCAATGACACATTTCTTTTCAGTGATTCATTTTTTAGTGATAATCACACTGTGAACGAATCACGCTTTCTTTACAAAATATCATTCGATGATCTCAAGATTAGGATCCAAATAACACTAAAACTATTGAAGCAACAGATTAAGTGTAAACAGAAAAAAGTATAAATTTTTAAAGCTCTTTCCAAACATGTAACATTTAAGTACTTTCATGAAGAAAAAAAAATACATCGATTTTCACATTTTCAAATATGGTTGAATTCGAGCAGGTAAAACCGGAATTCCTTGGTAGACGGCTGAGAGGCTCTTTTAGTTCTGGATTCTCCCTTCAAAAATTGTTGGTTTTTTATTAATTAAAAATTAACGGTAATAAAATTTAAAATTCGGAATTCCAGGTGCACATGTTCAGACTCTTCACTACCCGTGGGCCAAATTTCACAGTTGTAAGTTTCCTTGTGCGAATGCGCAGTTCTTATGAATGATTGATTGATTGATTGATTGATTGATTGATTGATTGATTCCAACGCCGCGTTGGAAGAACCACATAAAATGTGTGGTGAAGTATCGTTATTTAAAATTCAATTAAAAATCGAAATTTTAAGATAGAGACTTGAAATGAGGTTTATATGAATAAGAAAGCTTTCATCTTCCAGATGATGCAAATATTTCCTTTGTAAGATAAAAACTTGAAGAGCATCGATCGTAGATGCTCAAAAGGGCGTAAATTTCTCGAAAAAGTGGGTCTAATATCTTGATGAAAATATTAGTCTGTTTTAAATTATTTTTAAACAAATGCGGTCTTGTTTGAAGGAGAAATGTCTGTAGTCTTAGATTGCTTGCACGCACGCACGCACGCACGCACGCACGCACGCACGCACGCACGCACGCACGCACGCACGCACGCACGCACGCAGGCAGGCAGGCAGGCAGGCAGGCAGGCAGGGAGGGAGGGCCCGATTTAGAAAATTCTTGTCTATAGGCACAACTCGGGTTGAGGTCCCCTAACACTGATGTCGGCTTAAAATTTCCGAAATTGACACAAAAAAAAATTATGAATCATTGTGAAAGTACCATTTTACTAAGAATTGGCTATTTGAAGCCTAGAATATTATCAAATAACAAAAAGCAATACAACATATTAACTTCATCATTAAAACACCAATACAATACAATACAATACAATACAATACAATACAATACAATACAATACAATACAATGCAATGCAATACAATACAATACAATACAATACAATACAATACAATACAATACAATACAATACAATGCAATGCAATGCAATGCAATGCAATGCAAGCAACTTATTAATCCTTTATATTCACTATAACATACATATGATGAACTATACATACAACTATCTATCTATCTATCTATCTATCTATATATATATATATATATATATATATATATATATATATATATATATGATGAAGAATCAATCAAATTTCAAAGGATATATAAAAAAATTGCTATTTAAAAAGGTAAAATTAAAAAAAATTGAATTGGAATTTTTTTCTTTATCCTTTTAATATTAAATTATGATTTTTTTGGGGGGGAAGCAACATTCGGGGACACCTAGGCCCGGGCCTACTTGGCCTGGTGGAAAATCAGGGCCTGCGCACATCCACACACAAACTAATCCTACTATGAACACTATTATGATATCAAGCCCTTAAGCGGAAATGTGTGTTTCACACGCGTGAATTCCCTCTGTGCCAAACTCGTCCTTTACGTTATACGCCCGCCTCATATTTAACTTCTATATTTTGAAAAATAAATTTCTCCTAGGTTGTATTAGTAAAATTACAAACTATTCTCTTGCAGTAGGCAACAGTACCAAACGAATATCATTATTTGAAATAAAAATGTGTTGTACCATCCCATCATTTATTTTAAGTACACAAATGAAAACAAAGTTTTGAGAAATTTAGAACGTCGTTTAATTGACAACGGTACAAGGAATATTTTTCTGGAACAATATGTCAATCAATTATTATTGTACCAGCTTAGTGCAGTTTAATTATTTTGCAAATCAGCAATGGTCCTTAAAACGTGTAAAAGACATAATTGCTGCCTCATATGTACGTGCCACATTCTAAAAAAAAATTAAATCGAAGTCTACTGTGTTAATAGTTTGAGATAAGAACTACATACCAGAAATAATATAAAACACACTGGAGGCGTGGTAGTAGGAAGATGTGAATAATCCCGATTAGCAATCAGCATTTATGCGAAAGTTCATAAACGAATACAAAAGTCTTCAGAATTCCACAGTTCATAGCAGAAAGCGATACTAAATTGTTTCCTTTATACTGCAGAACCATTGTTGTCAAAAATATCATTACCTAATTATATCTGCGGATTCACTTCAAAAAGTCACTAGTACGATTAAAGACTCTGAATTGAGGGCATATCATTAAGCATGTACAAAAGAAAATCCATGTGCAAACAGACTAGAGATATAAGCGCACATTACAATGTAAGAAGAAAAATAACCTGGAAGTATAAATTATTATACACTTCGGAAATGATAGACAATAGCAATTATTACAAATGAGTAAAAGGAACACAACAAAGAATATAAATATCCCGTTAAGTGTATCGCAGTATTTCCATTAGATCAAAAATCATACGTAAACATATACACGTATACATCAAAACCATTCTTTTCTGTTTTAATTCCATTGTTATTAACTTCAATCACTTCATTGTGTTTCTATATTTATGTTTTATTTAAACCGTAACTTTATAAATCTTCCTTGCCAGTAATGTCCGTATATTTATAAATAAATAGAATAAAAATTGTAATTGAGTAAATGGTAATAACTACGCAGATTGAGTTGCTAAAACACTAGATATTATGGAAAGGGTGTTATTTTGAAAAGAAAATCTAAGGCAAGGGATAATCCACCTTTAATAATATATTCCATTGTTTCAAAATTAGTGAAACGAGTACTTCATTGACCAAGTTCCTCATGTTTTATCTTCCAAGTTCCAGTTCAAAATCTTAAAATTGTTGCTCACATCCAACTGAAGTGCGCGTGACACAAATTTATATTCAAATTTTTAAATCAGAAGATCCTTGAAGAATCCCCATCTTTTATCATTTAAATATGAGAATAAAAAATGGGAAACTCATATGTTTCTAATATAACTAGTTTGAAATTTTAAACTAGTGGCGGCACTGTGATTAATAGCGCTGGTTTTAGATGCTGAGGGTGCTCTGATCGAATCCCGGCGTCGCGCCACGGAAAATGACCCCCTTTCTGTCGTCCCTTCATTGAGGAAATGCTGTCCGCTAATATTCTGCCCCCATAATAAATTGAACAGTAAAACTACGGTGTAGTGAAGGCGAATGTTTGACGACAAGTGACTTCGCATTGGTTAAAAAGTTTGAAATCATTCATATATATATTTTTCTTCATTACTACAGTGCATTAAATCATTGGCGAGTCATAAATCAGTCCTCAAATAATTCGATTGCAAATAAAAAAAACTCTCAATTAAAATTACAGATAAAGCACTGCAAAGTGAAAAGAACTTAGAAAATAAAAATATGGCTTCTTATTAGCCATTATAATAGAAAAAATTAATTTAGGAAACGAAAGCTTGAAATGTTAATAATTTTATTAAAGTAATCATTGTTCAATAATGAGACAATAGTTTTCAATAGTATATTCATAAAAATTTTAATAATTTCAAGCAGATAAATTCAATTCTATAATGCCTGTAAATATAACAGTTTCTATAATTAAAGTCTCAAAAATTGACTTATTCATTCGAGCCTATTAACTGGAGGGACTGCATTCAGAACTTTGGTGGATACTACAAGAGATCTGGATTATTACTCCGCCCACCCAAAGGCAGTAATCATGTATCACATCCCCTGACCGACGGAATCTAGGCCTCAAGACTCGTCGTCGTC
Source organism: Dolomedes plantarius (assembly GCA_907164885.2). Lineage (NCBI taxonomy): Eukaryota > Metazoa > Arthropoda > Arachnida > Araneae > Dolomedidae > Dolomedes > Dolomedes plantarius. The sequence continues at coordinate 18,519 of OU015499.1, read as the reverse complement.
GGCCGGCCGGCATTTACATATAATTGGTGTATCTATATGAAAATATATGACATCTCTCACTGACCATTTACTTCTGGTACTGTCAGTTTAATTACACATTTTAAATCACAGATAGGGGGCCACTGTCTGCTGCACTTCGAATGATTATGTGTGTGCATTAATGGTTTCCCGTTCTATTGTTGATAGTTTTCGAAAATATTCCTTTCCTTTTTGTTTCTTTGTTTGTTTGTTTGTTTGTTTGTTTGTTTGTTTGCTTGCTTGCTTGAGGCTGTAACGGTCTTATTCGTATCAATAAAAGGTTTCTTCAAAAGAGATACGCCCACTTTTTTTTATTGCTAGCGGGGAAACACGAGAAACCGCATTTTTCGTCAAAACTTTCTGGTGGGCAATTCTGTGAATACAAATCTGTAACTCAGTTATTTACCGGCAGTTCGTTGCGTCTCTACACATTTTGGAGGGCAGTGCTTAGAAAACTTTTACTACCACACTTCGGAATGGATTTGTTTGGGGGACAAGTAATATCTGAAAAATCGTTTGTCATCGCTTGTCTTCAATTTGCCTGCTTGGGGCGAAGATCGAGTGAGTGTGTGTGCGGCCTGTTTGCACGGAACTCGTGTGGCCTGCAATCAAGCCTATTAAACGAATTCTTGAACTTACAGCCCGCCCGGGCATCAAGAGTTGGCCTCTTTATAGGTTTTCAGCTCATGTAATTAAAAAAGAATAGATATCACCAATAAGAAATCTCTCAACTGAAGTCAAGTTCTGTTGTGTTGAGCTGGGCGTCAGGGGGAGGGCCTTTTGTAATGTGAGTGGCATTTACATATAATTGGTGTGCACATGGCAAATATATAACGTCTCTCACTGACCATTTACTTCTGGTAAGGTCAGTTTAATTACACATATTAAATCACAGATAGGGGGCCACTGTCTGCTGCACTTCGAATGATTATGTGTGTGCATTAACGGTTTCCCGTTCTATTGTTGATAGTTTTCGAAAATATTCCTTTCCTTTTTGTTTCTTTGTTTGTTTGTTTGTTTGTTTGTTTGCTTGAGGCTGTAACGGTCTTATTCGTATCAATAAAAGGTTTCTTCAAAAGAGATACGCCCACTTTTTTTTATTGCTAGCGGGGAAACACGAGAAACCGCATTTTTCGTCAAAACTTTCTGGTGGGCAATTCTGTGAATACAAATCTGTAACTCAGTTATTTACCGGCAGTTCGTTGCGTCTCTACACATTTTGGAGGGCAGTGCTTAGAAAACTTTTACTACCACACTTCGGAATGGATTTGTTTGGGGGACAAGTAATATCTGAAAAATCGTTTGTCATCGCTTGTCTTCAATTTGCCTGTTTGGGACGAAGATCGAGTCAGTGTCAGGCCTGTTTGCACGGAACTCGTGTGGCCTGCAATCAAGCCTATTAAACGAATTCTTGAACTTACAGCCCGCCCGGGCATCAAGAGTTGGCCTCTTTATAGGTTTTCAGCTCATGTAATTAAAAAAGAATAGATATCACCAATAAGAAATCTCTCAACTCAAGTCAAGTTGTGTTGTGTTGAGCTGGGCGTCAGGGGGAGGGCCTTTTGTAATGTGAGTGGCATTTACATATAATTGGTGTGCACATGGCAAATATATAACGTCTCTCACTGACCATTTACTTCTGGTAAGGTCAGTTTAATTACACATATTAAATCACAGATAGGGGGCCACTGTCTGCTGCACTTCGAATGATTATGTGTGTGCATTAATGGTTTCCCGTTCTATTGTTGATAGTTTTAGAAAATATTCCTTTCCTTTTTGTTTGTTTGTTTGTTTGTTTGTTTGTTTGTTTGCTTGCTTGAGGCTGTAACGGTCTTATTCGTATCAATAAAAGGTTTCTTCAAAAGAGATACGCCCACTTTTTTTTATTGCTAGCGGGGAAACACGAGAAACCGCATTTTTCGTCAAAACTTTCTGGTGGGCAATTCTGTGAATACAAATCTGTAACTCAGTTATTTACCGGCAGTTCGTTGCGTCTCTACACATTTTGGAGGGCAGTGCTTTGAAAACTTTTACTACCACACTTCGGAATGGATTTGTTTGGGGGACAAGTAATATCTGAAAAATCGTTTGTCATCGCTTGTCTTCAATTTGCCTGTTTGGGACGAAGATCGAGTCAGTGTCAGGCCTGTTTGCACGGAACTCGTGTGGCCTGCAATCAAGCCTATTAAACGAATTCTTGAACTTACAGCCCGCCCGGGCATCAAGAGTTGGCCTCTTTATAGGTTTTCAGCTCATGTAATTAAAAAAGAATAGATATCACCAATAAGAAATCTCTCAACTCAAGTCAAGTTGTGTTGTGTTGAGCTGGGCGTCAGGGGGAGGGCCTTTTGTAATGTGAGTGGCATTTACATATAATTGGTGTGCACATGGCAAATATATAACGTCTCTCACTGACCATTTACTTCTGGTAAGGTCAGTTTAATTACACATATTAAATCACAGATAGGGGGCCACTGTCTGCTGCACTTCGAATGATTATGTGTGTGCATTAACGGTTTCCCGTTCTATTGTTGATAGTTTTAGAAAATATTCCTTTCCTTTTTGTTTGTTTGTTTGTTTGTTTGTTTGTTTGTTTGCTTGCTTGAGGCTGTAACGGTCTTATTCGTATCAATAAAAGGTTTCTTCAAAAGAGATACGCCCACTTTTTTTTATTGCTAGCGGGGAAACACGAGAAACCGCATTTTTCGTCAAAACTTTCTGGTGGGCAATTCTGTGAATACAAATCTGTAACTCAGTTATTTACCGGCAGTTCGTTGCGTCTCTACACATTTTGGAGGGCAGTGCTTTGAAAACTTTTACTACCACACTTCGGAATGGATTTGTTTGGGGGACAAGTAATATCTGAAAAATCGTTTGTCATCGCTTGTCTTCAATTTGCCTGTTTGGGACGAAGATCGAGTCAGTGTCAGGCCTGTTTGCACGGAACTCGTGTGGCCTGCAATCAAGCCTATTAAACGAATTCTTGAACTTACAGCCCGCCCGGGCATCAAGAGTTGGCCTCTTTATAGGTTTTCAGCTCATGTAATTAAAAAAGAATAGATATCACCAATAAGAAATCTCTCAACTCAAGTCAAGTTGTGTTGTGTTGAGCTGGGCGTCAGGGGGAGGGCCTTTTGTAATGTGAGTGGCATTTACATATAATTGGTGTGCACATGGCAAATATATAACGTCTCTCACTGACCATTTACTTCTGGTAAGGTCAGTTTAATTACACATATTAAATCACAGATAGGGGGCCACTGTCTGCTGCACTTCGAATGATTATGTGTGTGCATTAACGGTTTCCCGTTCTATTGTTGATAGTTTTAGAAAATATTCCTTTCCTTTTTGTTTGTTTGTTTGTTTGTTTGTTTGTTTGTTTGCTTGCTTGAGGCTGTAACGGTCTTATTCGTATCAATAAAAGGTTTCTTCAAAAGAGATACGCCCACTTTTTTTTATTGCTAGCGGGGAAACACGAGAAACCGCATTTTTCGTCAAAACTTTCTGGTGGGCAATTCTGTGAATACAAATCTGTAACTCAGTTATTTACCGGCAGTTCGTTGCGTCTCTACACATTTTGGAGGGCAGTGCTTTGAAAACTTTTACTACCACACTTCGGAATGGATTTGTTTGGGGGACAAGTAATATCTGAAAAATCGTTTGTCATCGCTTGTCTTCAATTTGCCTGTTTGGGACGAAGATCGAGTCAGTGTCAGGCCTGTTTGCACGGAACTCGTGTGGCCTGCAATCAAGCCTATTAAACGAATTCTTGAACTTACAGCCCGCCCGGGCATCAAGAGTTGGCCTCTTTATAGGTTTTCAGCTCATGTAATTAAAAAAGAATAGATATCACCAATAAGAAATCTCTCAACTCAAGTCAAGTTGTGTTGTGTTGAGCTGGGCGTCAGGGGGAGGGCCTTTTGTAATGTGAGTGGCATTTACATATAATTGGTGTGCACATGGCAAATATATAACGTCTCTCACTGACCATTTACTTCTGGTAAGGTCAGTTTAATTACACATATTAAATCACAGATAGGGGGCCACTGTCTGCTGCACTTCGAATGATTATGTGTGTGCATTAACGGTTTCCCGTTCTATTGTTGATAGTTTTCGAAAATATTCCTTTCCTTTTTGTTTCTTTGTTTGTTTGTTTGTTTGTTTGTTTGTTTGTTTGCTTGCTTGCTTGAGGCTGTAACGGTCTTATTCGTATCAATAAAAGGTTTCTTCAAAAGAGATACGCCCACTTTTTTTTATTGCTAGCGGGGAAACACGAGAAACCGCATTTTTCGTCAAAACTTTCTGGTGGGCAATTCTGTGAATACAAATCTGTAACTCAGTTATTTACCGGCAGTTCGTTGCGTCTCTACACATTTTGGAGGGCAGTGCTTTGAAAACTTTTACTACCACACTTCGGAATGGATTTGTTTGGGGGACAAGTAATATCTGAAAAATCGTTTGTCATCGCTTGTCTTCAATTTGCCTGTTTGGGACGAAGATCGAGTCAGTGTCAGGCCTGTTTGCACGGAACTCGTGTGGCCTGCAATCAAGCCTATTAAACGAATTCTTGAACTTACAGCCCGCCCGGGCATCAAGAGTTGGCCTCTTTATAGGTTTTCAGCTCATGTAATTAAAAAAGAATAGATATCACCAATAAGAAATCTCTCAACTCAAGTCAAGTTGTGTTGTGTTGAGCTGGGCGTCAGGGGGAGGGCCTTTTGTAATGTGAGTGGCATTTACATATAATTGGTGTGCACATGGCAAATATATAACGTCTCTCACTGACCATTTACTTCTGGTAAGGTCAGTTTAATTACACATATTAAATCACAGATAGGGGGCCACTGTCTGCTGCACTTCGAATGATTATGTGTGTGCATTAACGGTTTCCCGTTCTATTGTTGATAGTTTTAGAAAATATTCCTTTCCTTTTTGTTTGTTTGTTTGTTTGTTTGTTTGTTTGTTTGCTTGAGGCTGTAACGGTCTTATTCGTATCAATAAAAGGTTTCTTCAAAAGAGATACGCCCACTTTTTTTTATTGCTAGCGGGGAAACACGAGAAACCGCATTTTTCGTCAAAACTTTCTGGTGGGCAATTCTGTGAATACAAATCTGTAACTCAGTTATTTACCGGCAGTTCGTTGCGTCTCTACACATTTTGGAGGGCAGTGCTTTGAAAACTTTTACTACCACACTTCGGAATGGATTTGTTTGGGGGACAAGTAATATCTGAAAAATCGTTTGTCATCGCTTGTCTTCAATTTGCCTGTTTGGGACGAAGATCGAGTCAGTGTCAGGCCTGTTTGCACGGAACTCGTGTGGCCTGCAATCAAGCCTATTAAACGAATTCTTGAACTTACAGCCCGCCCGGGCATCAAGAGTTGGCCTCTTTATAGGTTTTCAGCTCATGTAATTAAAAAAGAATAGATATCACCAATAAGAAATCTCTCAACTGAAGTCAAGTTGTGTTGTGTTGAGCTGGGCGTCAGGGGGAGGGCCTTTTGTAATGTGAGTGGCATTTACATATAATTGGTGTGCACATGGCAAATATATAACGTCTCTCACTGACCATTTACTTCTGGTAAGGTCAGTTTAATTACACATATTAAATCACAGATAGGGGGCCACTGTCTGCTGCACTTCGAATGATTATGTGTGTGCATTAACGGTTTCCCGTTCTATTGTTGATAGTTTTCGAAAATATTCCTTTCCTTTTTGTTTCTTTGTTTGTTTGTTTGTTTGTTTGTTTGCTTGCTTGAGGCTGTAACGGTCTTATTCGTATCAATAAAAGGTTTCTTCAAAAGAGATACGCCCACTTTTTTTTATTGCTAGCGGGGAAACACGAGAAACCGCATTTTTCGTCAAAACTTTCTGGTGGGCAATTCTGTGAATACAAATCTGTAACTCAGTTATTTACCGGCAGTTCGTTGCGTCTCTACACATTTTGGAGGGCAGTGCTTTGAAAACTTTTACTACCACACTTCGGAATGGATTTGTTTGGGGGACAAGTAATATCTGAAAAATCGTTTGTCATCGCTTGTCTTCAATTTGCCTGTTTGGGACGAAGATCGAGTCAGTGTCAGGCCTGTTTGCACGGAACTCGTGTGGCCTGCAATCAAGCCTATTAAACGAATTCTTGAACTTACAGCCCGCCCGGGCATCAAGAGTTGGCCTCTTTATAGGTTTTCAGCTCATGTAATTAAAAAAGAATAGATATCACCAATAAGAAATCTCTCAACTCAAGTCAAGTTGTGTTGTGTTGAGCTGGGCGTCAGGGGGAGGGCCTTTTGTAATGTGAGTGGCATTTACATATAATTGGTGTGCACATGGCAAATATATAACGTCTCTCACTGACCATTTACTTCTGGTAAGGTCAGTTTAATTACACATATTAAATCACAGATAGGGGGCCACTGTCTGCTGCACTTCGAATGATTATGTGTGTGCATTAATGGTTTCCCGTTCTATTGTTGATAGTTTTCGAAAATATTCCTTTCCTTTTTGTTTGTTTGTTTGTTTGTTTGTTTGTTTGTTTGTTTGCTTGCTTGAGGCTGTAACGGTCTTATTCGTATCAATAAAAGGTTTCTTCAAAAGAGATACGCCCACTTTTTTTTATTGCTAGCGGGGAAACACGAGAAACCGCATTTTTCGTCAAAACTTTCTGGTGGGCAATTCTGTGAATACAAATCTGTAACTCAGTTATTTACCGGCAGTTCGTTGCGTCTCTACACATTTTGGAGGGCAGTGCTTTGAAAACTTTTACTACCACACTTCGGAATGGATTTGTTTGGGGGACAAGTAATATCTGAAAAATCGTTTGTCATCGCTTGTCTTCAATTTGCCTGCTTGGGGCGAAGATCGAGTGAGTGTGCGGCCTGTTTGCACGGAACTCGTGTGGCCTGCAATCAAGCCTATTAAACGAATTCTTGAACTTACAGCCCGCCCGGGCATCAAGAGTTGGCCTCTTTATAGGTTTTCAGCTCATGTAATTAAAAAAGAATAGATATCACCAATAAGAAATCTCTCAACTGAAGTCAAGTTGTGTTGTGTTGAGCTGGGCGTCAGGGGGAGGGCCTTTTGTAATGTGAGTGGCATTTACATATAATTGGTGTGCACATGGCAAATATATAACGTCTCTCACTGACCATTTACTTCTGGTAAGGTCAGTTTAATTACACATATTAAATCACAGATAGGGGGCCACTGTCTGCTGCACTTCGAATGATTATGTGTGTGCATTAACGGTTTCCCGTTCTATTGTTGATAGTTTTCGAAAATATTCCTTTCCTTTTTGTTTCTTTGTTTGTTTGTTTGTTTGTTTGTTTGTTTGTTTGCTTGCTTGCTTGAGGCTGTAACGGTCTTATTCGTATCAATAAAAGGTTTCTTCAAAAGAGATACGCCCACTTTTTTTTATTGCTAGCGGGGAAACACGAGAAACCGCATTTTTCGTCAAAACTTTCTGGTGGGCAATTCTGTGAATACAAATCTGTAACTCAGTTATTTACCGGCAGTTCGTTGCGTCTCTACACATTTTGGAGGGCAGTGCTTTGAAAACTTTTACTACCACACTTCGGAATGGATTTGTTTGGGGGACAAGTAATATCTGAAAAATCGTTTGTCATCGCTTGTCTTCAATTTGCCTGCTTGGGGCGAAGATCGAGTCAGTGTGAGGCCTGTTTGCACGGAACTCGTGTGGCCTGCAATCAAGCCTATTAAACGAATTCTTGAACTTACAGCCCGCCCGGGCATCAAGAGTTGGCCTCTTTATAGGTTTTCAGCTCATGTAATTAAAAAAGAATAGATATCACCAATAAGAAATCTCTCAACTCAAGTCAAGTTGTGTTGTGTTGAGCTGGGCGTCAGGGGGAGGGCCTTTTGTAATGTGAGTGGCATTTACATATAATTGGTGTGCACATGGCAAATATATAACGTCTCTCACTGACCATTTACTTCTGGTAAGGTCAGTTTAATTACACATATTAAATCACAGATAGGGGGCCACTGTCTGCTGCACTTCGAATGATTATGTGTGTGCATTAACGGTTTCCCGTTCTATTGTTGATAGTTTTAGAAAATATTCCTTTCCTTTTTGTTTGTTTGTTTGTTTGTTTGTTTGTTTGTTTGTTTGCTTGCTTGAGGCTGTAACGGTCTTATTCGTATCAATAAAAGGTTTCTTCAAAAGAGATACGCCCACTTTTTTTTATTGCTAGCGGGGAAACACGAGAAACCGCATTTTTCGTCAAAACTTTCTGGTGGGCAATTCTGTGAATACAAATCTGTAACTCAGTTATTTACCGGCAGTTCGTTGCGTCTCTACACATTTTGGAGGGCAGTGCTTTGAAAACTTTTACTACCACACTTCGGAATGGATTTGTTTGGGGGACAAGTAATATCTGAAAAATCGTTTGTCATCGCTTGTCTTCAATTTGCCTGTTTGGGACGAAGATCGAGTCAGTGTCAGGCCTGTTTGCACGGAACTCGTGTGGCCTGCAATCAAGCCTATTAAACGAATTCTTGAACTTACAGCCCGCCCGGGCATCAAGAGTTGGCCTCTTTATAGGTTTTCAGCTCATGTAATTAAAAAAGAATAGATATCACCAATAAGAAATCTCTCAACTCAAGTCAAGTTGTGTTGTGTTGAGCTGGGCGTCAGGGGGAGGGCCTTTTGTAATGTGAGTGGCATTTACATATAATTGGTGTGCACATGGCAAATATATAACGTCTCTCACTGACCATTTACTTCTGGTAAGGTCAGTTTAATTACACATATTAAATCACAGATAGGGGGCCACTGTCTGCTGCACTTCGAATGATTATGTGTGTGCATTAACGGTTTCCCGTTCTATTGTTGATAGTTTTAGAAAATATTCCTTTCCTTTTTGTTTGTTTGTTTGTTTGTTTGTTTGTTTGTTTGTTTGTTTGCTTGCTTGAGGCTGTAACGGTCTTATTCGTATCAATAAAAGGTTTCTTCAAAAGAGATACGCCCACTTTTTTTTATTGCTAGCGGGGAAACACGAGAAACCGCATTTTTCGTCAAAACTTTCTGGTGGGCAATTCTGTGAATACAAATCTGTAACTCAGTTATTTACCGGCAGTTCGTTGCGTCTCTACACATTTTGGAGGGCAGTGCTTTGAAAACTTTTACTACCACACTTCGGAATGGATTTGTTTGGGGGACAAGTAATATCTGAAAAATCGTTTGTCATCGCTTGTCTTCAATTTGCCTGTTTGGGACGAAGATCGAGTCAGTGTCAGGCCTGTTTGCACGGAACTCGTGTGGCCTGCAATCAAGCCTATTAAACGAATTCTTGAACTTACAGCCCGCCCGGGCATCAAGAGTTGGCCTCTTTATAGGTTTTCAGCTCATGTAATTAAAAAAGAATAGATATCACCAATAAGAAATCTCTCAACTCAAGTCAAGTTGTGTTGTGTTGAGCTGGGCGTCAGGGGGAGGGCCTTTTGTAATGTGAGTGGCATTTACATATAATTGGTGTGCACATGGCAAATATATAACGTCTCTCACTGACCATTTACTTCTGGTAAGGTCAGTTTAATTACACATATTAAATCACAGATAGGGGGCCACTGTCTGCTGCACTTCGAATGATTATGTGTGTGCATTAACGGTTTCCCGTTCTATTGTTGATAGTTTTAGAAAATATTCCTTTCCTTTTTGTTTGTTTGTTTGTTTGTTTGTTTGTTTGTTTGTTTGCTTGCTTGAGGCTGTAACGGTCTTATTCGTATCAATAAAAGGTTTCTTCAAAAGAGATACGCCCACTTTTTTTTATTGCTAGCGGGGAAACACGAGAAACCGCATTTTTCGTCAAAACTTTCTGGTGGGCAATTCTGTGAATACAAATCTGTAACTCAGTTATTTACCGGCAGTTCGTTGCGTCTCTACACATTTTGGAGGGCAGTGCTTTGAAAACTTTTACTACCACACTTCGGAATGGATTTGTTTGGGGGACAAGTAATATCTGAAAAATCGTTTGTCATCGCTTGTCTTCAATTTGCCTGTTTGGGACGAAGATCGAGTCAGTGTCAGGCCTGTTTGCACGGAACTCGTGTGGCCTGCAATCAAGCCTATTAAACGAATTCTTGAACTTACAGCCCGCCCGGGCATCAAGAGTTGGCCTCTTTATAGGTTTTCAGCTCATGTAATTAAAAAAGAATAGATATCACCAATAAGAAATCTCTCAACTCAAGTCAAGTTGTGTTGTGTTGAGCTGGGCGTCAGGGGGAGGGCCTTTTGTAATGTGAGTGGCATTTACATATAATTGGTGTGCACATGGCAAATATATAACGTCTCTCACTGACCATTTACTTCTGGTAAGGTCAGTTTAATTACACATATTAAATCACAGATAGGGGGCCACTGTCTGCTGCACTTCGAATGATTATGTGTGTGCATTAACGGTTTCCCGTTCTATTGTTGATAGTTTTAGAAAATATTCCTTTCCTTTTTGTTTGTTTGTTTGTTTGTTTGTTTGTTTGTTTGCTTGAGGCTGTAACGGTCTTATTCGTATCAATAAAAGGTTTCTTCAAAAGAGATACGCCCACTTTTTTTTATTGCTAGCGGGGAAACACGAGAAACCGCATTTTTCGTCAAAACTTTCTGGTGGGCAATTCTGTGAATACAAATCTGTAACTCAGTTATTTACCGGCAGTTCGTTGCGTCTCTACACATTTTGGAGGGCAGTGCTTAGAAAACTTTTACTACCACACTTCGGAATGGATTTGTTTGGGGGACAAGTAATATCTGAAAAATCGTTTGTCATCGCTTGTCTTCAATTTGCCTGCTTGGGGCGAAGATCGAGTGAGTGTGTGGCCTGTTTGCACGGAACTCGTGTGGCCTGCAATCAAGCCTATTAAACGAATTCTTGAACTTACAGCCCGCCCGGGCATCAAGAGTTGGCCTCTTTATAGGTTTTCAGCTCATGTAATTAAAAAAGAATAGATATCACCAATAAGAAATCTCTCAACTCAAGTCAAGTTGTGTTGTGTTGAGCTGGGCGTCAGGGGGAGGGCCTTTTGTAATGTGAGTGGCATTTACATATAATTGGTGTGCACATGGCAAATATATAACGTCTCTCACTGACCATTTACTTCTGGTAAGGTCAGTTTAATTACACATATTAAATCACAGATAGGGGGCCACTGTCTGCTGCACTTCGAATGATTATGTGTGTGCATTAACGGTTTCCCGTTCTATTGTTGATAGTTTTAGAAAATATTCCTTTCCTTTTTGTTTGTTTGTTTGTTTGTTTGTTTGTTTGTTTGTTTGTTTGCTTGCTTGCTTGAGGCTGTAACGGTCTTATTCGTATCAATAAAAGGTTTCTTCAAAAGAGATACGCCCACTTTTTTTTATTGCTAGCGGGGAAACACGAGAAACCGCATTTTTCGTCAAAACTTTCTGGTGGGCAATTCTGTGAATACAAATCTGTAACTCAGTTATTTACCGGCAGTTCGTTGCGTCTCTACACATTTTGGAGGGCAGTGCTTTGAAAACTTTTACTACCACACTTCGGAATGGATTTGTTTGGGGGACAAGTAATATCTGAAAAATCGTTTGTCATCGCTTGTCTTCAATTTGCCTGTTTGGGACGAAGATCGAGTCAGTGTCAGGCCTGTTTGCACGGAACTCGTGTGGCCTGCAATCAAGCCTATTAAACGAATTCTTGAACTTACAGCCCGCCCGGGCATCAAGAGTTGGCCTCTTTATAGGTTTTCAGCTCATGTAATTAAAAAAGAATAGATATCACCAATAAGAAATCTCTCAACTCAAGTCAAGTTGTGTTGTGTTGAGCTGGGCGTCAGGGGGAGGGCCTTTTGTAATGTGAGTGGCATTTACATATAATTGGTGTGCACATGGCAAATATATAACGTCTCTCACTGACCATTTACTTCTGGTAAGGTCAGTTTAATTACACATATTAAATCACAGATAGGGGGCCACTGTCTGCTGCACTTCGAATGATTATGTGTGTGCATTAACGGTTTCCCGTTCTATTGTTGATAGTTTTAGAAAATATTCCTTTCCTTTTTGTTTGTTTGTTTGTTTGTTTGTTTGTTTGCTTGCTTGCTTGAGGCTGTAACGGTCTTATTCGTATCAATAAAAGGTTTCTTCAAAAGAGATACGCCCACTTTTTTTTATTGCTAGCGGGGAAACACGAGAAACCGCATTTTTCGTCAAAACTTTCTGGTGGGCAATTCTGTGAATACAAATCTGTAACTCAGTTATTTACCGGCAGTTCGTTGCGTCTCTACACATTTTGGAGGGCAGTGCTTTGAAAACTTTTACTACCACACTTCGGAATGGATTTGTTTGGGGGACAAGTAATATCTGAAAAATCGTTTGTCATCGCTTGTCTTCAATTTGCCTGTTTGGGACGAAGATCGAGTCAGTGTCAGGCCTGTTTGCACGGAACTCGTGTGGCCTGCAATCAAGCCTATTAAACGAATTCTTGAACTTACAGCCCGCCCGGGCATCAAGAGTTGGCCTCTTTATAGGTTTTCAGCTCATGTAATTAAAAAAGAATAGATATCACCAATAAGAAATCTCTCAACTGAAGTCAAGTTGTGTTGTGTTGAGCTGGGCGTCAGGGGGAGGGCCTTTTGTAATGTGAGTGGCATTTACATATAATTGGTGTGCACATGGCAAATATATAACGTCTCTCACTGACCATTTACTTCTGGTAAGGTCAGTTTAATTACACATATTAAATCACAGATAGGGGGCCACTGTCTGCTGCACTTCGAATGATTATGTGTGTGCATTAACGGTTTCCCGTTCTATTGTTGATAGTTTTAGAAAATATTCCTTTCCTTTTTGTTTGTTTGTTTGTTTGTTTGTTTGTTTGTTTGTTTGTTTGCTTGCTTGAGGCTGTAACGGTCTTATTCGTATCAATAAAAGGTTTCTTCAAAAGAGATACGCCCACTTTTTTTTATTGCTAGCGGGGAAACACGAGAAACCGCATTTTTCGTCAAAACTTTCTGGTGGGCAATTCTGTGAATACAAATCTGTAACTCAGTTATTTACCGGCAGTTCGTTGCGTCTCTACACATTTTGGAGGGCAGTGCTTTGAAAACTTTTACTACCACACTTCGGAATGGATTTGTTTGGGGGACAAGTAATATCTGAAAAATCGTTTGTCATCGCTTGTCTTCAATTTGCCTGTTTGGGACGAAGATCGAGTCAGTGTCAGGCCTGTTTGCACGGAACTCGTGTGGCCTGCAATCAAGCCTATTAAACGAATTCTTGAACTTACAGCCCGCCCGGGCATCAAGAGTTGGCCTCTTTATAGGTTTTCAGCTCATGTAATTAAAAAAGAATAGATATCACCAATAAGAAATCTCTCAACTCAAGTCAAGTTGTGTTGTGTTGAGCTGGGCGTCAGGGGGAGGGCCTTTTGTAATGTGAGTGGCATTTACATATAATTGGTGTGCACATGGCAAATATATAACGTCTCTCACTGACCATTTACTTCTGGTAAGGTCAGTTTAATTACACATATTAAATCACAGATAGGGGGCCACTGTCTGCTGCACTTCGAATGATTATGTGTGTGCATTAACGGTTTCCCGTTCTATTGTTGATAGTTTTAGAAAATATTCCTTTCCTTTTTGTTTGTTTGTTTGTTTGTTTGTTTGTTTGTTTGTTTGTTTGCTTGCTTGAGGCTGTAACGGTCTTATTCGTATCAATAAAAGGTTTCTTCAAAAGAGATACGCCCACTTTTTTTTATTGCTAGCGGGGAAACACGAGAAACCGCATTTTTCGTCAAAACTTTCTGGTGGGCAATTCTGTGAATACAAATCTGTAACTCAGTTATTTACCGGCAGTTCGTTGCGTCTCTACACATTTTGGAGGGCAGTGCTTTGAAAACTTTTACTACCACACTTCGGAATGGATTTGTTTGGGGGACAAGTAATATCTGAAAAATCGTTTGTCATCGCTTGTCTTCAATTTGCCTGTTTGGGACGAAGATCGAGTCAGTGTCAGGCCTGTTTGCACGGAACTCGTGTGGCCTGCAATCAAGCCTATTAAACGAATTCTTGAACTTACAGCCCGCCCGGGCATCAAGAGTTGGCCTCTTTATAGGTTTTCAGCTCATGTAATTAAAAAAGAATAGATATCACCAATAAGAAATCTCTCAACTCAAGTCAAGTTGTGTTGTGTTGAGCTGGGCGTCAGGGGGAGGGCCTTTTGTAATGTGAGTGGCATTTACATATAATTGGTGTGCACATGGCAAATATATAACGTCTCTCACTGACCATTTACTTCTGGTAAGGTCAGTTTAATTACACATATTAAATCACAGATAGGGGGCCACTGTCTGCTGCACTTCGAATGATTATGTGTGTGCATTAACGGTTTCCCGTTCTATTGTTGATAGTTTTAGAAAATATTCCTTTCCTTTTTGTTTCTTTGTTTGTTTGTTTGTTTGTTTGTTTGTTTGTTTGCTTGCTTGCTTGAGGCTGTAACGGTCTTATTCGTATCAATAAAAGGTTTCTTCAAAAGAGATACGCCCACTTTTTTTTATTGCTAGCGGGGAAACACGAGAAACCGCATTTTTCGTCAAAACTTTCTGGTGGGCAATTCTGTGAATACAAATCTGTAACTCAGTTATTTACCGGCAGTTCGTTGCGTCTCTACACATTTTGGAGGGCAGTGCTTTGAAAACTTTTACTACCACACTTCGGAATGGATTTGTTTGGGGGACAAGTAATATCTGAAAAATCGTTTGTCATCGCTTGTCTTCAATTTGCCTGTTTGGGACGAAGATCGAGTCAGTGTCAGGCCTGTTTGCACGGAACTCGTGTGGCCTGCAATCAAGCCTATTAAACGAATTCTTGAACTTACAGCCCGCCCGGGCATCAAGAGTTGGCCTCTTTATAGGTTTTCAGCTCATGTAATTAAAAAAGAATAGATATCACCAATAAGAAATCTCTCAACTCAAGTCAAGTTGAGTTGTGTTGAGCTGGGCGTCAGGGGGAGGGCCTTTTGTAATGTGAGTGGCATTTACATATAATTGGTGTGCACATGGCAAATATATAACGTCTCTCACTGACCATTTACTTCTGGTAAGGTCAGTTTAATTACACATATTAAATCACAGATAGGGGGCCACTGTCTGCTGCACTTCGAATGATTATGTGTGTGCATTAACGGTTTCCCGTTCTATTGTTGATAGTTTTAGAAAATATTCCTTTCCTTTTTGTTTCTTTGTTTGTTTGTTTGTTTGTTTGTTTGTTTGTTTGCTTGCTTGCTTGAGGCTGTAACGGTCTTATTCGTATCAATAAAAGGTTTCTTCAAAAGAGATACGCCCACTTTTTTTTATTGCTAGCGGGGAAACACGAGAAACCGCATTTTTCGTCAAAACTTTCTGGTGGGCAATTCTGTGAATACAAATCTGTAACTCAGTTATTTACCGGCAGTTCGTTGCGTCTCTACACATTTTGGAGGGCAGTGCTTTGAAAACTTTTACTACCACACTTCGGAATGGATTTGTTTGGGGGACAAGTAATATCTGAAAAATCGTTTGTCATCGCTTGTCTTCAATTTGCCTGCTTGGGGCGAAGATCGAGTGAGTGTGTGGCCTGTTTGCACGGAACTCGTGTGGCCTGCAATCAAGCCTATTAAACGAATTCTTGAACTTACAGCCCGCCCGGGCATCAAGAGTTGGCCTCTTTATAGGTTTTCAGCTCATGTAATTAAAAAAGAATAGATATCACCAATAAGAAATCTCTCAACTCAAGTCAAGTTGTGTTGTGTTGAGCTGGGCGTCAGGGGGAGGGCCTTTTGTAATGTGAGTGGCATTTACATATAATTGGTGTGCACATGGCAAATATATAACGTCTCTCACTGACCATTTACTTCTGGTAAGGTCAGTTTAATTACACATATTAAATCACAGATAGGGGGCCACTGTCTGCTGCACTTCGAATGATTATGTGTGTGCATTAACGGTTTCCCGTTCTATTGTTGATAGTTTTAGAAAATATTCCTTTCCTTTTTGTTTGTTTGTTTGTTTGTTTGTTTGTTTGTTTGCTTGCTTGAGGCTGTAACGGTCTTATTCGTATCAATAAAAGGTTTCTTCAAAAGAGATACGCCCACTTTTTTTTATTGCTAGCGGGGAAACACGAGAAACCGCATTTTTCGTCAAAACTTTCTGGTGGGCAATTCTGTGAATACAAATCTGTAACTCAGTTATTTACCGGCAGTTCGTTGCGTCTCTACACATTTTGGAGGGCAGTGCTTTGAAAACTTTTACTACCACACTTCGGAATGGATTTGTTTGGGGGACAAGTAATATCTGAAAAATCGTTTGTCATCGCTTGTCTTCAATTTGCCTGTTTGGGACGAAGATCGAGTCAGTGTCAGGCCTGTTTGCACGGAACTCGTGTGGCCTGCAATCAAGCCTATTAAACGAATTCTTGAACTTACAGCCCGCCCGGGCATCAAGAGTTGGCCTCTTTATAGGTTTTCAGCTCATGTAATTAAAAAAGAATAGATATCACCAATAAGAAATCTCTCAACTCAAGTCAAGTTGTGTTGTGTTGAGCTGGGCGTCAGGGGGAGGGCCTTTTGTAATGTGAGTGGCATTTACATATAATTGGTGTGCACATGGCAAATATATAACGTCTCTCACTGACCATTTACTTCTGGTAAGGTCAGTTTAATTACACATATTAAATCACAGATAGGGGGCCACTGTCTGCTGCACTTCGAATGATTATGTGTGTGCATTAACGGTTTCCCGTTCTATTGTTGATAGTTTTAGAAAATATTCCTTTCCTTTTTGTTTGTTTGTTTGTTTGTTTGTTTGTTTGTTTGTTTGTTTGTTTGCTTGAGGCTGTAACGGTCTTATTCGTATCAATAAAAGGTTTCTTCAAAAGAGATACGCCCACTTTTTTTTATTGCTAGCGGGGAAACACGAGAAACCGCATTTTTCGTCAAAACTTTCTGGTGGGCAATTCTGTGAATACAAATCTGTAACTCAGTTATTTACCGGCAGTTCGTTGCGTCTCTACACATTTTGGAGGGCAGTGCTTTGAAAACTTTTACTACCACACTTCGGAATGGATTTGTTTGGGGGACAAGTAATATCTGAAAAATCGTTTGTCATCGCTTGTCTTCAATTTGCCTGTTTGGGACGAAGATCGAGTCAGTGTCAGGCCTGTTTGCACGGAACTCGTGTGGCCTGCAATCAAGCCTATTAAACGAATTCTTGAACTTACAGCCCGCCCGGGCATCAAGAGTTGGCCTCTTTATAGGTTTTCAGCTCATGTAATTAAAAAAGAATAGATATCACCAATAAGAAATCTCTCAACTCAAGTCAAGTTGTGTTGTGTTGAGCTGGGCGTCAGGGGGAGGGCCTTTTGTAATGTGAGTGGCATTTACATATAATTGGTGTGCACATGGCAAATATATAACGTCTCTCACTGACCATTTACTTCTGGTAAGGTCAGTTTAATTACACATATTAAATCACAGATAGGGGGCCACTGTCTGCTGCACTTCGAATGATTATGTGTGTGCATTAATGGTTTCCCGTTCTATTGTTGATAGTTTTAGAAAATATTCCTTTCCTTTTTGTTTGTTTGTTTGTTTGTTTGTTTGTTTGTTTGCTTGCTTGAGGCTGTAACGGTCTTATTCGTATCAATAAAAGGTTTCTTCAAAAGAGATACGCCCACTTTTTTTTATTGCTAGCGGGGAAACACGAGAAACCGCATTTTTCGTCAAAACTTTCTGGTGGGCAATTCTGTGAATACAAATCTGTAACTCAGTTATTTACCGGCAGTTCGTTGCGTCTCTACACATTTTGGAGGGCAGTGCTTTGAAAACTTTTACTACCACACTTCGGAATGGATTTGTTTGGGGGACAAGTAATATCTGAAAAATCGTTTGTCATCGCTTGTCTTCAATTTGCCTGCTTGGGGCGAAGATCGAGTGAGTGTGTGTGCGGCCTGTTTGCACGGAACTCGTGTGGCCTGCAATCAAGCCTATTAAACGAATTCTTGAACTTACAGCCCGCCCGGGCATCAAGAGTTGGCCTCTTTATAGGTTTTCAGCTCATGTAATTAAAAAAGAATAGATATCACCAATAAGAAATCTCTCAACTGAAGTCAAGTTCAGTTCTGTTCAGTTTGGCGTCAAGGGGGAGGGCGTTTGTAATTTGACCGGCATTTACATATAATTGGTGTATCTATATGAAAATATATGACATCTCTCACTGACCATTTACTTCTGGTACTGTCAGTTTAATTACACATTTTAAATCACAGATAGGGGGCCACTGTCTGCTGCACTTCGAATGATTATGTGTGTGCATTAATGGTTTCCCGTTCTATTGTTGATAGTTTTCGAAAATATTCCTTTCCTTTTTGTTTCTTTGTTTGTTTGTTTGTTTGTTTGTTTGTTTGTTTGCTTGCTTGCTTGAGGCTGTAACGGTCTTATTCGTATCAATAAAAGGTTTCTTCAAAAGAGATACGCCCACTTTTT
>OU015498.1:187486230-187491058 GCA_907164885.2 Dolomedes plantarius | reverse complement strand
ATCAAATTTTAGGAGATTATTACTTTTGTGCTGAAGGCGTCATTTAAGAAGCGATTTTTCAAAATTCGCCCCCCAAGGGGGGAGGGGGGCAAAACGTGTTTTTTACATATTCTTTCATATCTCAAAGAAGGATATTTATATCCATAACATTCTTGCTTTAAAATGTAAGTAACATGAATACCTAAAAACCAATTTCAGGATTTTTCAAAATTAGGCCCCCAAGGGGGGGAGGGGGAAAAACGTGTTTTTACGTGTTTTATCACATTTTCCTTCATATCTCGAAGAAGAAAACAGATATCCATAAGATTCTTGCTTTAAAATGTAAGGAACATAAATACCTAAAAACCAATTTCAGGATTTTTCAAAATTCGCCCCCCAAAGGGGGGGAAGGGGGGCAAAACGTGTTTTTTACATATGCTTTTATATCTCAAAGAAGAAAATCGATATCCATGAGATTCTTACTTTAAAATGTAAGAAACATGAATACCTAAAAACCAATTTCAGGATTTTTCAAAATTCGCCCCTCAAGGGGGGGGAGGGGGGCAAAACGTGTTTTTTACATATGCCTTTATATCTAAAAGAAGAAAATCGATATCCATGAGATTCTTGCTTTAAAATGTAAGAAACATGAATACCTAAAAACCAATTTCAGGATTTTTCAAAATTCGTCTCCCAAGGGGGAGAGGGGGGCTAAACGTGTTCTTACGTGTTTTATCTATATATATATATATATATATATATATATATATATATATATATATATATATATATATATATATATATATATATATATATAAAAAGAAATCAACACCCAGCAAAAACTATTGGAGATACAGATATCAAATTTTAAGAGCTTATTACTTGGGCTGAAGGCGGCATTTAAGAAGCGATTTTTCAAAAATCGCCCCCCAAGGGGGGGAGGGGGGCAAAACGTGTTTTTTACATATTCTTTCGTATCTCAAAAAAGGAAATTGATGTCCAAAAGATTCTTACTTTAAAATGTAAGGAACACGAATACCTTAAATCCAATTTCAGGATTTTTTAAAATTTGGCCCCAGGGGACGGGGAGGGGGGGCTTAACGTGTTTTTCACGTATTCCTTCATATATCAAAGAAAGAAACAGATATCCATAAGATTCTTGCTTTAAAATGTAAGGAATACGAATACCTAAAAACCAATTTAAGGATATTTCAAAATTCGGCCCCCAAGGGGGTTAGGGGGGGCTAAACGTGTTTTTACGCGTTTTTTACATATTCCGTCATATCTCAAAGAAGGAAACAGATATCCATAAGATTCTTGAATTAAAATGTAAGAAACACGATTAAATGTAACAAACACGATCAATGTCACGATTTTTCGACATTCGCTTTAGATTTTGAAAAAATTGCTAGAAACAATCCAATAATTTATATTTCCTATATATCACTATTTTGAACACCAAATTGGTGGTAGGAGAAAAGAGAGAGATCAACCTTAATTAAATGAAGTGTGGAAAGGTGTGTGTGTGTGTGTGTGTGTGTGTGTGTGTGTGTGTGTGTGTGTGTGTGTGTGTGTGTGTGTGTGTGTGTGAATTGTATATATTTCGGTTGTTAGTACGTATACATCTAGAGCTCAGGTTAACTCCATTCATTTTTATTATCCTGGGCAACGTCAGGTAACTCTTTGTTTATGAAACCGGCGATTTTCACAAGGGTTTACGGGGAAGCCCTCAAACTCCTCGAAGGGCCGGGATCCAATGGGTTATCAAAATTGAAAAAACATTTTAATGTTGACATTAGCATGGGGGGTGGGTTATTATAATATGCTGATGGGATGATGACCAGTGGAGAGGGGTATAGATTGCCATAAAATACAAATATACATATCATACAAGTAAGCTTTATTAAGGGTTCACCCGTGCAACGCCGGGTATATAA
This sequence comes from Dolomedes plantarius, assembly GCA_907164885.2. Classification (NCBI taxonomy): domain Eukaryota; kingdom Metazoa; phylum Arthropoda; class Arachnida; order Araneae; family Dolomedidae; genus Dolomedes; species Dolomedes plantarius. The sequence continues at coordinate 187,489,142 of OU015498.1, read as the reverse complement.
AGCTAGTAACTTCATATAACGTAAGTCACAAGCATCCTTTTTTAGTATATAATTCAACAGAAACTTGAAAAGTGAGATATAATAACGATAAACAGAAAGAAAAACCGATTTTTCTTTTATTAAGAATCCTTCCGCTTTTAAAAGAACAGCAATCTTTTATTTCATTTAAAAACAAAACAATTCTAAAAAAACATGAACTTAAATCTTCCTTTTCAGTCACAACAAAAATAGTAAGAAAATAGTTTTTGTGTAGAGATCATTTAACATGTCTGGTAGGATTGCTAAGAAATTCTGAGCATTTGAATTACATATAAAGTTTAGTTAAAGTATCGTCAAGGTAAACGAAGCACATTTGGATAAATATACAATTGTAGCGACTTTAGACAACAATTTTTATTAGTACTTTTACTAGTATTTTTACTAGTACTTTACATACTTTTTACTAGTAGGATTTACGATGCATTTTAATGACTCTAGTAATCTAATTTCTAATGTTTTCTATTTTAATTATCATTATGTTTTAAGAATTTCGAAACTGTATTTATCGAATTTTAAAACACGTAATGATTGCTTTCTTCCAATTGCATTTAATCAACTAAAAAAATAGTCTTACAGGCGTAACGCGCGATAAAAATTTTTGCAGTTGGCGACCACTAACATGTTTGCTGTAAAAACAACCAAATAAATTAGGAATTTCGATCCTTTAGTAAATTTTCCCTTTTAACCATATATCTTATTTAAACTTATACCTTTTTTTAAAAATTATATAAACATTTACAATATAATACATACACATACTTATGTGATTTCAATATTTATAGTTTATGTTTATTTAAAGAGTTTATATTTTAACTGCATTTAAACATTATATATATATATATATATATATATATATATATATATATATATATATATATATATATATATATATATAATAAATATAAATCATTATATAAGTCAAATCATACCTTTGTAACATCCAAAAACTTAAAAACATTTTGCAATAAGTCCAAGGAGGCGGAAAATTTTACAGTCAACAGCAAATGTTTCACTGCAATTACAAATCAATGTGAATATATTTTTACCCCACTTAGACTTGTCTATTGTCGAAATGAGATCAACGGCAGAAAGAATGGATAAGAATCAAAATATTTAATCATTTCATAAGTTACTAAACAATTTAATGCATTTGTTAGAATATAATTATTGAATAAACCAGTATTTTTAAACCAATGAGATTCCTGATATGTATAACATATAAGAATTGGTAGAGAGGGTCGTAGCTACCGTGGAGCAGTTGGGGCGAACTGCTCCAGGTGCACGAATCATGAGGGGCGCCAAATTTGAAAGAGTGAAATAAAAATTTGTGAAAATTTTTGTATAAATAATTTTGATTTATCAGATTTTCTATAAAATATACAAAAAAGAAATGAAATATTTTTAAGTAAATAATTCTGTAAGTACCTAAATATATTAGAATGTACTTCATTTACCATAATTTTTAATTTCAGAAAATTTTCACTTTAAATTTGACGCTTTATATACCTCTAATAAACCTATAAAAAGTATGATGATTGATAAGAATGCTTAAAAATACTAGTATAGGCACTTTCTATACATATTATAAGTTGTGTTTTACTGCAAAGAAGTTACATGTATCTGGAGATTCACACGAGCGCAAAATATAAAGATTTTTATATCTGGTTCTATTATTGTGAAGGATAACATAAGATCACTCTGTGCATTATGTTAGGGTGATTCTGCGTTTGCCTGGGTAAATAACTCATCCGACTAAAATCGGAATTGGAATTCAAACTATCTGCAATATTGCCCCAAAGTTTACTGCAATCATCTGAGCAATTCCTTGAAGATTTGAGGTTTTCTGAGCTTATTTCTTTTTAAACTAATTTCTCGTTAATACAGGGTGGCTAATAAATACTGTAACACTCCAAAAAATAAAAGTTAATTTTAATCATTTTGAAAAACAATTTATCTATCTATTTGTGTGATTGGCAACTTTTTGTAAACACAGACGATTTTTGTTTAAAGTAAAACATGTAGAATATTTTTAAAGATGGAAGCCAAAAGGTTAATGGTTAAACAGCTTTTTGATCACGGATTTTCTGCAGGTAAAATATTTAAGCAATTAAAATGCCTTGGTTTTAATAGGACATTTATATATAGGACTATAAATCGATTATTGGATACCAATAGCTGTAAAGATCGACCAAGGTCCGGTTGTTCACGCACTGTTCGTACATAAGAACGTATCAAAAGAATTCGTGAAAAGATACGAAGAAATCCACAACGTTCTGCAAATAAAATGGCTGCAGAAGAGAACATCAGTCGCAGAACTATGCAACTTATCATAAATGAAGACCTGGGTTTTCGCCCTTATCGCAAAAGAAAAGTTCAAGTTTTGACTACTGCACAGATAGTAAAAAGGTTACAAAGATGTAAGAAATTGCTGAACCGGCACGGTAGCAAAAGTGTTGAAAAAATAATTTTCTCTGATGAGAAGCTGTTTTGTACAGAACAAAGTTATAATGCTAAAAATGATGTTGTATATTCAGCAACCTTCGAGGATATACCTGAAAATCTTCGAACTGTTAAACGCTTTCAGAACAAGAATTCTGTTATGGTTTGCGCTGCAGTGTCACACAATGGAAAACTGCCTCTGAAATTCATCGATAAAGGGGTAAAAATCAATGCTGAATATTACAAACAGGAAGTATTGGCTACACGTGTATTACCACATGCTAACAGATTGTATCCCAAAAAGAATTGGATATTTCAGCAAGATTCTGCACCGTCCCACCGATCCAAAACAACACAGGAATGGGTCCATGCCAATTGCCCGAAGTTTATCAAGCAAGAAGATTGGCCACCTTCTTCACCAGATCTAAATCCTT
>OU015498.1:187386230-187481230 GCA_907164885.2 Dolomedes plantarius | reverse complement strand
AGTGAAGACTACAAAGTGAAGACTTTTTAAGACAAAGTGATACTTATTTACAACGACATCAAAGAACTTTTCCTGTTGTGGGTTATGTGTTTGTTTTTATTGCTGGTGATTTCAAAGCTAAAAATAAATTATGGACTTACAATAAAAATGACACAATAGGTAATATAATATTGACCTTTGGACTACAAAATCTACAATAACAAGGATAATATGCCAACTTACCATTTACTAGGAAAATACGGTTGTCCCGATCTTACCATAGGTTCAAACTTAACGGAAGATTTGATTAATAATTGGAAAGTACATGATACGGAGTCTAATTCAGATCACCGCTTTGTAACTTTTGACCTAACAACTGTGGTGGATTTGTATATAATTGTAAATATCTGTACTCGTCTTTTTATTTGTTTTCTTCATTTTTGTGGTTATTTATTTATTTATTTATTTATTGAGTTTGTTTTTGCCTTAGCTTTTATGTATATATTTTTGTTTTATTATTATATTAGTTTTCTGTTATGCTTATTTATATTTATAATTTATTTAGTCTTTTGTTTTGAATTTCATTCTGGAGGTGTGTAATTTAATTCTATTTATGATCATAGTTTTGCTACAATATTATACTCGATTATTTGCAATGTTTATTTCTATTTTTTGTTTATAAAGTTGTTGTTTTGTACTATCTTCCACAAGAGTATTATTTAAATCTTTTTGTTGACGGTAATTTGTGTTTCTATATTATATAACATAATGCATAGAGTGTAGACCACATCTTCATTTCTGGGAGGCCATGAACTCTTGCACAATATCCTCAATCTTTCTCACCTCGTTTCCTTGTAAACTGTATGTTCAACCAGTTGGTGTGATGGGGTTCACCTTGCAGATCACATTTCAAGAGGGAATCCACAGTACATCAGGTCTTGAAGGGTATAAAAATGAAGGAGATGGTCCTTGGGGATTGACAAATGTTGCCTTTACTTCATTTACATCTTCATTTTTAGCTAAAACATAGCTTGGGTACCATTTGTCATCATAGATTGCAACCACATATCCATCCATGTCACTGAATCCCAACCTATTTCTATAACTTGCTACAGGAAAGATGGTTGATGTAGATGCAGAAGAAAAGGATTTCACAGTTACTTTTGTTGTACACATTGAGGGTTCAAAGGCATGGAGTTTTTGTGTCCCTGGGATAGCTACAGTTTTGCTGTACTGGTGTGCCAATTGTTCTTCTGTTTGAATATACTCTTCATGGTTTACATATGTGAAATGTGTTAGAAATATTCTGATTTGCCCATTCAAAGAGTTGTCTTGGAGTCGTATTTGCTCTTCATAAGGTCGCTGCAGGCTAGCCCTGGCTGCCAAGCTTTTTACTGTGCCCCCACTCCATCACATGGGCCTTTTCCGTGTGCAGTGGCTGAAAAATGTCATTCAGCTTCAACCCCAAAATCTTTGTAGTGAAGGCACAGGTTTAAAAAGTTCTTTTTATTCTTGTATTGGGCTGCTGACCCATCTGAAAAATAGTATATTTTTTTGGAAATGTTTCAAACTTTGATTTCAGATACTGGATTAGTTTTGTTTGAAACAGATAGACTGCAGTAGTGTTGTGCTCAAGGCAGTCTGATATTATTACAAAACTGAAATGCTCTTTTTTATCTTCTTTTTTAAAATACACTACAAACGGATGCACTGTTGCCTGGTTACGTGTCCAGTGGTAAGATTGTGCTTTGTCCTGTAATACGAAGGAATAATTCTCAGAAAAATCACAAAGGACCACCACCTCAGAATCTAAGAGATTTTTATTAGTCTCACTCATAAAAGAATTTTGCTGTTTTGCTATGAAGTCATGACGAAGCAGAACAGAGAGTTTCTCACAAAAAATTTCAACGAAGTCATCTACTGATTTTTGGATTGTTTCCAAGTTACAGCGATCAACAGAGATCCACTGGCGAAAAGTAATAGTCTCAATTGCATTTTCTTCAAACCCTCTTTCCAGAATCATTCGGATTCCTTCTGTTCATGGACATAACACACAATTAGAGAAGAAACAGTCAATTGACGGTGGGTTACAAACCATCATTTGCAAACAGTCCTGGTATGTTTTTATCTGGTTGTCTGTGATTAATTTCATTTTGATGTTTTCAACCATAAGTTTCACATTTTGGTGAGTAGTACATACACAAACTGAGTGGGTGCTACTCTGACCAGGCAGAATACAGTGTTTGGGCCGTAATTCTGCAAATTTAGAGAACCCAACTTTATACCTGGAAACTTTTCCTGGAAGCATTTGTATACTTCCTTTAAATTACTCAGCATCAGTCTCTTGGAAACTTACTTTAGCACCTGTGATGTCTTTCACTGAAATACAAGAATATTTCTATTTTGTAAAATTTTCATGCAATTCGAGGCATTATTCTAGAAGATATCATCGAAATTCTAAAGATTTCAAATTTGCTTAATATACAACCAAACGTACTTTTGTCATCTTCAAAACTTTGGACCCAGCACTCATTAAACCAGATTAAGAAGATTCATCATCAAAATTCGAACAATAGGACATCAAATTTATGAATTTTGGACAACTATAAGTAAAATTATCCATCTTTAAAGTTTTGAAAATTTTGTGTTTATTATTTAATGCAAGTCTATGAAATTTATATGTCTATGAAATTTATTTTTTACGCCATTGTTATCAACACTGATTTTTCATTCATCACATATGAGTTCGCCAAATTCTCTATTACTGTAGCTCTATACAAGATTCTTCTACTTATTTCCATCTAACTCTTTATAATTTTTGAAAAATCTTTCTAAAAGGACGAATCTTTTTTTTTTTTCAAGAGCTATTTAAATACTTTATTCTAACTATTTTTATCGCCAACAAGTTTACTAACTCTCATACTACGTCATTTTTAACTTACCTTTCATCGCCAAGAAGATCGCCAAATAGGCCTTAACTGTGTTTGTGGTATAGAATTATTGACTCTTTCCAGCCAAATACATCGCCAAGAAGTTCGCCAAATAGATCACAACTGTGTTTTTACCATAGAAGAACTAACTACTTTCTCCAGCCAAATATAATTTTTATACTATATTCAATTTTCTCACTATGATTCTTAGCTAACTATTTTTATCGCCAAAAAGTTTACTAACTGTGAGTATATTACCTCTTCATTTAAGTACCTTTTTAATTTTAACTTCATTCTTTTAATTCTCTTAAGTCGCTTTTTGGTTACACTATAGCCTCTAGTTTGTTTTACTGTTTATTTAAATAGTATTTTTAGAATTTGTTTTATTAATTTTTATGTAATTTCTCGCCATATTAATTATTGATTTTCTTAAACTAGGTTTTAACTGAACATTTCTAATTGAATACTGAGATAGAATCTCATAAAAATTTATTTTGCGCCTATTCTCTTATTTTTCGCAAACGCATATTTAATTTGGCTCGTTTGATATTTTATTTTACATTTGTATTATTTTAACATGCTTTTTATTTTATTTCAACTCTGAGCAAAACTCACCACCAATTTTGGCGATATATTTTAATTGTATAATAAGTCATCTCCTCGCCAAGGAACATGCCAAGGAACATGCAAGTCCTCGAAAAGAACATGCTTGCCTCTCGGCAAAAAATGATGTCTATGAAAAAGTAACCAACAATTTCTATTTAAGACTGCAAGAACTGGATGACACAACCACTAAAAATAAGGAATGTTTAGAAGAAATTAAGTCAAGTTTTGAAACATTGACTGAAGACTTGTACCACAGGATGCAGGAGGGGATAGAAACAAGATCAATAAACATAGAAAAGAACATAACAGAACTCAAGAGTTTGATTACTGAGAAAACTCCAGTTTTTCCAATACTTAGCAAGGAAAAGGTAAAGAAAGATGAACAGGTCCTTATTATAGAAACGAAGGATGAAAAGAGAGCGGTTTCATATAGAGATGCCTTAAGGAAACACAAGGATATTTTCGAGGAGAATAAACCTAGTGATGTGGTAATAACAAGATATAATAGAATAATAATAAAAATGCAGGACAAAGAGAAACTACAGATAGTAAAGGACAATTTGGAGACAAATAGAGAAACTAGAGATATGGGGACAATCAAAATTAACAAACAGAGGAAGAACAGGATGATCATATTTGGAATCCCGGAAGACTTGGAAGACGATACGGTAAAAGAAGAAATTGAAAATAGAATAGAGGGAAGAGAGATCGACCTGATTAAAACATTCTTGGGTAGGAATAATCAAAAGAATATGATCATAGATGTGGATAATGTGTCAAAGTCCTTGCTTTTAAAGAAATCGAATTTAATACTGGACTTAGTGAGAGTAAGGATTGCTCCTTACATAGCCATAACAAGATGCTATAGATGTCAGTTATACGGCCACATAGCATCTAATTGTAAGAACAAGGTTAGATGTGGAGGTTGTGGTGGGGAGCACGACACCAGACAGTGCAAATCAAATATAACTAAATGCGTAAATTGCAAGGAGAAATTAGATCATGGATCCGACGCTAAGGATTGCCCTGCCTTTGTTGAGTATAAAGCTTCCCTGTTGGCTAAACAACATGGATAACAATTACGTTTCCCAGTCAGCAATGAAAGTTGTTCAAATTAATCTCAACAACTGCAGGGCTGCAAATTCTCAATTGGTTAATTTTATTTTTGAAAATAAAATCGATATTGCCCTTGTTCAGGACTTTTATAAGAGGGATAATGACTTTGTAGGTATTCCTTCTAGCTGGCAGGCTTATGTTTCTAGAGATAAAACAGCTGCAATTTTAATATACCTAGAATTAATATACCGAATATACTTAGCAATGAAGTGGCCAATTATGGTAATACAATAATAATCAGCATTATGACGCGAGGAAGACACATTTTCATAGGATCGCAGTACTCTTCTCCTTCATCGGATCTGGCAGCAGACCTAGGTAGCTGGACTTATGAGTTCCATAATAAAAGCATCATTGTGGTGGGTGACTTTAATGCCAAAAATAGTTTGTGGGGTTATAATAGAAATGATTTAAGGGGAGATACTATTATAGATCTATGTGCAAAAACAAAGAAAACAAAGAAACAAAACAAAGAAACAAAATAAACGCACTATACAAAAGACTTAAAAACTCCGGTTCACCCTCAATAAAACTTATCTATAACAGAGAAAAGGCACTTTATAAAGGAAATATTTTAGAGGCCAAGAGGAAAAGTTGGAGTGACTATTGCTGTAGGTTTCAGGACAACTTTGGTCGTACTTTTGACATAGCTCGTGATAACGTATTTAATAATAACTCTTTAATCCACATTGCAATGGACGGTATGCCTTTGGATTCAAATTATGAAGACATCTACAAAAAATTAATAGACTCACATTATTATATAACCACTGAAACAGTCGAGGAAGAGCTGATTTCAGACATACAGGATGAAAGAATTAATTATGAGGAGTTGATTGAGGCCAACAGGATACAGGGCAAGAACACAAGGCACCTGGAACGGATAGGATAGATCCCAAAATAACTAACTATTTAATAGAATATTGTCTAAATTTAAGCTTAGAACTGCTTAACAAACTCTTTAAATCAGGATACTTTCCTATTAAATGGAAACAGGCCTTGGTAATTTTCTTTGTTAAAAAAGGTAAACCAAATAATAATCCCAAATCATACCGTCCAATCTGTCTTTTGCAAACAGTTAGTAAATTATTTGAACGAATAATTCACTTTAGATTGATGTGTTCACCTTGAAAATAATAATCTTCTCCATGATAACCAGTTTGGTTTCAGGGAGGGGAGAAGCACGACCATGGCCATGTTAATTCAAAGAAGAAAACAAATCTTTAAATACACTATTGCTATTGCCTTCGACTTCACTGGTGCTTTTGACAGTGTGTACTGGCTAATCCTAAAAGAAACAATAGCATCACTTAACTTAAATAGAAACCTCCAAGCTACCCTTAATAGTTACCTAAACAATAGAACTGTAGGTATGAAATAGATGATAAATTTTATCCATACAATGTAAAACGGGGTTGCCCACAGGGTTCTTGCCTGGGTCCGACGCTCTGGAACTTAATAGCAAATAAAATTCTGCATGATTTTGATGATAAAAATTGCGATTTAATAGCTTATGCTGATGACTTTGTTCTAATCTACTCAGAGAATACGAGGGAGGCCTTGGAGGCGACCGGGACGACGCTGGTTAACCTTTTCTGCAGCAAAAGTGAAAGTTTAAATTTAACGGTCTCAGCAGCAAAAACGCAGGCAATAGCTTTTGGTAAGGACCTTTCGAGGAGATACCCCATAATACAGCTGGGGGGTTCAAGCATTAAATTTACAAAAGGCTTAAAATACTTGGGAATATATATTGACAGGAATCTTAATTTTCTTGAACATTTAAACTACCTAAACTATAAAATTATAAACTTCACCACGGGTCTTAAAAAGGTGGGCAATGCGTATTGGGGCGTCTCCTCGGAAACCATAATAGTGTGGTATCGAGCAGTTGTGGAACCCAAACTTGTTTATGGTATTCAAATATGGTACCATTTTCTTAATAGCCATTGACGTAGAAAACTTTCCTAAATACAAAGAAAATTTTTGGTTAAGATCCTAAAATGCAACAAATCTGTTTCCAATATGGCACTTAATGTACTGACGGGTGTTGTCCCGATCTCTTTGAAGGCTGATTCTCTGGTAGAGCTTTATAAGGTAAAATATAACGAGCACCAGATTACAATAGATAATATTCAAATTAGTAATAGTGACATAGAAGAAAAGACCCCACGTTACTTAATTGACTCTAGACAATATCCCAAGAATCTCAACATACTCAAAACAAGTGATGGTTTTCCGCACAAAAATTGGGCTGAAGTAGAGGGCTTCACTGATGGAAGTAAGAAGGAAGAGGGAGTGGGACTTGGTTATGTGGCTTTTAGACATAATAAAATAATTCAGACAGGAATGTATGCTCTAAACAAAAATAACTCTGTTTTCCAGTCGGAGGCAATGGCGATTCTTAAACTAATAGAGTGGTTCACTGAAACCAAATTTAATAGCATAATAATTTACTCGGATAGTGAAGCTGCTGTCAAGTACTTGAGTAATGTCTTTCCCAAATCAAACATAATAGTAAATATTCACTTTCTATACAATAAAATACCTAATAAGAATATAACAATAGGGTGGGTCAAATCCCACATAGGAATAATAGGAAACGAAATGGCAGATTTTCTAGCAGGTATGGCTACTAACGACGAAGACAATAAATTAACTTCGAAATATCCCTAATAAAAAGTCACATGAATAAAATCCTTTTAAATACTGGGCAGGATATGTGGAATACATCAGATAAGGGTAGATATACTTTTAATATAATAAATAATATTTCAACTAGCTTAATTTTCACTAACAATATCGTAAATTATTTTGTAACAGGCCAAGGTAGTTTCCCCTCCTTTTTGTTTAAAATAGGAAAATTAGATTCTCCAAACTGTACTTGTGGGGTCCTGGGTGATCCCCATCACTTTACCATGTTTTCCTGTACCGCAAATGTAGATTATATCAAACGTGGTATTAATGAAACATTATTACAGTATTACAAGAGGATTGACAGTAGTGTGCGTAAAGTTAACATCCTTAACAAAATATATAACGGATTGAATGCTAAGTACTCCGTTATTTTCAGCACTTTTTAGCCTTTCTTGGTTGTGCTATCTCAGCGTGGTGCTATCGCGGATCGCCTGTTCTGACGATAGTGGTTCGAACCTAGCCGTTCTCCGGTACGCCTTTTTCTTTTAGAAGATTAACTTTTATTATTTACTAACGTAATATGAATTTGAATATTATTTTTATAATATTATTTGAAAAAAATTTTAATATTATTTTAAAAAATACATTCTTTACTTAAAAACCTTTTTATATTTTTGTATTTTTATTTCAACTATTAACCTCTTTCTATTATCTATCTATACTTATATATAAAGAGAGAGCGATTTTGGACGTGGAGGGTACTCTCCAGAACCACTGCACCTATTTGAAAAATACTGTCACTGTTTGAAAGGTACATTATTCCAGATGGACATAGGCTATATATTATGAAAATCTGATCAGTAGAAATAAAGTTAGGGGCTTAATCCTAAGAATATCCATTGTTACCGCTACTGTCCTCTACTGCTTTTTGTGCCGAAGTCTTCAACGTTCCTCAGCGTGGTGCTATCGCGGTGGGATTCTGTTCTGACGTTAGCGGTTCGTACCTAGCCGTTCTCCGGTACGACTTTTTCTTTTAAAAAATTAAATTTAATTATTTACTAACGTAATATGAATTTGAATATTTTTTTTATAATATAATTTGAAAAAATTTTTAATATTATTTTAAAAAATACGTTCTTTACTTAAAATTCTTTTGTTATTTTTGTATTTTTATTTCAACTATTAACCTCTTTCTATTATCTATCTATACTTATATATAAAGAGAGAGCGATTTTGTACGTGGAGGGTAATCTCGAGAACCACTGCACCTTTTTGAAAAATTCTTTCACTGTTTGAAAGGTACATTATTCCAGATGGACATAGGCTATATATTATGTATTCCTGATAAGTAGAAATAAAGTTACCTATTTAATGCAAACAATCTCCATTCTTACCACTAGTGTCCTCTACCGCTTTTTGTGCCGCAGTCTTCGACGATCCTTAGCGTGGTGCTATCGGTGTGGGCTTCTGTTCTAACGTTAGCGGATCGAAACCAATCGTGCTCCTGCACGGCATTTTCTTTTAAAAAATTTACTTTAATTATTAACAAACGTAATATTACTTTGAATATTATTTTAACAATATTATTTTTAAAAAATTGAATTTTATTTGAAAAAAAATTTAATATTATTTTAAAAAAACATTCTTTACTTAAAATCCATTTTTTTTCTATTTTTTTTCTATTCTCTATCTATACTTATATATAAAGAGAGAGCGATTTTGTACATGGAGGGAACTGTCCAGAACCACTGCACCTATTTGAAAAATACTTTCACTGTTTGAAATGTACATTATTCCAGATTGACATAGGCTATATATTATGTAAATTTGATCAGTAGAAATAAAGTAAGGGGCCTAATCCTAAGAATCTCCGTTGTTACCGCTGCTGACTTCTACCGCTTTTTGTGCCGAAGTCTTCAACAATCCTTAGCGTGGTGCCTTCGCGGTGGGCTTATGTTCTGACGTTAGCTGTTCGAAACTAGCCGTTCTCCGGCACGCCTTTTTCTTTTAAAAAATTATATTTGATGATTAACTAACAAAATATTATTTTGAATATTATTTGAAGAATATTATTTTTTTTTTTAAATTAAATATTTATAAAAACATTATTTACTTAAAAACTTTTTTTTATTTTTTATTTATATTTCAACTCTTAACCTCTTCTTATTATCAGTCTATACTTATATATAAAGAGAGAGCGATTTTGGACGTGGAGCGTACTCTCCAGAACCACTGCACCTATTTGAAAAATACTGTCACTGTTTGAAAGGTACATTATTCCAGATGGACATAGGCTATATATTATGAAAATCTGATTAGTAGAAATAAAGTTAGGGGCTTAATCCTAAGAATATTCATTGTTACCGCTACTGTCCTCTACCGCTTTTTGTGCCGAAGTCTTCAACGATCCTCAGCGTGGTGCTATCGCGGATCGCCTGTTCTGATTATAGTGGTTCGAACCTAGCCGTTCTCCGGTAAGCCTTTTTCTTTTAAAAGATTAACTTTTATTATTTAATAACGTAATATGAATTTGAATATTATTTTTATAATATTATTTGAAAAAAATTTTAATATTATTTTAAAAAATACATTCTTTACTTAAAATCCTTTTGATATTTTTGTATTTTTATTTCAACTATTAACCTCTTTCTATTATCTATCTATACTTATATATAAAGAGAGAGCGATTTTGGACGTGGAGGGTACTCTCCAGAACCACTGCACCTATTTGAAAAATACTGTCACTGTTTGAAAGGTACATTATTCCAGATGGACATAGGCTATATATTATGTATTCCTGAACAGTAGAATTAAAGTTAGGGGCTTAATCCTAACAATCTCTATTGTTACCGCTGCTGTCCTCTACCGCTTTTTGTGCCGCAGTCTTCGACGATCTTTAGCGTGGTGCTATCGCAGTGGAATTCTGTTCTGACGTTAGCGTTTCGAAACAGGCCATTCTCCGGCACGCCTTTTTCTTTTAAAAAATTAACTTTTATTATTTACTAACGTAATATGAATTTGAATGTTTTTTTATAATATTATTTGAAAAAATTTTTAATATTATTTTAAAAAATACATTCTTTACTTAAAATCCTTTTGATATTTTTGTATTTTTATTTCAACTATTAACCTCTTTCTATTATCTATCTATACTTATATATAAAGAGAGAGCGATTTTGTACGTGAAGGGTAATCTCCAGACTAACTGCACCTATTTGAAAAATACTTTCACTGTTTGAAATGTACATTATTCTAGATGGACATAGGCTATATATTATGTATTCCTGAACAGTAGAATTAAAGTTAGGGGCTTAATCCTAACAATCTCTATTGTTACCGCTGCTGTCCTCTACCGCTTTTTGTGCCGCAGTCTTCGACGATCTTTAGCGTGGTGCTATCGGTGTGGGCTTCTGTTCTAACGTTAGCGGTTCGAAACCAACCGTTCTCCTGCACGGCATTTTCTTTTAAAAAATTAACTTTAATTATTAACAAACGTAATATTATTTTGAATATTATTTTAACAATATTATTTTTAAAAAATTGAATATTATTTGAAAAAAAATTTAATATTATTTTAAAAAAACATTCTTTACTTAAAATCCATTTTTTTTCTATTTTTTTTCTATTCTCTATCTATACTTATATATAAAGAGAGAGCGATTTTGTACATGGAGGGAACTGTCCAGAACCACTGCACCTATTTGAAAAATACTTTCACTGTTTGAAATGTACATTATTCCAGATTGACATAGGCTATATATTATGTAAATTTGATCAGTAGAAATAAAGTAAGGGGCCTAATCCTAAGAATCTCCGTTGTTACCGCTGCTGACTTCTACCGCTTTTTGTGCCGAAGTCTTCAACAATCCTTAGCGTGGTGCCATCGCGGTGGGCTTATGTTCTGACGTTAGCTGTTCGAAACTAGCCGTTCTCCGGCACGCCTTTTTCTTTTAAAAAATTATATTTGATGATTAACTAACAAAATATTATTTTGAATATTATTTGAAGAATATTATTTTTTTTTTTAAATTGAATATTTATAAAAACATTATTTACTTAAAAACTTTTTTTTATTTTTTATTTATATTTCAACTCTTAACCTCTTCTTATTATCAGTCTATACTTATATATAAAGAGAGAGCGATTTTGGACGTGGAGGGTACTCTCCAGAACCACTGCACCTATTTGAAAAATACTGTCACTGTTTGAAAGGTACATTATTCCAGATGGACATAGGCTATATATTATGAAAATCTGATTAGTAGAAATAAAGTTAGGGGCTTAATCCTAAGAATATTCATTGTTACCGCTACTGTCCTCTACCGCTTTTTGTGCCGAAGTCTTCAACGATCCTCAGCGTGGTGCTATCGCGGATCGCCTGTTCTGATTATAGTGGTTCGAACCTAGCCGTTCTCCGGTAAGCCTTTTTCTTTTAAAAGATTAACTTTTATTATTTACTAACGTAATATGAATTTGAATATTAATTTTATAATATTATTTGAAAAAAATTTTAATATTATTTTAAAAAATACATTCTTTACTTAAAAACCTTTTTATATTTTTGTATTTTTATTTCAACTATTAACCTCTTTCTATTATCTATCTATACTTATATATAAAGAGAGAGCGATTTTGGACGTGGAGGGTACTCTCCAGAACCACTGCACCTATTTGAAAAATACTGTCACTGTTTGAAAGGTACATTATTCCAGATGGACATAGGCTATATATTATGTATTCCTGAACAGTAGAATTAAAGTTAGGGGCTTAATCCTAACAATCTCTATTGTTACCGCTGCTGTCCTCTACCGCTTTTTGTGCCGCCGTCTTCGACGATCTTTAGCGTGGTGCTATCGCAGTGGAATTCTGTTCTGACGTTAGCGTTTCGAAACAGGCCATTCTCCGGCACGCCTTTTTCTTTTAAAAAATTAACTTTAATTTTTTACTAACGTAATATGAATTTGAATGTTTTTTTTATAATATTATTTGAAAAAATTTTTAATATTATTTTAAAAAATACATTCTTTACTTAAAATCCTTTTGATATTTTTGTATTTTTATTTCAACTATTAACCTCTTTCTATTATCTATCTATACTTATATATAAAGAGAGAGCGATTTTGTACGTGAAGGGTAATCTCCAGACTAACTGCACCTATTTGAAAAATACTTTCACTGTTTGAAATGTACATTATTCTAGATGGACATAGGCTATATATTATGTATTCCTGAACAGTAGAATTAAAGTTAGGGGCTTAATCCTAACAATCTCTATTGTTACCGCTGCTGTCCTCTACCGCTTTTTGTGCCGCAGTCTTCGACGATCTTTAGCGTGGTGCTATCGCTGTGGAATTCTGTTCTGACGTTAGCGTTTCGAAACAGGCCATTCTCCGGCACGCCTTTTTCTTTTAAAAAATTAAGTTTAATTTTTTACTAACGTAATATGAATTTGAATGTTTTTTTTATAATATTATTTGAAAAAATTTTTAATATTATTTTAAAAAATACATTCTTTACTTAAAATCCTTTTGATATTTTTGTATTTTTATTTCAACTATTAACCTCTTTCTATTATCTATCTATACTTATATATAAAGAGAGAGCGATTTTGTACGTGAAGGGTAATCTCCAGACTAACTGCACCTATTTGAAAAATACTTTCACTGTTTGAAATGTACATTATTCTAGATGGACATAGGCTATATATTATGTATTCCTGAACAGTAGAATTAAAGTTAGGGGCTTAATCCTAACAATCTCTATTGTTACCGCTGCTGTCCTCTACCGCTTTTTGTGCCGCAGTCTTCGACGATCTTTTGCGTTGTGCTATCTCTGTGGAATTCTGTTCTGACGTTAGCGTTTCGAAACAGGCCATTCTCCGGCACGCCTTTTTCTTTAAAAAATTAATTTTAATTATGAACTAACGTAATATTAATTTGAATATTATTTGAAGAATATTATTTTTTTTTAAAATTGTATATTTATAAAAACATTATTTACTTAAAAACTTTTTTTTATTTTTTATTTATATTTCAACTCTTAACCTCTTTCTATTTTCAGTCTATACTTATATATAAAGAGAGAGCGATTTTGGACGTGGAGGGTACTTTCCAGAACCACTGCACCTATTTGAAAAATACTTTCACTGTTTGAAATGTACATTATTCCAGATTGACATAGACTACATATTATGTAAATCTGATCAGTAGAAATAAAGTAGGGGGCCTAATCCTAAGAATCTCCGTTGTTACCGCTGCTGACTTCTACCGCTTTTTGTGCCGAAGTCTTCAACAATCCTTAGCGTGGTGCCATCGCGGTGGGCTTATGTTCTGACGTTAGCGGTTCGAAACTAGCTGTTCTCCGACACGCCTTTTTCTTTTAAAAATTAAATTTGATGATTAACTAACAATATATTATTTTGAATATTATTTGAAGAATATTATTTTTTTTTTAAATTGAATATTTATAAAAACATTATTTACGTAAAACCTTTTTTTTATTTTTTATTTACATTTCAACTCTTAACCTCTTCTTATTATCAGTCTATACTTATATATAAAGAGAGAGCGATTTTGGACGTGGAGGGTACTTTCCAGAACCACTGCACCTATTTGAAAAATACTGTCACTGTTTGAAAGGTACATTATTCCACATGGACATAGGCTATATATTATGAAAATCTGATCAGTAGAAATAAAGTTAGGGGCTTAATCCTAAGAATATCCATTGTTACCGCTACTGTCCTCTACCGCTTTTTGTGCCGAAGTCTTCAACGATCCTCAGCGTGGTGCTATCGCGGTGGGCTTCTGTTCGGACGATAGTGGTTCGAACCTAACCGTTCTCCGGTACGCCTTTTTCTTTTAAAAGATTAACTTTTATTATTTACTAACGTAATATGAATTTGAATATTATTTGAAAAAATTTTTAATATTATTTTAAAAAATACATTCTTTACTTAAAATCCTTTTTTTATTTTTGTATTTTTATTTCAACTATTAACCTCTTTCTATTATCTATCTATACTTATATATAAAGAGAGAGCGATTTTGGACGTGGAGGGTACTCTCCAGAACCACTGCACCTATTTGAAAAATACTGTCACTGTTTGAAAGGTACATTATTCCAGATGGACATAGGCTATATATTATGAAAATCTGATCAGTAGAAATAAAGTTAAGGGCTTAATCCTAAGAATATCCATTGTTACCGCTACTGTCCTCTACCGCTTTTTGTGCCGAAGTCTTCAACGTTCCTCAGCGTGGTGCTATCGCGGTGGGATTCTGTTCTGACGTTAGCGGTTCGTACCTAGCCGTTCTCCGGTACGACTTTTTCTTTTAAAAAATTAAATTTAATTATTTACTAACGTAATATGAATTTGAATATTTTTTTTATAATATAATTTGAAAAAATTTTTAATATTATTTTAAAAAATACGTTCTTTACTTAAAATTCTTTTGTTATTTTTGTATTTTTATTTCAACTATTAACCTCTTTCTATTATCTATCTATACTTATATATAAAGAGAGAGCGATTTTGTACGTGGAGGGTAATCTCGAGAACCACTGCACCTTTTTGAAAAATTCTTTCACTGTTTGAAAGGTACATTATTCCAGATGGACATAGGCTATATATTATGTATTCCTGATAAGTAGAAATAAAGTTACGGATTTAATGCAAACAATCTCCATTCTTACCACTAGTGTCCTCTACCGCTTTTTGTGCCGCAGTCTTCGACGATCCTTAGCGTGGTGCTATCGGTGTGGCCTTCTGTTCTAACGTTAGCGGTTCGAAACCAACCGTTCTCCTGCACGGCATTTTCTTTTAAAAAATTAACTTTAATTATTAACAAACGTAATATTATTTTGAATATTATTTTAACAATATTATTTTTAAAAAATTGAATATTATTTGAAAAAAAATTTAATATTATTTTAAAAAAACATTCTTTACTTAAAATCCATTTTTTTTCTATTTTTTTTCTATTCTCTATCTATACTTATATATAAAGAGAGAGCGCTTTTGTACATGGAGGGAACTGTCCAGAACCACTGCACCTATTTGAAAAATACTTTCACTGTTTGAAATGTACATTATTCCAGATTGACATAGGCTATATATTATGTAAATTTGATCAGTAGAAATAAAGTAAGGGGCCTAATCCTAAGAATCTCCGTTGTTACCGCTGCTGACTTCTACCGCTTTTTGTGCCGAAGTCTTCAACAATCCTTAGCGTGGTGCCATCGCGGTGGGCTTATGTTCTGACGTTAGCTGTTCGAAACTAGCCGTTCTCCGGCACGCCTTTTTCTTTTAAAAAATTATATTTGATGATTAACTAACAAAATATTATTTTGAATATTATTTGAAGAATATTATTTTTTTTTTTAATTGAATATTTATAAAAACATTATTTACTTAAAAACTTTTTTTTATTTTTTATTTATATTTCAACTCTTAACCTCTTCTTATTATCAGTCTATACTTATATATAAAGAGAGAGCGATTTTGGACGTGGAGCGTACTCTCCAGAACCACTGCACCTATTTGAAAAATACTGTCACTGTTTGAAAGGTACATTATTCCAGATGGACATAGGCTATATATTATGAAAATCTGATTAGTAGAAATAAAGTTAGGGGCTTAATCCTAAGAATATTCATTGTTACCGCTACTGTCCTCTACCGCTTTTTGTGCCGAAGTCTTCAACGATCCTCAGCGTGGTGCTATCGCGGATCGCCTGTTCTGACGATAGTGGTTCGAACCTAGCCGTTCTCCGGTACGCCTTTTTCTTTTAAAAGATTAAATTTTATTATTTACTAACGTAATATGAATTTGAATATTAATTTTATAATATTATTTGAAAAAAATTTTAATATTATTTTAAAAAATACATTCTTTACTTAAAATCCTTTTGATATTTTTGTATTTTTATTTCAACTATTAACCTCTTTCTATTATCTATCTATACTTATATATAAAGAGAGAGCGATTTTGGACGTGGAGGGTACTCTCCAGAACCACTGCACCTATTTGAAAAATACTGTCACTGTTTGAAAGGTACATTATTCCAGATGGACATAGGCTATATATTATGTATTCCTGAACAGTAGAATTAAAGTTAGGGGCTTAATCCTAACAATCTCTATTGTTACCGCTGCTGTCCTCTACCGCTTTTTGTGCCGCAGTCTTCGACGATCTTTAGCGTGGTGCTATCGCAGTGGAATTCTGTTCTGACGTTAGCGTTTCGAAACAGGCCATTCTCCGGCACGCCTTTTTCTTTTAAAAAATTAACTTTTATTATTTACTAACGTAATATGAATTTGAATGTTTTTTTATAATATTATTTGAAAAAATTTTTAATATTATTTTAAAAAATACATTCTTTACTTAAAATCCTTTTGATATTTTTGTATTTTTATTTCAACTATTAACCTCTTTCTATTATCTATCTATACTTATATATAAAGAGAGAGCGATTTTGTACGTGAAGGGTAATCTCCAGACTAACTGCACCTATTTGAAAAATACTTTCACTGTTTGAAATGTACATTATTCTAGATGGACATAGGCCATATATTATGTATTCCTGAACAGTAGAATTAATGTTAGGGGCTTAATCCTAACAATCTCTATTGTTACCGCTGCTGTCCTCTACCGCTTTTTGTGCCGCAGTCTTCGACGATCTTTAGCGTGGTGCTATCGGTGTGGGCTTCTGTTCTAACGTTAGCGGTTCGAAACCAACCGTTCTCCTGCACGGCATTTTCTTTTAAAAAATTAACTTTAATTATTAACAAACGTAATATTATTTTGAATATTATTTTAACAATATTATTTTTTAAAAATTGAATATTATTTGAAAAAAAATTTAATATTATTTTAAAAAAACATTCTTTACTTAAAATCCATTTTTTTTCTATTTTTTTTCTATTCTCTATCTATACTTATATATAAAGAGAGAGCGATTTTGTACATGGAGGGAACTGTCCAGAACCACTGCACCTATTTAAAAAATACTTTCACTGTTTGAAATGTACATTATTCCAGATTGACATAGGCTATATATTATGTAAATTTGATCAGTAGAAATAAAGTAAGGGGCCTAATCCTAAGAATCTCCGTTGTTACCGCTGCTGACTTCTACCGCTTTTTGTGCCGAAGTCTTCAACAATCCTTAGCGTGGTGCCATCGCGGTGGGCTTATGTTCTGACGTTAGCTGTTCGAAACTAGCCGTTCTCCGGCACCCCTTTTTCTTTTAAAAAATTATATTTGATGATTAACTAACAAAATATTATTTTGAATATTATTTGAAGAATATTATTTTTTTTTTTAAATTGAATATTTATAAAAACATTATTTACTTAAAAACTTTTTTTATTTTTTATTTATATTTCAACTCTTAACCTCTTCTTATTATCAGTCTATACTTATATATAAAGAGAGAGCGATTTTGGACGTGGAGGGTACTCTCCAGAACCACTGCACCTATTTGAAAAAAACTGTCACTGTTTGAAAGGTACATTATTCCAGATGGACATAGGCTATATATTATGAAAATCTGATTAGTAGAAATAAAGTTAGGGGCTTAATCCTAAGAATATTCATTGTTACCGCTACTGTCCTCTACCGCTTTTTGTGCCGAAGTCTTCAACGATCCTCAGCGTGGTGCTATCGCGGATCGCCTGTTCTGACGATAGTGGTTCGAACCTAGCCGTTCTCCGGTACGCCTTTTTCTTTTAGAAGATTAACTTTTATTATTTACTAACGTAATATGAATTTGAATATTATTTTTATAATATTATTTGAAAAAAATTTTAATATTATTTTAAAAAATACATTCTTTACTTAAAAACCTTTTTATATTTTTGTATTTTTATTTCAACTATTAACCTCTTTCTATTATCTATCTATACTTATATATAAAGAGAGAGCGATTTTGGACGTGGAGGGTACTCTCCAGAACCACTGCACCTATTTGAAAAATACTGTCACTGTTTGAAAGGTACATTATTCCAGATGGACATAGGCTATATATTATGAAAATCTGATCAGTAGAAATAAAGTTAGGGGCTTAATCCTAAGAATATCCATTGTTACCGCTACTGTCCTCTACTGCTTTTTGTGCCGAAGTCTTCAACGTTCCTCAGCGTGGTGCTATCGTTGTGGAATTCTGTTCTGACGTTAGCGTTTCGAAACAGGCCATTCTCCGGCACGCCTTTTTCTTTTAAAAAATTAACTTTAATTTTTTACTAACGTAATATGAATTTGAATGTTTTTTTATAATATTATTTGAAAAAATTTTTAATATTATTTTAAAAAATACATTCTTTACTTAAAATCCTTTTGATATTTTTGTATTTTTATTTCAACTATTAACCTCTTTCTATTATCTATCTATACTTATATATAAAGAGAGAGCGATTTTGTACGTGAAGGGTAATCTCCAGACTAACTGCACCTATTTGAAAAATACTTTCACTGTTTGAAATGTACATTATTCTAGATGGACATAGGCTATATATTATGTATTCCTGATAAGTAGAAATAAAGTTACGGATTTAATGCAAACAATCTCCATTCTTACCACTAGTGTCCTCTACCGCTTTTTGTGCCGCAGTCTTCGACGATCTTTAGCGTGGTGCTATCGCAGTGGAATTCTGTTCTGACGTTAGCGTTTCGAAACAGGCCATTCTCCGGCACGCCTTTTTCTTTTAAAAAATTAACTTTAATTTTTTACTAACGTAATATGAATTTGAATGTTTTTTTTATAATATTATTTGAAAAAATTTTTAATATTATTTTAAAAAATACATTCTTTACTTAAAATCCTTTTGATATTTTTGTATTTTTATTTCAACTATTAACCTCTTTCTTTTATCTATCTATACTTATATATAAAGAGAGAGCGATTTTGTACGTGAAGGGTAATCTCCAGATTAACTGCACCTATTTGAAAAATACTTTCACTGTTTGAAATGTACATTATTCTAGATGGTCATAGGCTATATATTATGTATTCCTGAACAGTAGAATTAAAGTTAGGGGCTTAATCCTAACAATCTCTATTGTTACCGCTGCTGTCCTCTACCGCTTTTTTAGCCGCAGTCTTCGACGATCTTTTGCGTGGTGCTATCGCTGTGGAATTCTGTTCTGACGTTAGCGTTTCGAAACAGGCCATTCTCCGGCACGCCTTTTTCTTTAAAAAATTAACTTTAATTATGAACTAACGTAATATTAATTTGAATATTATTTGAAGAATATTATTTTTTTTTAAAATTGTATATTTATAAAAACATTATTTACTTAAAAACTTTTTTTTATTTTTTATTTATATTTCAACTCTTAACCTCTTTCTATTTTCAGTCTGTACTTATATATAAAGAGAGAGCGATTTTGGACGTGGAGGGTACTTTCCAGAACCACTGCACCTATTTGAAAAATACTTTCACTGTTTGAAATGTACATTATTCCAGATTGACATAGACTACATATTATGTAAATCTGATCAGTAGAAATAAAGTAAGGGGCCTAATCCTAAGAATCTCCGTTGTTACCGCTGCTGACTTCTACCGCTTTTTGTGCCGAAGTCTTCAACAATCCTTAGCGTGGTGCCAACGCGGTGGGCTTATGTTCTGACGTTAGCGGTTCGAAACTAGCCGTTCTCCGGCACGCCTTTTTCTTTTAAAAATTATATTTGATGATTAACTAACAAAATATTATTTTGAATATTATTTGAAGAATATTATTTTTTTTTTAAATTGAATATTTATAAAAACATTATTTACTTAAAAACTTTTTTTTTTTTTTTATTTACATTTCAACTCTTAACCTCTTCTTATTATCAGTCTATACTTATATATAAAGAGAGAGCGATTTTGGACGTGGAGGGTACTTTCCAGAACCACTGCACCTATTTGAAAAATACTGTCACTGTTTGAAAGGTACATTATTCCAGATCTACATAGGCTATATATTATGAAAATCTGATCAGTAGAAATAAAGTTAGGGGCTTAATCCTAAGAATATCCATTGTTACCGCTACTGTCCTCTACCGCTTTTTGTGCCGAAGTCTTCAACGATCCTCAGCGTAGTGCTATCGCGGTGGGCTTCTGTTCGGACGATAGTGGTTCGAGCCTAACCGTTCTCCGGTACGCTTTTTTCTTTTAAAAGATTAACTTTTATTATTTACTAACGTAATATGAATTTGAATATTATTTGAAAAAATTTTTAATATTATTTTAAAAAATACATTCTTTACTTAAAATCCTTTTTTTTATTTTTGTATTTTTATTTCAACTATTAACCTCTTTCTATTATCTATCTATACTTATATATAAAGAGAGAGCGATTTTGGACGTGGAGGGTACTCTCCAGAACCACTGCACCTATTTGAAAAATACTGTCACTGTTTGAAAGGTACATTATTCCAGATGGACATAGGCTATATATTATGAAAATCTGATCAGTAGAAATAAAGTTAAGGGCTTAATCCTAAGAATATCCATTGTTACCGCTACTGTCCTCTACCGCTTTTTGTGCCGAAGTCTTCAACGATCCTCAGCGTGGTGCTATCGCGGTGGGCTTCTGTTCTGACGATAGTGGTTCGAACCTAGCCGTTCTCCGGTACGCCTTTTTCTTTTAAAAGATGAACTTTTATTATTTACTAACGTAATATGAATTTGAATATTATTTTTATAATATTATTTGAAACAATTTTTAATATTATTTTAAAAAATACATTCTTTACTTAAAAACCTTTTTATATTTTTGTATTTTTATTTCAACTATTAACCTCTTTCTATTATCTATCTATACTTATATATAAAGAGAGAGCGATTTTGGACGTGGAGGGTACTCTCCAGAACCACTGCACCTATTTGAAAAATACTGTCACTGTTTTAAAGGTACATTATTCCAGATGGACATAGGCTATATATTATGAAAATCTGATCAGTAGAAATAAAGTTAAGGGCTTAATCCTAACAATCTCCATTGTTACCGCTACTGTCCTCTACCGCTTTTTGTGCCGCAGTCTTCAACGATCCTTAGCGTGGTGCTATCGTGTGGGCTTCTGTTCTGACTTTAGCGGTTCGAAACCAGCCGTTCTCCGGCACGCCATTTTTTTAAAAAAAATTAACTTTAATTATTAACAAACGTAATATTACACTGAAGTGCCACTGAATTAGGGATACCTACGTAAAAACGAGTTGGGCCTCCTCTGCCCTTGATAACGCCTGCCACACGACGAGGCATAAATTCAACAAGTTTCTGGAAACGTTCCACGGGAATTGCTTGCCAAATATTGGCTAAAGCTATCCATAATTCAGTAAGGTTCTTTGGTGCTGTGTGATGGCCTTTCAAACCTTGTTCCAAAACATCCCAAAGATGCTCAATAGGATTTAAATTTGGGCTTCTAGGTGGCCAATTCATGACAGAGAAGTCAGAGGAATGCTCATCCAACCAGCCAGTAGCCAACCGGGACTTGTGAGAGGTACAGTTGTCCTGATGGAAAACTCCATTACCGTGCGGATAACAGAACAGCATAAACGGATGGAGGTGATTACCCAGCAACTCTACGTAACGAATTGCATTGAGGGAGGTTGGTACACGCACCAAAGATCCTAAACTGTGCCACGAAAAAACACACCAGACCACGAATGAGCCACCATGCCCTTGTACAGTTCCAGCCAGGCATGCGGGATCCATGGCTTCATGAGCCTGACGCCATATTCTCAGCCTCCCGTCGGCGTTAATTAGTCGGAATCGAGACTCATCACTCCATGCTACTCGTTTCCAGTCCTCTACACTCCAGTCTCTGTGCTCTCTTGCCCAGGCAAGACGTGCAGCCCGATGGCGAGTATAGAGCAATCTTACTCTCGTAGGTCAACGGCTCCCGAAACCCATACGGTGAAGCGAGCGTTGCACAGTCCGTTTACTGACTGTACGACTGGCACCGTCATTAAACTGGGTGGTAATTTGAGCTAAAGTTTGGCTTCGCTGGCTACGTACAATACGCCTGAGCCGTCTCTCACCACGCACTGTTAAGGCTAATTGTCCTTTGCAGTTTGCCCGATCGCTACTTTTTTTCCACCATCCATGTATTCTTGGTATACTCTTGACACTATCTCTTGGTATACTCTTGACCTTGAAAATGCTAGCTGTCTGACGATTTCGGAAACTGAATGACCCATGCGTCGCGGACCTACGATTTGTTCGCGATCGAAGGCGTCTAAATCAGGCAGCTTACCCATACAGGCAATTCCAACACTTAATTCAGAACAACCACAGTACGCGCTACCACAGCGCCCTGTTTTGCGCATACATGATGTGCAGCGCTACACAATTTGCATAGGCTTTGCTATCCCTAATTCAGTGGCACCTCAGTGTATTTTGAATATTATTTTAAGAATATTATTTTAAAAAAAATTGAATATTATTTGAAAAAAAATTTAATATTATTTTTAAAAAACATTCTTTACTTAAAATCTATTTTTTTTTAAATTTTTATTTCATCTCTTAACCTCTTTCTATTATCTATCTATACTTATATATAAAGAGAGAGCGATTTTGTACATGGAGGGAAATCTCCAGAACCACTGCACCTATTTGAAAAATACTTTCACTGTTTGAAATGTACATTATTCCAGATTGACATAGACTATATATTATGTAAATCTGATCAGTAGAAATAAAGTAAGGGGCTTAATCCTAAGAATCTCCGTTGTTACCGCTACTGACTTCTACCGCTTTTTGTGCCGAAGTCTTCAACAATACTTAGCGTGGTGCCGTCGCGTTGGGCTTATGTTCTGACGATAGTGGTTCGAACCTAGCCGTTCTCCGGCACGCCTTTTTCTTTTAAAAAATTAACTTTAATTATTTACTAACGTAATATTAATTTGAATATTATTTTTATAATATTAATTGAAAAAAAATTGTAATATTATTTAAAAAAATACATTCTTTACTTAAAATCCTTTTTTTATTTTTGTATTTTTATTTCAACTCTTAACCTCTTTCTATTATCTATCTATACTTATATATAAAGAGAGAGCGATTTTGTACGTGGAGGGTAATCTCCAGAACTACTGCACCTATTTGAAAAATTCTTTCACTGTTTTCAAAGGTATATTATTCCAGATGGACATAGGCTATATATTATGGAAATCTGATCAGTAGAAATAATGTTAGGGGCTTAATCCTAACAATCTCCATTGTTACCGCTACTGTCCTCTACCGCTTTTTGTGCCGAAGTCATCAACAATCCTTAGCGTGGTGCCATCGCGGTGGGCTTATGTTCTGCCGTTCACGGTTCAAAACTAGCCGTTTTCCAGCATGCTTTTTTCTTTTAAAAAATTAATTTTAATTATTAACTAACGTAATATCAATTTGAATATTATTTTAAGAATATTATTTTTTAAAAAATTGAATATTTTTAAAAAAACATTCTTTACTTAAAATCCTTTTTTTATTTTTTTTTATTTATTTCAACTCTTAACCTCTTTCTATTTTCTAATTTTCTATACTTATATATAAAGAGAAAGCGATTTTGTGCGTGGAGGGTAATCTGCAGAACTACTGCACCTATTTGAAAAACTCTTTCACTGTTTGAAAGGTACATTATTCCAGATGGACATAGGCTATATATTATGTATATCTGATCAGTAGAGATAAAGTTAGGGGCGTAATCCTAACAATCGCCATTGTTACCGCTACTGTCGTCAACCGCTTTTTATGCTGAAGTTTTCAACGATATTTAGCGTGGTGCTATCGCGGTGGGCTTCTGATCTGACGATAGTGGTTCGAACCTAGCTTTTTTCCGGCACGCTTTTTTCTTTTAAAAAATTAACTTTAATTTTTAACTAACGTAATATTAATTTGAATATTATTTTAAGAATATTATTTAAAAAAAAATTGAATATTTAAAAAAACATTCTTTAATTAAAATCCTTTTTTTATTTTTGTATTTTTATTTCAACTCTTAACCTCTTTCTATTATCTATCTTTCTATACTTACATATAAAGAGAGAGCGATTTTGTACGTGGAGGGTAATGTCCAGAACCACTGCACCTATTTGAAAAATACTTTCACTGTTTGAAATGTACATTATTCCAGATTGACATAGACTATATATTATGTAAATCTGATCAGTAGAAATAAAGTAAGGGGCTTAATCCTAAGAATCTCCGTTGTTACCGCTACTGACTTCTACCGCTTTTTGTGCCGAAGTCTTCAACAATACTTAGCGTGGTGCCGTCGCGTTGGGCTTATGTTCTGACGATAGTGGTTCGAACCTAGCCGTTCTCCGGCACGCCTTTTTCTTTTAAAAAATTAACTTTAATTATTTACTAACGTAATATTAATTTGAATATTATTTTTATAATATTAATTGAAAAAAAATTGTAATATTATTTAAAAAAATACATTCTTTACTTAAAATCCTTTTTTTATTTTTGTATTTTTATTTCAACTCTTAACCTCTTTCTATTATCTATCTATACTTATATATAAAGAGAGAGCGATTTTGTACGTGGAGGGTAATCTCCAGAACTACTGCACCTATTTGAAAAATTCTTTCACTGTTTTCAAAGGTATATTATTCCAGATGGACATAGGCTATATATTATGGAAATCTGATCAGTAGAAATAATGTTAGGGGCTTAATCCTAACAATCTCCATTGTTACCGCTACTGTCCTCTACCGCTTTTTGTGCCGAAGTCATCAACAATCCTTAGCGTGGTGCCATCGCGGTGGGCTTATGTTCTGCCGTTCACGGTTCAAAACTAGCCGTTTTCCAGCATGCTTTTTTCTTTTAAAAAATTAATTTTAATTATTAACTAACGTAATATCAATTTGAATATTATTTTAAGAATATTATTTTTTAAAAAATTGAATATTTTTAAAAAACATTCTTTACTTAAAATCCTTTTTTTATTTTTTTTTATTTATTTCAACTCTTAACCTCTTTCTATTTTCTAATTTTCTATACTTATATATAAAGAGAAAGCGATTTTGTGCGTGGAGGGTAATCTGCAGAACTACTGCACCTATTTGAAAAACTCTTTCACTGTTTGAAAGGTACATTATTCCAGATGGACATAGGCTATATATTATGTATATCTGATCAGTAGAGATAAAGTTAGGGGCGTAATCCTAACAATCGCCATTGTTACCGCTACTGTCGTCAACCGCTTTTTATGCTGAAGTTTTCAACGATATTTAGCGTGGTGCTATCGCGGTGGGCTTCTGATCTGACGATAGTGGTTCGAACCTAGCTTTTTTCCGGCACGCTTTTTTCTTTTAAAAAATTAACTTTAATTTTTAACTAACGTAATATTAATTTGAATATTATTTTAAGAATATTATTTTAAAAAAAATTGAATATTTAAAAAAACATTCTTTAATTAAAATCCTTTTTTTATTTTTGTATTTTTATTTCAACTCTTAACCTCTTTCTATTATCTATCTTTCTATACTTACATATAAAGAGAGAGCGATTTTGTACGTGGAGGGTAATGTCCAGAACCACTGCACCTATTTGAAAAATACTTTCACTGTTTGAAATGTACATTATTCCAGATTGACATAGACTATATATTATGTAAATCTGATCAGTAGAAATAAAGTAAGGGGCTTAATCCTAAGAATCTCCGTTGTTACCGCTACTGACTTCTACCGCTTTTTGTGCCGAAGTCTTCAACAATACTTAGCGTGGTGCCGTCGCGTTGGGCTTATGTTCTGACGATAGTGGTTCGAACCTAGCCGTTCTCCGGCACGCCTTTTTCTTTTAAAAAATTAACTTTAATTATTTACTAACGTAATATTAATTTGAATATTATTTTTATAATATTAATTGAAAAAAAATTGTAATATTATTTAAAAAAATACATTCTTTACTTAAAATCCTTTTTTATTTTTGTATTTTTATTTCAACTCTTAACCTCTTTCTATTATCTATCTATACTTATATATAAAGAGAGAGCGATTTTGTACGTGGAGGGTAATCTCCAGAACTACTGCACCTATTTGAAAAATTCTTTCACTGTTTTCAAAGGTATATTATTCCAGATGGACATAGGCTATATATTATGGAAATCTGATCAGTAGAAATAATGTTAGGGGCTTAATCCTAACAATCTCCATTGTTACCGCTACTGTCCTCTACCGCTTTTTGTGCCGAAGTCATCAACAATCCTTAGCGTGGTGCCATCGCGGTGGGCTTATGTTCTGCCGTTCACGGTTCAAAACTAGCCGTTTTCCAGCATGCTTTTTTCTTTTAAAAAATTAATTTTAATTATTAACTAACGTAATATCAATTTGAATATTATTTTAAGAATATTATTTTTTAAAAAATTGAATATTTTTAATAAAACATTCTTTACTTAAAATCCTTTTTTTATTTTTTTTTTATTTATTTCAACTCTTAACCTCTTTCTATTTTCTAATTTTCTATACTTATATATAAAGAGAAAGCGATTTTGTGCGTGGAGGGTAATCTGCAGAACTACTGCACCTATTTGAAAAACTCTTTCACTGTTTGAAAGGTACATTATTCCAGATGGACATAGGCTATATATTATGTATATCTGATCAGTAGAGATAAAGTTAGGGGCGTAATCCTAACAATCGCCATTGTTACCGCTACTGTCGTCAACCGCTTTTTATGCTGAAGTTTTCAACGATATTTAGCGTGGTGCTATCGCGGTGGGCTTCTGATCTGACGATAGTGGTTCGAACCTAGCTTTTTTCCGGCACGCTTTTTTCTTTTAAAAAATTAACTTTAATTTTTAACTAACGTAATATTAATTTGAATATTATTTTAAGAATATTATTTTAAAAAAAATTGAATATTTAAAAAAACATTCTTTAATTAAAATCCTTTTTTTATTTTTGTATTTTTATTTCAACTCTTAACCTCTTTCTATTATCTATCTTTCTATACTTACATATAAAGAGAGAGCGATTTTGTACGTGGAGGGTAATGTCCAGAACCACTGCATCTATTTGAAAAATTCTTTCACTGTTTGAAAGGTACATTATTCCAGATGGACATAGGCTATATGTTATGTATTCCTGATCAGTAGAAATAAAGTTAGGGGCTTAATTCTAACAATCTCCATTGTTACCGCTACTGTTCTCTACCGATTATCTGCCGGAATCTTCAACGATCCTTAGTGTGGTGCTATCGCGGTGGGCTTCTGTTCTGACTGTAGTGGTTCGAATCTAGCCGTTCTAATGCCTGTATCACACTAAAGATTTAGCACAAGCTTTTAGCGCAACTGTTTCACTAAACCTGTTTTACCTGCAACTGTTGCACTAAAATTCTGTGTGATAGAGTGTTTTTCTATGAATCTTTAACTGCAACTTTTCCCATTCTACATGGGAAAAGTTTCACGAAAAGCTTGTGTTGCACATAATTGTCCAATAGCAGGGCAGGTTTTTGGCTCACGTGACTCGCGATCGAGCAAGGAATAAAATATGGCCGCCAACACGGATCCGTGGACTAAAGAAGAAATTTTAATTTATTTCATCGACGAAGTTACAATTCGTGAAATCTGTGGAACCACAGTCATTACTATTACAAGAAAAAGACGTTAAAGCGGTTGACTTGTAAAGAGATAGGGGAGATAATGAGTGAGAAATGGCCTCATTACCAATCTTCTTTTACTAGCGGTAAGTAAGATTTTGCATGTCTTTTATACATTTCTTATCCGTAACAACTTAATAATTATTTATAGTATTGCCACGTTTTATATAATTTCAAAATAATTCTATTTAATTGTGGATCTTTCGGAACTTTTCGGATCATTGATATGGATTCATATCAATTGTCATTTTTATCGCCAAACTTCGCCAATGTTTGTCAACAGAAATAATCTTCGTGCATAGGATATTGCACTGAAACAAGTTACAATTTTTTTTTCTGTATTCGGAAAACAATCAATCAGAATTTTTAATCATGTAGTAATAACTTCTTATTTAACAAAGTTAATTGTATTGAACGCCATTAATAGTCTACCCTGCTTTATCATTATTGTTCAATAATGCAAGAGATATTTTTAATGCTAAGATTTTAAGTATTGTGGTTGCATTGATTTACTGTACTGACACTAGTATTTATGGTATGCTAAATTTACGAACTTATGGATCACTTATGATAGTAAACATTCAGTTTACATGCAACTGAATAACAACAATAATAACACTTGCATTTTTGTTTAAATTTTTGAACAAAAATAAATAAATTTCATTTTGTGTTTAAAGTTTTGTTAAAGAAATAAAGCATTCTTAAAATTTGAGAGTTTTATAATTTGTGTTTTGAAACAGAAAAATGTTTAACTTAAAATTTTCTTACGAGTGCTTTAAAAAAAAGAAAAAAAAATATTTTATTTATAATTATATATATATAAAAAAGTACTATTTTATATTAGAATAATGTACTTGGCAAAGTTATGTTCTAACATAAAATAATAATGGTCGTTCTAACCCCTCTTTTGAGACTAAGTTTTCGTATGCTGTTTTCATAATTGAAACCAGTGTAGTTATTATTTACAAGTTATACAGACAAAAAAAATTTTCAATCTTAACTTTGAACAAGGTACATTTATTAAAAATTAAATTCAATGTAAATTGCACATTTGCTCTTGCCATGGAACAGGTTCCACATTCTATTGAAGTCAGCAGCTAATGCTTTCCATTCAGTTTCATTACTGGGGCAATTTAGATAATCATCTTTTAAAACTGTAAAAATTGCCTTGCATACTAGTGGCAAGATTCCAGAAATGGTGTTTTGAGCAATGCTAAAGTGAAAACTTAATGATTGCCACGTTTCACCTGAAAAATATAGATAAATACTGTCGGTAAAGAATCAGACACAGGTAATGCTTAAAAGAAAAACATTTTGGCAATTCTCTTTTAATGATCCATAGGTGTATTTTTTCATCTAAAGATCTTTCATAGTAATTTTGTTCAAAACAGAATAGTACAGAAAACATAAACAATAAAACATCAGTTTCTAATGTGCCTAACATGCCAAATCTAACATCTAATTAGAGTAGGCTCTCTGTAATCGACACAGCTTGGGACCAATGCTAGTGTGGATTATAGGTCATTCTATTGTTTATGTTTTGAAAATTGTAAGTAAAACCAATCAACAGTTTTTTTTACAATTAATGACAAATTAAAATAACAGAAATATTATAATAAATATGTACAATGATTTTATTTGAATTTATTTAAATATACAATTAATGATTTTTAAAAAAATGTCACAATATATATTTTTACATGCTAGCTATTGAATTGTCAATGATTGGCATTGAAACTTAACATCAAATTTCAATGTTTACATCTGTTATGATGTGTTAAAAGATGTGTTAAAGAGAGTCTACTATATTATATTAATTAACTATCAAATATAATATTTTCAATTTTTGCACAGTAAGCACCAACATAATAAAATGTTTATTTTAATGCAAATACATTTGTCAATTTCATGATTATAGATTTTGTGTGACCAACTTGGTCACTTCTGGGGTAATTATCGATCAGCAACAAATTTGATTAAAATAGATTGCCATAATATATATTATATAAATCAAAGTATTAAAACCGAAATACACTAGAATATGTAAAAGTACATGTGTATGTTAGTATCGACCATATTTATACTACCTAAAATAATTAATCCTACTTATACTTTATTGTATGCAACTGTGTTTATATTCTACAGTCCTGCCCATCATATTCATTAAGTGATGATAATGATAATCTTGTACTAGTCTTTAATATCAATATTAAGATTTAAAAAAAAAGCAATGTTTATAAAAAGTCTATATCTTTACCTGTAGCTAAATATCTGAGAGTGAGTGCCAAACGTTCACCAGGAGGAATACTGTGTCTCATTTGTGTATTTCTTTTTTGTATCAAAGGTAATACTTTTTCAAGCAAATACTCAAAAGATGCTGTATCCATCCTAATCCACCTTCAATAGCCTTCAGTATCCTAGTATTAAAAAAATAAGATATGTTTAATTTTTCATAATTGTATTTCATGTATAGAAAATTTCTATGAGCAAGATATTACAGCAACCTTTTCAAACATTTCACTAAAACCAAACAGTTGGGGGAAAAAGAAATAATCCTCTTTTAGGGGACTTAAAGAAGGGTCAAATATTCTGCATAATAATTCTATAAATATTATTTCTATAATAATTTATTAATTCTAGCAAAATTTGAAAGAAAATATCTTACTTGAAGTGCCAGTTCCCTCATCAAATTCTCATAACATCCTAGTTTATTTCTTTTTTTTAACCATTCCCTTGTCCAAATTTTTCTTTCAGATTTTTTTCTTCTTGCAATTAATGCTGCTGTAAGGCAAATTATTTTAGCACATATCGTTTTTTTTAGATGATATGCTCATAAAATTGGATGGAGCCATGATTTGAATAGGTTATGTCCGAGTGAGCAATCGATTCGTAATACATGCGCTAAGAAATTTGTATGCTATGCCTAAAGCCTAATGGTCGATAACAGGATTGGTACGGTAACCCGTCAGCTTCGGTTTGCAAATCCGTTTGTCAAACTCCAGCAACCCTTCACAGACACTCCGCGAGGAGAAATGCTTGACGAAAAGCTTAAAGTTTCACCAAATTCTTCAGTGAGATACGGGTTTAAGGCACGCCTTTTTCTTTTAAAAAATTAACTTTAATTATTTACTAACGTAATATTAATTTGAATATTATTTTTGGAATATTATTTGAATAAATTTTAGTATTATAAAAAAAAACATTCTTTACTTAAAATCCTTTTTTTATTTTTGTATCTTTATTTCAACTCTTAACCTCTTTCTGTTATCTATCTATCTATAGTTATATATAAAGAGAGAGCGATTTTGTACATGGAGGGTAATCTCGAGAACCACTGCACCTATTCGAAAAATTCTTTCACTGTTTGAAAGATACATTATTCCAGATGGACATAGGCTATATATTATGTATATATGATCAGTAGAAATAAAGTTAGGGGGTTAATCCTAACAATCTCCATTGTTACCGCTACTGTCCTCTACCGCTTTTTGTGCCGAAGTGTTCAACGATCCTTAGCGTGGTGCTATCGCTGTGGGCTTCTGTTCTGACGTTAGCGGTTCGAAACTAGCCGTTCTCCGCCACGCCTTTTTGTTTTAAAAAATTATATTTTATTATTAACTAACGCAATATTAATTTGAATATTATTTTAAGAATATTATATTTTTAAAAATTGGAATATTTAAAAAAAACATTCTTTAATTAAAATCCTTTTTTTTATTTTTTTATTTTTATTTCAATTCTTAATCTCTTTCTATTATCTATCTATTTATACTTATATATAAAGAGAGAGAGCGATTTTTTACGTGGAGGGTAATCTCCAGAACCACTGCACCTATTTGAAAAATTCTTTCACTGTTTGGAAGGTACATTATTCCAGTTGGACATATGCTGTATATTACGTATATCTGATCAGTAGAAATAACGTTAGGTGCTTAATCCTAACAATCTAAATTGTTACCGCTATTGTCCTCAACCGCTTTTTGTGAAGTATTCTTCAACGATCCTTAGCGTGGTGCTATCGCGGTGGGCTTCTGTTCTGACGATAGCGGTTCGAAAGTATCCGTTCTCCGGCACGCCTTTTTTGTTTTAAAAAATTAACTTTAATTATTAACTAACGTAATATTAATTTGAACATTATTTTAAGAATATTATTTTTTTAAAAAATTGAATATTTAAAAAAAGAACATTCTTTACTTAAAATCCTTTTTTTTATTTCAACTCTTAACCTCTTTCTATTTTCTATGTATCTATACTTCTATATAAAGAGAGAGCGATTTTGTACGTGTAGGGAAATCTCCAGAACTGTCCTCAACCGCTTTTTGTGCCGAAGTATTCAACGATCCTTAGCGGTGTGCTTTTTGTTCTGACGATAGTGGTTCGAACTTACCCGTTCTCTGGCACGCCTTTTTCTTTTAAAATATTAACTTTAATTATTTACTAACGTAATATTAATACCTATTTGAAAAATTCATTCACTGTTTGAAAGATACATTATTGCAGATGGACACGTGCTGTATATTATGCATATCTGATTAGTAGAGATAAAGTTAGGGGCTCAATCCTAACTATCTCCATTGTTACCGCTACTGTCCTCAACCGCTTTTTGTGCCGAAGTATTCAACGATTCTTAGCATGGTGCTATCGCGGTGAGCTTTTTATCTGACGATAGTGGTTCGAACCTAGCCGATCTCTGGCACGCCTTTTTCTTTTAAAATATTAACTTTAATTATTTAATAACGTAATATTAATTTGAATATTATTTTTGGAATATTATTTGAAAAAAATTTTAATATTATTTAAAAAAAAAAATTATTTACTTAAAATCCTTTTTTTATTTTCTATTTTTATTTCATCTCTTAAACTCTTTCTATTATGTATCTATACTCATATATAAAGAGAGAGCGATTTTGTACGTGGAGGGTAATCTCCAGAACCACTGCACCTATTTGAAAAATACTTTCATTGTTTGAAAGGTACATTATTCCAGATTGACGTAGGCTATATATTATGTATATCTGTTGATTAGAAATAAAGTTAGGGGCTTAATCCTAACAATCGCCATTGTTACCGCTACTGTCCTCAACCGCTTTTTGTGCCGAAGTCATCAACGATCCTTAGCGTGGTGCCATCGCGGTGGGCTTATGTTCTGCCGTTCACGATTCAAAACTAGCCGTCTTCCGGCACGCTTCTTTCTTTTAAAAAATTAACTTTAATTATTATCTAACGTAATATTAATTTGAATATTATTTTAAGAATATTATTTTTAAAAAAATTGAATATTTTAAAAAAACATTCTGTAATTAAAATCCTTTTTTTATTTTTTATTTTTATTTCAACTCTTAACCTCTTTCTATTATCTATTTATCTATACTTATATATAAATAGAGAGCGATTTTGTACGTGGAGGGTAATCTCCAGAACCATTGCACCTATTTGAAAAATTCTTTCACTGTTTGAAAGGCACATTATTCCAGATGGACATATGCTATATATTACGTATATCTGATCAGTAGAAATAACATTA
Source organism: Dolomedes plantarius (assembly GCA_907164885.2). NCBI lineage: Eukaryota > Metazoa > Arthropoda > Arachnida > Araneae > Dolomedidae > Dolomedes > Dolomedes plantarius. The sequence goes on along the minus strand of OU015498.1, from coordinate 187,447,860 downwards.
GGGGCTTAATCCTAACAATCTCCATTGTTACCGCTACTGTGCTCAACCGCTTCTTGTGCAGAAATCTTCAACGATCCTTAGCGTGGTGCCATCGTGGTGGGCTTCTGTTCTGACGATAGTGGTTCGAACCTAGCCGTTTTCCGGCACGCATTTTTCTTTTAAAAAATTAACTTTAATTATTTACTAGCGTAATATTAATTTGAATATTATTTTTGGTATATTATTTGAAAAAAATTTTAATATTATTTAAAAAAAAGCATTCTTTACATAAAATCCTTTTTTTATTTTCTATTTTTATTTCATACCTTAACCTCTTTCTATTATCTATGTATACTTATATAGAAAGAGAGAGCGATTTTGTACGGGGAGGGTAATCTCCAGAACATATATATATATATATATATATTCTTCGGATATATGCTATCCCACCCCGTAAGGAAAATTTTTAATATTTTTAAGATTCAAGGACATGAGGTATTGATAAATACAAAAATGATTTTTGAAACTGCCAACGTTAAAGTGTTTATTGAAGAAACTACATTTGGAATTACGCTTTTTATTGGACATTTAAGATAAAAAAAGATTTACAATTTATTGGATATCAACTGGAAATTTATTGGTACAATATTTTGTTCAACCCGGACAAAGTCGGGAACGGCCGCTAGTTTAGGTATAAAGAGAGAGAGCGGATTATTTATGTGGAAGGTTATCTCTGGATCCACTGTACCTATTTGAAAAATTATTTTACTGTTTGAAAGGTACATTATTCCAGATGGACAGAGGCTATATATTATGTATATCTGATTAGTAGAAAGAAAATTAGGGACCGAAATGTTGAGCTGATGCTTCACCTTAACAAATTTTCTTTTGTCAACCACAGTCAAGTAAACATAGCAACACATCAAACTACATTTCAATTTATTATCTAAGCTCATATATAAAGAGAGAGAGATTGGAGTTTGTAAGTGGAGGGTAATCTCCGGAACCACTGCACCTATTTGAAAAATTATTTTACTGTTTGAAAGGTACATTATTCCAGATGGACAGAGGCTATATATTATGTATATCTTATCAGTAGAAAGAAAATTAGGGGCCGAAATGTTGAGCTGATGCTTCACCTTAACAGATTTTCTTTTGTCAACCACAGTCAAGTAAACATAGCAACACATCAAACTACATTTCAATTTATTATCTAAGCTCATATATAAAGAGAGAGAGAGTGGAGTTTGTATGTGGAGGGTAATCTCCGGAAGCACTGCACCTATTTGAAAAATTATTTTACTGTTTGAAAGGTACATTATTCCAGATGGACAGAGGCTATATATTATGTATATCTGATCAGTAGAAAGAAAATTAGGGGCCGAAATGTTGAGCTGATGCTTCACCTTAACAAAATTTCTTTTGTCAACCACAGTCAAGTAAACATAGCAACACATCAAACTACATTTCAATTTATTATCTATGCTCATATATAAAGAGAGAGAGAGTGGAGTTTGTATGTGGAGGGTAATCTCCGGAACCACTGCACCTACTTGAAAAATTATTTTACTGTTTGAAAGGTACATTATTCCAGATCGACAGAGGCTATATATTATGTATATCTGATCAGTAGAAAGTAAATTAGGGGCCGAAATGTAATCACCTTTAAAACTTTTCCTTTGTCAACCATAGTGAAGTAACAAAAGCAACACATCAAACGATATTTTCATCATTTGTCAGTAAAACATTTAACATTCGAATTTTCTTTGTCAATCATAGTCAAGTATCCATAGCAACACACCAAACTACATTTCATTTATTATCAGTAAAACATTTAATATTTTAAAGATTCAAGTGGAGGAGGTATTGATAAATACAAAAATGATTTTTGAAATTGGCAACGTTTAAGGGTTTATTGAAGAAAATTACATTAGGAACTTCGCTTTTTATTGGACATTTAAGGTAAAAAAGATTTACAATTTTTTGGCTATCAACTGAAAATTTATTGGTATAATATTACAGAACTTTATTTAACTTATAAACTTTTTGTTCTTGAATTTATGTAGAATTTTATGCACAATTTGCGTAAATCGAACCTGAATTATTGAACTTTATTCAATAATCAGTGTGTTTCTTTGAAACTGTGAAATTTATTGATTATTTCGAATAGGCCTATGTTTGCTCGTTTTTAAGTGAAAAAGTATTGCTTTAATTGAGCAGAATTTTTTTATAAATATAGTTCATAGATCAGATTAAAAAATAGGCATATTATTTTTTAAAATCCGGCACCATAGTTTTTTTTATTAATGTTTTAATGATTTTGCAGCTAAAAGTTGCTTATTTCGACAGCTTCCGCGGTTGTCCTCGCTGACAGCGAGATTATGGGGCCGAATCGTACCAAAATCGGCACGCGGGTGGCCCCCGGTCACGATTTAGTGAATGACGTTACAGTTTCCAATAAAAATTTATCTGCTGAAATTAGGGTGAAGTGCTCTTGAATTAGCAGTTTCGCGTAATATGACATAAATTTCAACGCGTTGTAGTGGCTACACGTTTTGGCCAAAATAAGTGATTAAGGTGTGCAATTTGTAGAGAATTTAATGTAATTTTAGCAGAATCCGAGATTTTTGTAATTACAAGCATAGTTTTTGAGTTACAAGCGAAAAATTAACGAGAAAACTGGACTTTCCACAAAGTAGGAAATTTTGGCCTTTTTTCAGCGCGCTCTAGAGGACAAACCTTTCACCCAAAATATAAAATTGAGGTGTGCTGTTTGTAGTAAATTTAATGTACTTTATTTTGTATATTAGAGTCTACCTCAAAAAGTGCATAGTTTTATGACTTTTTGGAAAAAAAAACTGAAAAGAGGTCGAAAATTTTGATGTTTTTTGCGATTTTTGTTGTGAAGCCATATCCGTGGGATGGGGCAAAGTTGAAATTCGGATTCAGCACCCCAAAATACATCTAGAACGAGTGAGAAAAAACTTATGTATTTTTTTCCTGGCCAATTCAACGTTTAACTAGACTAATTGGTAAGAAAGAAAAATAGGGTTGCGTCACTCAGGACCAGATCTAGGGGGGGCGCAAGCAGGGCATCTGCCCAGAGTTTCAAATTTGAGGGGCGGTAAAATTGGTAGAAGGAGAAAAAAAAATTGCACTTCCTTTTAAAAAAAAAATTTAATAATTGGAATAATTGGAAAAAAATTTAATAATTGGGCCATAATTGGAATTTCGACAGATTTTCTAAGTTTTTCTTAGACCCCCTTCCTTTCACATGCTTTTTATTTTTATTAATGAGATTGTTTATGATAACAGTGTTTATGATAACATTTGATATATATCAGATGATATATATCTGATATATATCTGTAGATATCAGATGTTATATATATAATACTTGATATATATAACATCTGATATCTACCCTTACACTTTATTTTTTTTTCTGGCTCTCCATGTATAACTACAGTCGACCTGTGAAGAGAAGATCCCTGATAAACTCGTCATTCATGGAGAGTTCTTTTTTGATGAGGGGTGGAACGTTAAAGCGAAGGTCAACGAGAGAGGAAGAGACTGTCACCAAACATCCCCCAATTTTTCTCCAAATATCGGCATTTGTCCCAAGGAAGAGTCGAACGGGTGCTTTTCTGCCTATTGACAATGGTTTAGTCTAAAGAAAACGCAGTGTTTACAAGAAACAGATGGGGAGAAATACACATCTGCAGTTTCAGTTGAAAGGAAATTTTAAACACTATATTACCTTTTGGAACTATTATACCTTTTAGAATATTAAGTGCCGTGATGTGCTGTATAATCTGAAATGTTTAAATGCTCATTTCTGAAGTCTATTTTCCAAGGTATAAATTTGCAACCAAGCAAAACATCTTTCCCGTTTTTATTAGCCATATTTTTGGCCAGTTTAAAAGTTAACAAAAACCAAGTTATGAGAAAATATTTCAAAGAGGGGGAAATTAAAGTTTGAATAAAATTTACCTTATTCAAATTGCGGAAAATGGGAAAATTTTATAGTGTTGATAAAGTTAATTGTGAATTTTGATTAGAAGAGGTCATTAGGGTAGCACACTTTAAAGGGCAGGGCCGACCTTGCCAGTTGAACCTATTTGACCTGGAAAATTAAATATATGTCTAAACTGAAATTGCTTTAACATATAAGCTGTTATTTTGAAAGTGGCATAAGTCCATTTTTTCACGTATCGAGATATTTAAAGGCTTGTATTTGAATGGATTTAAAAATATTGGCAAACGTTAATCAATTCGAGTGATGTTTTTAACACTATACACCTTTTAAATTTTATTATGAAATAATAATTATTAAAATTAATTAAAAAATAAACGATTTTTTTAGCTCCAAATGGACTTATACCACTTTCAAAAATAACATATTATAAAAAATAAAAACAAGTGGAAATTCAAGTCCATATTTTTATATATATTAGCTTCAGTGAAATGGATATTTTAATGTAAACTCTTACTCACCAACATCACTATCAGACCAAATTGACATATTATCGTCTTTTTTATTGGTATGTGAACTCATTGTAACAACTGTATTAAATGTTATTTATCTAAAACTTTGATTTTCTGCTTTAATAAAAATATTTAAATAATACTCGCGCTGCAATCTATTAGTATAAGAAACACAAACCAAACAGTAGGAATTGCGAAAGAAAACCAAACAAAATCAGTGAAATTACTTCTGACCACTTAATCAGAACAATAATACCGTTATCTTGTTAACATTGTTGTTTTTAAGACACCAGCTAAGTAATATATGCTAAAGCGTAGTGTACACTGAAGTCGTACTAATAAATAATAATTGCAATAAGCAAGTTGATTTTATTATAATTATTAGGAATGGACTTATTCCACTTTAAAAGAAATTTTTTTGCGATAACATTTTATAGCCAAAATTCTTTTGTTTACTTTATGAAAAAATCGTACGAAAAAAAGGTGTCTATATCTTACTAAAATCACCGTTAACTCATTTTTTTAAAGTGGGCATACACCACTTTCAAATATTTTATTATGGGGGTGCCATATAAGCGGACCAGCACTACCCACCTATAAAGGGACGACATAAACGGAGGCATTTTCAGTGGCGCAACGCCGGGATTCGATCCGAGCACCCTCAGCTCCGAAAGCCAGCGCGCTGTACCACAAGGCCACCACAGGTCAGTGTGTAATTATATTTTTATCAAAATATCTGTACATTATATTTTTATCGCAATTTCTGCAGTTGGGCCCCGCAATAACTAAGGCCGGCGCTTTTAAAGTGCAGTTCTATTCCGATATTTGGAGGGGGAAATTGGGGTAAAATTATACTAGAGTTGTGTCTTTTTTGCAGTCATTTTTTCACTGATAAAGAAACTGATAAAGTAATTTCTATAAAACTTGGTGAATACGTTTATTTTGATGCAAGGAATAATGTATACTTCAAATTTAGTATTTTTAATTGCAATAATTATTTAAAATTAACATGTTTTCAATAAAAAATCATTTTTTCAAAGTTTTGTAATTTTAATTTAAATTTTAAAAATTTAAGTTTTTAATTTCTTAAAAATGGAGTATACGTTAATCCATTAGTTTTACAACTTTATCAATATTTTTTGGGAATCTAAAACCAATTATTTTGCTACAGTCTTGCGCGCAATGGATGCAAGCCAAAATTTAAAATTAAATTTTGGCTTGCACACACAAATCCACAATTTAAAAATTTTCATCAAAATTAAAAATTTTAAATTAATTAAAAAAACAGTTGTAGAACATTGAAATAATTATTCTACATACAACATATATTAAGCTTTCAGTGACAAAAATTTCATGTATTTATGTTTCATAGGGAATGTGAAATAAAACTAAATGTGACATGATGCTAAATTGCACCTTCAGTAAAAAAGTAAGACCCTTAAATGAAAACAAAATTACCGAAAAAGATCGTGTCTCCTTTGGCGAAAGAAAAAATAACAGTTGCAAAACCAAAATACTTGAAATCTGTATCTATAATAATAAATTTTTGTATGATCCAGTATTTATAAAAATAAACATGACTCTAAATTTTATTCAGGTTTTCTGAAACTCCCTTACATTACTTCGGGAAATAGTAAGTAATACGATGCAGGGTAAAAAGTCCCAAAATATGTTGATTACATGAAAATGGAAATCAAAACATGCGATGGTTTTCATAAAGCCTAAATAATTAAAACCTTCATAATTTTCTTAATGCCTAAAGAGCGATAAATACTTTCCGCGGGAAATGGTACTGGGGTGTTGATTATCCCGACCCCTCATTTTGAGAATCGACCTCCCCGAGGCAGCAACCTTAAAACCGGTCTCAGGTCTCTTCTGAAAGGAGGTCTGCAGTAGTATTACTATTTTTAACTTTTCTCTTTTTCTCGTGTATTTTCAGGTAATAGTAAATATTAATCTCTGCTAAAACCTAAAATTTTTGTTCAGAATAATCCCTTAAAATTATATTTTCTACATGTTATTTTAAGTAAAGTTCGTAAATGTTCTCGAGAAAAGAAAATTATAATATTTTCCATAGAGGAAATTTATTTCATTCTTCTCAAAGTTAAAAGTGAGGTGTAACATATATTTGAAAACCAGGAATTACCCGATTATATAGTCTTAATTTTTATAATTTATATGAAAATGATTTAAAATTAAAATAGAATGTAGTTCAATGTTTTATAAATTTTGTTCAGTCCTTTTTTAGTAGTTGACAAGTGAAAAAATTTCATAGTTTTGCATATCAAAGAATGGTTCATTGTTAAAGCTTAGCTGTTCAAGAAATATTTTGTTTTGAGACATCTTCAAATACATCTTGATAAGTTTATTCTTTGGTGATAAAAAATAATAATATTCTGTCATCTTACAGTCTTATATTGCTGAATACGATAAGACTGAAAAAAGAACTGAACAAAATTTATAAAACATTGAACTACATTCAATTTTAATTTTAAATCATTTTCAAATAAATTATATAAATTAAGATTATATAATCGGGTAATTCGTGATTTTCAAATATATATTACACCTCACGTCCTGTATAGAGACGTCCTGTATAGAGATTGGCGACTGCCCAAAGAGCATTCCCGTCTATTTTTAGAATTACCCCCCACTCTTTCTCAGAAAACGGTCCCTTCTACTACTTGACACCTGCAACGAGTGTCCACGAAGGTTGACGACAAAGGAATCTCCAGCGAGGCGCGGCACACAGCCGGAAACTCAAGAGAGGGGGGGGGGGGACGGCAAGTCAGATGCGCGGTTAAAAAAAATTAAAACTAATTTATTAGTAAAATAATGAATATAAAAATATTATCATTATGCTAGATAACTACTTAGAGTTAAAAATGAATTTTACAAGTATAACAGGAAAGAAACAAAACCACATTGGTTTTAAAAACGCTCCACGTAGCAACCAGTTGGGAAATAAATTTTTTGTTTCTGTTTTAACACGTTTTAACCCATCAAATAGCGTCGGTGCGGGTGGTTTTTGTCAGGTTGCAGGAAAATACTATTTAATGCCCTGAGCCTATAAACCACGGCCCGGGATAATTTGCACTATATTAATTTTGAACGTGTCCACCTCAACAACTGAAAAACAAAGCTTTTTGTCTCTAATTTTTGTGCTGGATTTTGTGATTGCTGACCAATAAAAATATTTCACACATAAGGAAACTTGATAATATTTTTTCATTAACATATCAGAGCACCTCACTAGAATCAGCAGAAATCCATCAAATATGACTCATTATTTACAGTGGCTCCCAAAAGTGTTCGTACACTTACGATTTTCAATGAAATAGGGGTCTATCCGTTAATTAAAATGAATACTTCAGAATGTGTATTTAACAATAAGATCTATATCTATTCTTAACAAAACTACAAGAAATATTTTAAAAACATAGTAAAACTTTATTTTTAAGAAACCAGTAATCAAAAAGTAACAAAAACTTTATCCCACAACAGTCATCGAACACTTGTAAAAAAATCTCTACTTATATGTAAATATTCTAATTTTGCGTTAAATTTATATTTAGTAGGATATCCTTTAGCATCAACATCAGCTTTTAAACGTCTGGGAATAGATTGCACTAGTTCTTTTGTAATTTCTGCATCAATGTTCATCCATTCTTCCATCATAATTGCTTTTAGTTCGCTTTTTCTTTTAAAAATGTCGTGTTTTCGTACTCGAACCTCCAGTTCTCTCCAAAATTGTTCTATTGAGTTTAAATCTGGCGATCGAGGTGGTGTTTTCAAAACTTATGGACAATTATAGAGACACCAGAGGCGAACGTTGAGAGCCGTGGGCTTAGGATCGTTATCTTGATAAAAAAAAAATTTTCATTTCAAATACCCAAATTTTAGGCTGATAATTTTAAATTGTCTCTTAAAATATTTATATAAACAGCATGATTCATTATGCCATCAATAAATACCAAATTACCTAGTCCTGATGTTGACATGCACTCCCACACAAGGACACCTCCACCGCCATGCTTAACTGTTCCTACTAAGTTCTTAGGATAAAGTTCCTCATTTTTTCTTCTCCTTACAATTATACGCCCATCGGAACCAAAAATGTTAAACTTTCTTTCATCGGCAAATAAGACATTATTCCAATAGGTTTGGGGCTTATTAATCATTGATAGTGCGAAGGAAAGCCTGAGCTTTCTGTTTTCCTTACTCACAAAAAAAATTCTACGGGCAGAACGCCCATATAATCCAGCTTCTCTGAGAACTCGTCGAACAGTTTCAGGTGAAATTGAAGTAGAAAATGTTTCATTGAATTATGCAGAAAGTTTTACAGCACTCAAATGTAGATTTTTCACAAATTTTCTAATTATAAATCTCTGATCACGTTTTGTTGACTTTGCCGGACGACCTTTTCTTATCTTGATTTTGATCCGATTTTCTTCTTTAAAGCATTTTATCACATACTGCATTGTATAATAGGATAAATTAAGTAATTTAGCAATATTCCGAACTGATTTACCACAACTATGATGAAAAATAATCAATTTTCGATCAATGCTGTTTGTTGATTCTTTGCGAGCCATTTTTAAATAATAAATAGAATATTACGGAATAGGCAAGCAAAAATTAAAGCCAAACGATATTTTAAATGCCACCACAATTCAAAAATAAAAATAAAGCGCTAGGCTATAATTTTAGTTATGAATTTATCCGAAAATATTTCAGTGTACGATGACTGTTGTGAGATAAACTTTTTGTTACTTTTTGATTATTGGTGTCTTAAAAATAAAGTTTTACTATGTTTTCAATATATTTCATATAGTTTTGTTAAGAATAGATTATAAATCTTATTATTAAATGCCCATTCTGTAATATTCATTTTAATTAATGGATAGAACCCAATTTCATTGAAAATCGTAAGTGTACGAACACATTTTGGAGCCACTGTAGGTGTTCATATTCAAAATGAACTATTTCCCTTTTGGAACAAAAAATAAGACATGAATTAATATCAATCTTAAAATTTTGTAAATATTATTCTATTCTTTTAGATTCCACCCCTGATCTAAGCAACCAAGACCGACTTACTGTTGTAGTAAGATTTGTTCTATTAAATAATAAATCAAAGCAAATAGAAATTAGGGAGCATTTTGGGGGGATTTATTTTAATATCAGATTTCCTTGAAACAGATAAATCAAATAGGTCTACAAAATGTAAATATGTGGAAAGTATGTTGCATGATCCATTTAAAAATGAAAAATATATTGTAGCTGAAGATTTATGCGATGAAACTGAAAACGTTGCCCTCTATTATTTCCTTGAAATGAACGCGTTAAATGTGATTCAATACCTATTTACAAACAATCTCATCTATTTGTTTCCAAATTTAGTGATTACCATATGAATTTTATTAACATTTCCTGTGACTGTGGCTAGAGGGGAAAGAAGCTTTTCAAAACTTCAAAAAAATAAAAAATTATTTGAGATCTACAATGGGACAAGAAAGGCTTTCAGACTTATCTATTATTAGCATCGAAAAGGACATTTCGGAAGATATAGATGATCAGATATTATAACAGAATTTTCATTAAAAAAGGCAAGGAAAGCAAAGATTATCTTTTTGACTGACTTATTAAGTATATGTATTAATAGATATGTGTTGTATGTATTTAATATAACGTATTCATTTAGTTCTTATATCAATACATTAATATTTGTGTTAGGTTATAAAATTAAAAAATAAACTGAATTTATAATATTTTCTGTAATTAGTTGTTTCATTTAAGGTAAAAATATTTCAGAGAAATTTCAATTAATCCATACGGTATGAGAGGAGGGGGGGGGGGAATTATTCTCGCACACGGGTGGCAGCTACCCTAGAAACTGCCCTGTATTTACTAGCACATTAAAAGCTACTAAATTACTGTCAACATTTACATACATACAAACACACACTTTCTAATTTTATCTCTGATGAGATGGAGTTTGTTTTTATGAAGCATATTCGGAAAATATGAATACGGTTTATATCAATGGGTGTTAAAACTTATAAAGTATTTGTACCTACATTTGCATCTACGTTGGTCAGCTATGTGAAATTTATTTTCAGTCATCAATTATTTTTATTTCATTTCCTCGTTTCATTCTTTATTGTTCTATACATCACTAGGTATAAAGTATGCGAATAAATACTGTAAAAATGACGAATAAAATTCAATGTACCTCAATATTTTAATAACAATTTTATGACTGTATAGAGATTTAAAAATGTATGATATGTTTTTAGTGTTTAATATGTTAAACATTTATTGAAATGCATTCGGACGCAATTTCATTTAAAAGAGAACTGTCACTCGAAGTATTTTACTTTATGCTATGAATATATCTATCTTCTGATAAATAAAAACGGTCATGTTATTCATTACAAAATCAATATACTTACCCCCCCCCCCCAAAAAAAAAAAGTGCCGAAAATAAGCTAAAATGGTCATGCTTCTATAAAAAATTGGCTCCAATTCCAGCGTCACGAAATATTTAAATCATGAAATAATTATCAACACCATCACCGAAAAATTTGAAGTCCAAATAAGTGTAACCCAGCGGTCTACCAAAAAAACGAAATGTAGCGCCTAACGAAATTAATATTGGCACAATGCAACTGCTGGTAGGGTTACAAGGTAAATCCCAGAGAACCTGAGTTTGAAATGAAGCGCCCGATAGATACCCGCTTTGGCATCCAAGAGAGTCTGCGGAAAAGTCCGTCTTAATCAAAATGAAAAACAAATTTAGGCAGGTACTACTCTTTGCTCTCTTGTGCATAAACTCTTGATCGAAAAAATTATCCATTTATAAATGGATGTTTATTTCATTTCTATATAAAAGACAAAAATAAATTAATATAATCAAACAATAGTTGATGTTTGTCAAAACATGACGGCTAGATAGTAAATGAATGTACTAATACACAAATTATATTCAACACATCATTGTCAAATGTTGAAAATCATAATAACGCGCAGAAACAAATTGTAATTAAGCGGCTTCGTGCTTAGTGAGTATCTAAAGACAGATTTAAAAATGTCACTGAGCATGTGCAGAAAGCAATTTTTTTAAATTGTAAATTATCGCTAATTAAACAGCATGAAATAAACAATTTCCATGAGGTTTACTGTTGTATTTCACAAATATAATTATCATAAAAATAAATAAGGCAGAGATAGATCTAGAGAGACTTCTCGGAATAAACGTGTTTATCATTAAGACATGTCACTCAGCATGCGCGGAAATAGTGAGTTTCTAAAGACAGATTTAAACATGCCACTGAGCATGCGTAAAAATCAATTGAAAATTGTAAATTATCGCTAATTAATAGAAATTGCTGTCACAAAAACCAAATTTAACAAATCTACAGATTACAATCTTTCGTTTAAGACCAAAATGAAGTAAATTGATGCAGCAGTTTTCTCTCACGGACTGCCCAAAAAGTCGGCTTAGTAAATTAAATATATAGATGATATATATTATGCATATATCGCATAGTATAACCGAAAGATTATATTATGTCAGCCGTATACTTCTGATATAATACAACCTTTTCATACAAGGAAAATTATGTGAATTTTTCGTCCAAAAGAAGTTTCACAAAAGTGAAATAAATATTTATGAAAAGTTGTTTAATTTAATCTTCGCCTTCCCTTTCAAATCCATAATTCTGATGCAGATTTCTGTTACTTGTGGTTACGAATCGGACGACTGATTCCGGGACGTTAGAGGAAAAGTGGTTTTGGGTCGATTCCCATCCAACCATCACCGATGAAAAATGGCCTAGGCCTATGGACGTTGTGGAAAGTAGTGGTAGAGATCCTGCTCTGGGTCTACAATCAGCGGATATTTCTAGGGGTCCATTCCAGCCTGTGGATTGTTTCAAGGTAAGCAAAATACAGTTAAAATCTAGACAGTTTAGAAACACGTGGTATTCTGAATTTGGTTGGGTTGAATACAGCCCCATTTTGGATGCTGCATTTTGTTTCTCTTGTCGTATTTTTTGCAAACATAAAACAGGGAGTGGAGATGAGTCATTTACTAAAATTGGGGTGACAAACTGGAAATACGCATTGGAAAAATTTAGAAAACACAAAATAAGTGATATGCATCTAAAATCTACCCAATTTCTTACAAAATGCAGAAAATCTGGCGAAACAGTTGCAGACTCTTTGTCTTCAGCACACACTAAGAAAGTTAAAGAAAATCGAAAATATGTAAAATTCATTATTGAAACTATTTTGTTCCTTGGAAAACAAGGTCTTGCCCTAAGAGGACATTTTGAGGGTTCGGTGTCTTTAAATAGAGGTAATTTTCAGGAGCTACTTGACCTTAGGTCAAAAGATAAAGGAGAAGATATAATAGCACTGATGAATTCATCAGTTCATTCATACAGGAGTCCCCAGATACAGAATGAAATTATAGATTGTATAAAAAGTGAAATGATACAATATATAGTGAAAGAGTTAGAAGAGGTTACGGCCTATTCTATAATTTGTGACGAAGCAACACATGTTTCCACTCATGAGCAAGTGAGCATATGCATTCGCTACATCACTAAGAATGACGAAAATGTCCGAATTAAAGAGAGATTTCTGGGCTTTGTTGATGTTGCAGAAACAACAGGTCAGAACTTACATTCGGTAATTAAAGGGTATATACAGCAAATTGGGATAAATCTTAATAAAATGCGTGGTCAGGCGTATGACGGTGATAGTCAAATGAGTGGAAAGTTCAATGACGTAGCTGCAAGGTTTCAGGAAGAAGAGCCTAGGGCATTATACACTCATTGTCATGCCCATTTGTTGGATCTTACTGTTATGCGGTTTTGTGAAGAAGTAAGACAGTTGCGAAATTGTTTGTCCATAATAAATTCTCTGTATAATATTATCAATGATCTGCCAAGAGTTTTTCTATTTTTGAATCTATATGTATACAAAATGAAGAGGCTAAAAGTAAAAGGCTGATTAGTTTGTCACAAACAGGATGGACTGTTCGTCACCGTGCTATAAGGATTATCTTAGAGCAGCTCCCAGAAGTTTTGGAAGCAATGGGAGTTGTGGCAAGTGACGCTTCCAATAGAAAGGTTGCAGCTGAAGCAGATGGACTAATAAAGCAGGTGAGTAGTTTTGAATTCATCTTCAGTCTTAAACTCATGTACAACGTTCTAAGCCTGACTGACATACTGTCGAAAGAGCTTCAAAGTGAAACGTTAGACATTTCCAAACTGTTCAGTAAAGTTGAAGCTGTTATCGACTGTATAAAACTTCAACGAAATGATCAAAGTTTCACTCACTTATGGAACGAAACAGAAGAACTTTGCAAAGTTTTTTCCACCAAAGGCTTGTATGTTGACAGACTCTCCTTGCCTCGACAACGGAAGACACCAAAAAGGCTTGAATATAATGATACGGTTGAATCTTTTTATCATCACACCTCGGCAGAAGGGCAATGTAAAATAGAAATTTATTTTGCGGGGCTTGACATTGTAGTAAGTAACCACCAAGCTCGATTTTCTCAGAATGACTGCGACAAAATCGATTCCATTATCCAGCTTTTGTTGGATTGGGATAGCTTAGATGAAACTGTTGTTGGGAAAATCCAAACCTTCTATCAGTTGTTTTCAAGTCTTTCCTCACAGCTGAAGTTTTTTCACTGCTTCTCTAAAAAAAATTTTATAAAAACAGACTTGAAAAATTCAAACATAAATCTGCAAGAGTTGGCACAGTTTTGCACTAAAAACGGCCTGAAAAACAATGTACCTGAAGTGATACATCTCTTAGAAATTGCTCTTTCATGGCCTATCACAACTACGACTGCAGAGAGGACATTCTCTACCCTGCGAAGACTCAAAACTTACTTGAGAAGCATGATGAAAGAAGAACGCTTAAGTGCACTTGCCATAAAGGCAATAGAACAAGAATTGACGCAGCTGTACACGAGTGAAGAGAAACTGGACTTACTTGTGGAAAAATTTTCAAGGCAGTCTGAAAGAAAACTTTTATTACATTAAAGAGGGCTGTTATGGCCAAGTACGAGACAAGGTTTACCAATGTGTTAAACAGACATTTAAAATACATTGTAACAACTTGTAGAACTTGCCTAGAATCATTATTTATATTTTATTTATTACTTTGAGATTTTTCAAAGTTTCAATATTTGTTGTTTAAGAAAAGAGTTTGTTGTAATAAAAGCACTGGTTTTGACTAGAAAGTGATTTAATTTTACCATTCCTGTCCTGTGAGGGAACGAAAAATAATTTGTTTTGTATTTTGAGTTGAGAGCTAATTATAGCAGAGGTGTGATATCACACCTCTGCTATAATTAGCTCTCAAACCTATATAGGTTTATTATTATTCAACAAAAAACCTATATAGGTTTTTTGTTGAATAATTGAAAATCCAATACAGCAATCAAATAACATTTATATTAAAATGAGTTACGTTTAGGAGATGTTGCTTTCGTAACTTTTTAAAATGATAAGTTTCACTTAACGTTTTAAATTGTTTTATTTCACTTTGCTTTTTACCTGTTGAGTGCTTTCCGCCGCTAACAACTTAGGAGAGCTTAGCGGCCGAAAGTACTCAACAGATAAAAGACAAAGGGAAATAAAACATCCTAAAAAAGATAAGTAAAATTTTTACTTTATTGGTTATCATGTTTCACAATATCCTCGCCAAATTTATTAATCATGTTGTAAAAGAGATTTTGGGTCCTCATATAGCCTAAAAACACGTTTTAGGGCTTTCAATTTCCAAAAAAAATTATAAACTTTTATAGAAACTTTTTGATTTGATAAATATTGTTTATTGAAATGTTATTTCCTTATTGAATTAAATTACGACCATTTTTTTATCGTACTATTACAATATTTATATATTATTTTACTATACAACCATTCCTCCGAATACGATTGACTGCTTGGTGAAAGGAAAATGTGTTATCGATATTTTGAAATATCGTTTATATTTTGAAATATCGTCTATATTTTGAAATATCGATATTTTTGTGCCGAAATATTATTGATATCCATATTAATAGAAGATATTATCATCGATACTCATATCGATATTTTGCTTTCGATATCCCATCCCTAATTCGTGCCCCCCCCCCAAAAAAAAAAAAAAATTAGAAGCACATTACGCCTATGCATATACACATCACATAACAAAATTAACTTTGCTGTTAATCAATTAAACATACACCTTCAACTCATCAACTCTTGGACACTTAAATGGAAAATCAAGCTAAATACTGAGAAATGTGTTGCTGTCATGTTTTCCAGAAAAATACTTGACTCGTACAATGATCACAAAATCATTATTGACAACACTGCTCTGCCATGGTCCATCTCCTGTAAATACTTAGGTATTATTCTTGATAAAAACCTCACTTGGCGCCCCACTGATAAATTTCGAGCTGCTAAAAGAAAACTCTTCCCCCTAATTGCTCGGAATAGCTATTTGAATCTCAATATGAAGTTGCTCATCTATAGTGCATTCCTAACACCTATTTTAACTTATGCTTGCCAGTCCTGGTCCTACTGTGCCAACTATCATTTTACTAAAATCTGTGCTGCTCAGAATAAAATTATCAGAGATATAGTTGAAGCCCCCTATTACTTTAGAAATTATAAAATCTATGAAGAACTTAACTTTCCCACTCTAACTAACTTTATTAACTCCATAAATATTAACTTACACAATAGCATTGAATCTAACAACATCAATTTATTAACTGAACTTTCTAACTATGACTATAAGAAACCTTTCAACAGGAAGAGACCAAGAGCGTCTCTTGCTCTTGACTGGTAATTTTCCTCTTCTTTCTGTGTCAACTTTTGCACTGGGGTAGAGCGCGATCCTCCCGTCCTGTTGGATGCGGGATCGAATCCCCAACCTGATTAACTTTTTCTTGCTGTTGACTGACTGACATACAACGTACAGACCAAACCGCAAGACCTAAAGGGCCGAAATTTTGCATGGCGATTCTTCTTATAGTGTAGAGGTGCACTAAGAAAGATTTAAAAAAAATTCTTCTTAGATTTTTTTTAAATAAAATTTTTAAGCTGTTTTAGTAACTTTTTTAAGTTTGCATTTAAAATAATAATTTGATGGTTATAAAATCTATATCTCAAAAAAGATCATAAAAATTCATTTAAAATGAAATCTTTTTCGGATCTTTACCTCCTTTTTCTGATTTTTTGGTGAATTTTTAAAGATTAATTTTTAGAATTTAATTTATTAAATGCTGATCATGTGATTTCTTTTTCAGGTACTTTAAATATATTTATCGTCACATAACAACGAAATAGACAAAAAAAAATTTTTTTTCTTGCTAATGCGGCAGACGATTGGACATTATCCAAAAATAAAATAAAATACAGTAAAATATATGTTCCTCAAACTGTACTCTGTTAACTGTACTATATTCTTTAGTATGTCCTATTAGATTTAATTTGAATATTTTCTTCTACATTATTTTGTCTATAAAAATATCTCTTACGATTTTTTTGAAAAATATATATTTTTCTTTTGTTTACATCACTTGTATACATTGATCGTCGTATAATACTAAAAGTTTAAAATAGTGGCGCCATCTACTGCACGTCTAATATAACAGCTTACATTTAGTTTAAAAAATTGTTGGTTTTTATTAATTAAAATTAACGGTAATAAATTTCGATTTTGGAAGTTCTTAAGACCCTCGGCTGTTTTTAAAGACGCCTGTATGTAAAATTTCACGATCGCTGCTCCTGAACTGTGGATTTCTATACAATTATAGACATACAGACATACAGACAGACAGAGAAATTTTCATTTTTATATACTAGATATACGTATATATATTAGCTTTTTACCCGGCGTTGTCAGGGTATTTATTTTTCCCCCTTTTTTTATTACATAGGAAAGTAATGAATTCTACTTGTAGTGTAAAATCTAAGCAATTTTATTTTCAGGTATTTAAAAGTATAAATACAGCATATCTTATTAATAAAAGGAAGTGTGTGTGTGTGTGTGCAGCCCCCAGGCGAATCTGTGAAACTTACAGCAGTGAAATTTGGCCCACGGGTAGTGCAGACTATGGGAAGGTGCACCTCGAAGCCCGAATTTGAAATTTTATTCTAGAAAATTATTTATTTTATGTTTTTTTAACTTCAGATTACGATATCTCGGCAAAAAAATGATCGTAGAATATTGATCTTTTTACAATCTAAGACTACAGACATTTCTCCTTCAAACAAGACCTCATTTGTTTAAAAAATTTTTAAAACAGACTAATATTTTCATCAAAATATTAAACGCACTTTTTCGAGAAATTTACGCCCTTTTGAGCATCTACGGTCGATTCTCTTCGTGTTTTTATCTTACAAAGAAAATATTTACATCATCTGGAAGATGAAAGCTTTCTCATTCATATAAACATCATTTCAAGTCTCTATCTTAAAATTTCGATTTTTTACTGAATTTTAAAGAACGATAAGTCAACACAAATTTCCTTGGCGGTCTTTGAAATGCGGTTTGGATGAAGAACCATTTTTTCACCTATAGGCGAGGGGGGGGGGGGGAGGCTCGAAGAAAGAATTTTTCGCCCATTCGTGGAGGGTTTGACCGAACGAAATTTCTCGAAGGGGGGGGGGGTCTTCTGGCTGCGACTGCTAGCAGGACGTGGGATACATAGCCACAAAATTTAGATACCTTGATTCGTTGTTTTTTAGTGTTTCCATTCTCTGACAATGATTGCTGAAGGGACAGTGGAGGACCAGGGGGGGGGGGGCGGTCCGCCCCGGACCCCACTTACTAAGGGGGCCCCACGACAGGGGCCTTTTTTAAAATTAAAGGATAACTTTACTAAAAAAAATTCCATTTTTAATAAATAAAAAAAAATTAGACAAGAACGTTATTGTTTTATAAAATACTAGCGGCCCGTCCCGACTTTGTCCGGGTTGAACAAAATATTATACCAATAAATTTCCAGTTGATAGCCAATAAATTGCAAATCTTTTTTTACCTTAATAATAACCTAAATAATACCTTAAATTAATTTTATGTTAGTTAATAATTAAAATAATTTTTTTAAAAGAAAAAGGCGTGCCGGAGAACGGCTAGGTTCGAACCGCTAGTGTCAGAACAGAAGCCCACCGCGATAACACCACGATAAGGATCGTTGAAATCTTCGGAACAAAAAGCGGTAGAAGACAGTAGCGGAATCAATGGAGATTCTTAGGATTAAGCACCTAACTTTATTTCTACTGATTAGATATACATAATATATAGCTTATGTCCATCTGGAATAATGTACCTTTCAAACAGTGAAAGAATTTTTCAAATAGGTACAGTGGTTCTGAAGATTACCCTCCACGTACAAAATCGCTCTCTCTTTATATATAAGTATAGATTACACTTGCATATTTTAGCGACTTCCAACATTTCACGTGCCCCCCCCCCCCAACTTATCTTGAAATAAATTAAAACGTTAATATAAATTCAGTTAAAACCATAAAATTGTAGAAAACTTTTAAGAAAGCTGGGTTTTTTGCCACCTTTTCAAACTGTGAAACTGAAGATTCCGATTATGTATTTGGCCTTAACATAGATTTTAACAATGATATGATCCATAGCTTAAATTCGATGCTATATTTTTTTTCTGATTTTATTAATATTTTATTTATTTTTCTCATTGTATAACTAACTACTCAAACATCAATTCTATTTTTATTCCATTTTAAAAAATCCCAATATTTCATATTTTAAGGAACGTCCGGTAGTCAAAGCGCTGAGGAGGGCCCTAACTGAATTCAATTAGTGCCCCCCCCCCTCCGAAAATAAAAGTTAGAAGCATGCTATGCCTATGGTGCCGAGAGATGCCATAGAGCTGACGCTGAGTTGCTTAGAATCGCCCGATATTCTTCGTCGTATTCCAGAACCCACGAACTTTTCTTGATGTATTTTACAATTTTGTACGTAACCGTATTTATCCTAGAAGTGCAATAAACGCATGAAAATCATTAAATAGGCTGACAGTCTTTATTTTAGGCAAAGTTCTTATAGACCAGGCCCTGGTTTTCCATTAGGTCTGGTAGGCCTGGGCCTAGGGGCCCCTGAATGGTGGGAGCCCCCCAAAACTTTTATTTCAAAAGAAAGAAAAAAAAAAGAAAATTTCCAATTCAATTTTTTTCTATTTTACATTTTTCAATATCAATTTTTTATATATCCTTTCAAATTTGATTGATTGGTTCATCATATGTATAGTTATATGTATAGTTCATCATATGTATGTTATAGTGTATATAAGGGATTACTAAGTTTTTCTGGTTTCATTGTATTGGTGTTTTAATGATGAAGTTAATATGTTGTATTGCTTTTTGTTATTTGATAATGCTCTAGGCTTCTATCCTTCAAATAGCCAATTCTCGGTAAAATGATACTTTCACAATGATTCATGGTTATTTTTTGTGTGTGTCATGGTTATTTTTTGTGTTGTGGAAATTTTACGCCCACATCACTGTTAGGGGGCCCCAGGGCCTTTTTATCGCATGGGCAAATCGGGACTTTGCCCAGGGCCCCCTAATGCTAGGGGCTCCAAAAACCCCTTGGTGTATGCACCTAGTACTTCTAATAGTATGTATAGCCCATGGATAGTTCTTATTTTTATAAATGTTCGTAAGAGGGGCCCCCAAATAGCATCTGCCCAGGGGTCCCCAGCGTTCATATGAATGGGGCGGCCCATTCTCGGGATGGGACGATGGGGGCCCCCATCGCCCCATCCCGAGTTGTGCCTAAAGTCAAGAATTTTCTAAATCGTGCCCTGTCATAGACTGGTTAGTTTTCTGGTGTCAGAAGTCCTGATTTAAGCATTAGGTTGAGGAAAGACTGACGGATGACGATGATGAGCCTGGAAATTACAGGTAAGCCGATTCTTTGTGTCAGATTCTGGCTTTGGCGTAAAAATTTGAATAATGTTGTGTGTTTTAAAAGCAATAAGTATTGAATTTTATTGTGTTTTTTGTTTGAATGGTGAATATAAATAATTAGACCATTTAGTGTTCATTAAGAAGATATTTTGTTAGGAATTTGATAAATGAAATCATTTTCTGTATTGAAACGAATATTGTTTGAAAGTACTTATGGTTTTATTCTTTCGCTCCTAGATGTCAGCCTAATCAATATAACCGTAATGTATTTAAAATTTTGATAGTTTTCTTTTCATGGCATGTGTTACTGGGAATTGAGCGTAACATTTGAAATAAATTAAAGGAGGAAATAGTGGTGTCGAATGATAATGAAAAAAGAGGCAGCTAACGAAGGTTTAAGGAAATAATTGTAAGGCGAAGAAACCGCACGATAAGAATTGATGGAGGAGGAAGAAAACACCGCACGATGAAAATTGATGGAAGGAAAGAATCAATGAAACGACAAAGGTCGGACACTTGGGAACAATTAAGGGGAGAATAGCACGGCACCGAAAGGAATCGCAGATGGGTACAAGTTTTGGAAAAACAAGTGGTTGAAAAAGAGGAATGAAAATGGAGTGACGTGAACGATGGGGAATATAGTACGGTTAAGCCAAAAACAAGGTGAACGAAAACAGATGTAGTTCTCTGAACACGGAGAGATAGCCGTGGGAACGTTGTGCTAATGGCATGGGACTATGGGAGGAAAACATACTGTGAAAGGAAATTCCTGAAGAATCAATCAAACATTTTGAAATAAACGAATGGAATAAGGAAAATATATAGAGAGCCAATTACGGAGGAAAGGTGGGTCAGAGCGAAAGCGTAGTAAAGAAGAGAGGTAAAAGATATTAACAAAAAAAATAGAAAAAAGAGCAGATTAGATGACGCTGAGAGCCTAAGGGCCTGTTCACATAGGAGTCCGTTGCGTAGCGTTAAAGTATTGAAATATATTTAACCAATGACAAACCTCCAAACTATTACCAACGAAATTTTTAACGCCTATTATTGGTTTATTTTCGTCTCAACGTCATCTTTCCCTTAACGCTACGCAACGTACTCCTATATGAACAGGCCCTAAGAGGTTAGTTACGAGAAGACGATTGATTTTCGCACAGAAGTTGATGGCATGGCTCTATGAGATGATGCAGTACGAGAAAAGACACGAGTACCCATAGTACAGATAGTGAGAATCGAATAATCCGTACTACTTGATGTGATGATGATGAGAGACGATTAGCTGGTGAATAGCAACGAGGTAATCTACTAAAATATCCGCATCTGAAGACACAAAAAAAGCCAGACAACGTGAGATGATGACCGGTAAGAATAATTAGACCCTGATAGAAACCCTTCAGCCGAGGAAGTGCATGCAGATTTACCCCATCCCCTTGGGACTGATTCCGCAGAAAGACGTATGCCCCAGAGAATTGTTGTTATTTAAGTTTTACACACAAAACAAACTGTACTTAAGAGAGAGAAAAAACATTTTACCAGTCTATTACAAAAGCATGGCTGTTACACTGAACTGCAGCCAGAACAAATTAACTTACTTGAAGCCAATTACAAAAAAGAAACTTTACAAACTTTTTCTCGGTTAACATGCTACAACACTTTCTCTTGTTAAAAGAGAAAAAAAATATTACTACACACTTCTAAATTAGGGTTCTAAATTAGCAGTTAGAGTTCAGAGTTTATGAGTCCCATCTTTTAGCATAATATTAACAGTCTAGGTTTATGCAAGGGCTTTGTCATCAAGTCTGCAACTTGCATCTCTGTTGAAATCTGTTGCACACTAATTTCTTCTTCTAACACTTTTTCACGGATGAAGAAATGTTTTAAACTAATGTTCTTCGTTCTTCGATGAAACTCAGGGTTCTGAGCCAGTCTAACAGCTGCACTATTATCAACATAAATTGTGGGTATCTCTTTCAACAAAGATACTCCACGAATAAGTCTCTTCAGCCAAATTAACTCTTTAGCGGCTTCATTTGCAGCAACTATCTCAGCCTCAGTTGTTTATGTAGCTACCATTGCTTGACGTTGACTTAGCCAAGATATTGCTCCACCTGCATACAAAACTACAACACCACTGGTTGATCTGCCTGTTTGCATGCAACCTCCAAAGTCAGCATCACTGAAGCATTCTAGAACTCCAGGTTTAAAGCCTGATTTATAGATAATGCACTTTTGCTTATAGCTTGCAATATATCTAAAAGCTCGCTTTACCTTGATCCAGTCTTCTTTACAGGGATTTTCTAGTTTACGTGATAAAACACTAACAGCGTATGCTAGATCAGGTCTTGTCCCCATCATAAGATACATTATTGCTCCAACTGCTTCACGGTAAGGAAAGGCTGCCTCATTAACTTCTTCTGTATATACTTCTTTCTCTTTCAAAATAGGTGTATGAACTGGCCTGCAGTCACTCATACCAAACCGCTGAAGTATCTTTGTAGCATATGCTTCTTGTCCAATTTTAATGTTTCCATTATTAAGATGCTGTATTTCTATTCCTAAGAAATATGATGCTGGCTTGCTGGTAATTTTGAACTTTGTCTTTAATTGATTAATGAAATTTTTTGAGTCTTCTTCATGAGTTGCAGCAATTAGTCCATCATCCACATATAGAGCTACAAGTAGCTTTTTGTTTTCTTCCTGTCGAATAAACAAACATTGATCTGCTTCACTGATTTTAAACCCAAGGTCTAACATAAATTTTCCACAACATTTATGCCAGCATCGAGGGGCTTGCTTCAATCCATACAAACTTTTCTTAAGTTTGCATACATTATTGGTACCATCATTATAACCTTCAGGTTGACACATATAAATGGTTTCATCTAGATCACCTTATAAGAATGCAGTTGAAACATCAAATTGCATCAGATGCATCTTCTCACTTGCTGCAATACTTATTAAAGAACGTACAGTTCCTAACTTTGTCACTGGACTGAAAGTCTGGTTATAATCAATACCA
The DNA here is from genome assembly GCA_907164885.2 of Dolomedes plantarius. Lineage (NCBI taxonomy): Eukaryota > Metazoa > Arthropoda > Arachnida > Araneae > Dolomedidae > Dolomedes > Dolomedes plantarius. The sequence goes on along the minus strand of OU015498.1, from coordinate 187,424,406 downwards.
TGTCTTTGATTAAAGCCTTTAATTACAAGTCTTGCCTTATACTTATCAATTGTGCCATCTGGATTTTTCTTGATCCGGAACACCCATTTACAAGGAAGAGCTTTTGCCTCTTGTGGTAATGGTGCTAAAGTCCATGTGTTATTTTCATTTAAAGAGCTAATTTCAGAATCCATGCCCTTTTTCCAGAAATTATGTTCTTTGCATTGAGTAGCTTCTTCATATGACTCTGGTTCATTCACGTCAGACATAAAAACTTCAGATGCCATTACATAATCTTCGAAAATTTTAGGCCTTCTTAGTTCACTGCGATTTCTTAATTTTATATGCGACTTCTTTTCATCTTCGTTTTCACTTTCTGAGCTGATTTGCTCTTCTAAATCTTCTTCATCATGCTTTCCCTCATTTTCAGCTTCAGGTAATTGTCTGTCAGGTTCAGGTAAAGGTATTTCTACAGGACCTTCACAATTTTCAAAGGTTTCTCTTGAAATACTACATCTCGAGAGCAGATAACAGTATTGGTTTCTTTTATCCAGATTCGTTATCTTTCATCACCATCATAGCCTAGCAAGTAACCTTTTATAGCTTTCTTATCCATTTTTCTACGTTTTTGATCTGGTATGTGGGCATAACAGGAAGATCCAACTATACGCATGTGTCTTAGGAGAGGTTTCTTTTCCATCCACAATTCATAAGGGCTTACATCTGGTAATGAACTCTTTCCCGTTCTGTTTAAAATGTAAACAGATGTACTAATCAGTTCTGCCCATAATGATGAAGGAAAATTAATTTCCGAATTAGAGTATTTTAGAGTTCTTGCCATTTCCACCAAGATTCTATTTTCTCGCTCACTTCCACCATTCTGTTGTGGAGTGTAGGGGGCTGTTGGTCTTTGGATAGTTCCATTTTTCTTCAGGATACGTCTAACATTATCATTGTCGAATTCTCCTCCATTATCATTCAACATCTCTTTGATATTGTGTCCTAAATTTTTAGCATGTGCTAACGTATCTTCAAGAGCTTGTGTAACTTCTGACTTTTGACGAAGAAAAAATACATATCGAAATTTAGTAAAATGATCTTTAAAGACTACAAAGTAACGATACTTCTTAAAGGATTCATCAAAAGGTCCACACACATCTGCTGAGATAAGCTCTCCAGGTTTCTGAGTCTTCTGTCTACTACCAAATTTCAAACGATGTGCTTTACCATATATACATACTTCACAGAGCTGATTATCCAGTTTAACTCCAAGATTCATTTGTTTTTCTAAGACATTCTTTATATGACGTTTGTCCTGGTGTCCCCAACGCTCATGATATAACTGCAGAGTAGAATCATTTGTAGTAGCTATGTTCACTTCCACTGGATTATCTGGAATAAGAACTTCCATGTGAATTTTATATAGACCACCACTTTTGTTTCTTGTACCATAGAGTACAGCCTTGTTGTTGATTTTTAACCAACATTCTTCAGCAGTTGACTCGAATTTGCTGTTTTTGTTTCTATCATGTGTTGCTAATACTGAAAATAAATTTTTACTGATACCAGGCACTAGCCAAACTTCTTTAAGTTCTTTAAATTGCCTCTCTCCTTTTACTTTTGTCAATATCTTTAAAGTTCCTTTGCCTACAGCTGGTAAGATTTTACCATTTGCAGCAGTAACTCCATGAGGGGATTCAAATACTTCAAAGTCTGTGAAGTAATTGCTGTTATTGGTGATATGCTTTGATGCACCATTATCAACAAACCAGTCATAACAACCTTCTTCAGATGAGAATGCTTCTTCGTGTAGAGCCAATAAGGACATATTTGCTGAAATATCATCCTTTCTTTGGAACTTATAATTCTGACTGGGCTTTGCTGGTTTTCTATCAGCTATCCACTTTCGACAAGATTTCACCCAGTGACCACTTTGGTGACAATAATTGCACTTTCCTATTTCCTTTTTACTTTTGTAAACTATTTTGGCTTTAGTGGCTTTTGCTTCTAATGCTTCTTGATTCTGGACATCATCTTTAAATTTCTCTTCCTTATTTTCTCTTTCTTGTGTACATAATTGAGTTGTTAGTTCATCAATTGTTCTTTTATTTTCATTCAGAAGGAGCCAACTGGACTTGAAAGACCTGTACTCTTGAGGTAATGTGTCTAGAATCTTGCAAATTAATAGCATTTGAGGAAGTTGAGCTTCTTGTTTTCTTTCAAGACCCAAATTCAATTCATTCCAAAGGTTTTTTAATTTTGATAGATGAGAAGCCATACTGTCATTAACTGTCCACTTAAACTGAAAAAACTGCATACAAATATTGTACAGTTGATTATCTGAAGTAGCTTCATACAGTTTATGAAGTTCCAGCCATACTTCTCTGGCATTATCAAACCTCATTATTTTCTGCATAGTTTCTTCAGTCATTGAATTCGTTAAGATCATCATAGCACATGTGTTAGACTTTTTATAACACATTAAATCTTCCTTATGCTTCTTTAAAGTTGCTTCACTAGCTCCATCAGGTGGCTGATCTGGTTTCTGTAATTTTCCTTCTACAATTTCCAAGGTGTCAGCATGATAGTTCAAAATAAATTTTATTTTGTATTTCCATAGCGGCCAATCACTTTCTCCACTCAAAGGTTTAACCTGTAACTTTGATGCCTCCATGCTTAATGCTTCACTCTTATTAATGCAATATCTTCTAATATATGAACTTAAATCAAATATATAATGAGCACTATAGTCCACTTCAATCACAAAAATCCCTCTAGGGCTTTCTTAAAAAATGATTTCAGGACTTGAAGAGTAGAATCATTAAAAAAAACTTTACCGTTCTTGCCGGCCACGAGTTACGCCTAAGACTGCAGTGTAGGCATACTTCAGCTGACTCAATTATTTTTGTGTAAAAACAATCATCAGAGCACATATAGCGTGCACTGGACCCATAACCTGTTGTTATTTAAGTTTTACACACAAAACAAACTGTACTTAAGAGAGAGAAAAAACATTTTACCAGTCTATTACAAAAGCATGGCTGTTACACTGAACTGCAGCCAGAACAAACTAACTTACTTGTTGCCAATTACAAAAAAAGAAACTTTACAAACTTTTTCTCGGTTAACATGCTACAACAAGAATAGCCCCTGCACTGTCAGCGGCCAGGAGTACAGTCCGGAACGCGTGCCTCTACACAATAGACGAATGGACAGGATAAGCCAGCCGACTAGCCAACGCATTAGATGAACTCCCAGCGCATTTCATGAACCCCTGAGAAAGTTATTTAAAGGAGGTATGTCCCTTTGTGCTTCTTTTTGACGCCTTAAGCAAGTGTGTGCCATCGCGAGTTCTCATTCATAGATAATAAGTTATCAGAATGTATTCGAAATCAATGTTTCTTTAAAATATATATAGAGTGTTGAGTTGTGATTTAAATCAATTAGTGAAGATCAACTGTTTAACTAAATAATAAATTGATATTATGTTATTAATTGAGGCGGTGAAAGGCAAAGTGGTGTAAGTCAGTAAGTCAAGTGGTGTAAGTCAAAAGAGTTTAACTGCAAAAACTACAAAAAATTCCACCATAAATTGAACAGATTATAATTCATAACAATTATCACAATATTGCAAATAATAACTATTTACAATTCCACTATAAATTGGTCATGGAGATTGCATATTTGCCCCCAAATGAAAAAAGTTGAAAAAGTGACTTACACCACTTTGCCTTTCAACGCCTCAATTGTGAGTTGATGTTAGGGTATATAATCCGATAGAGGATTGAAATATGTTAGTAAATGTTTAATCGACTGATGATAAATTTTCAGAATAGTAATTTCGAATAGGAGATAATGATGGGGAAGTAATTCTAATAATATTGGACGAAGTAAAATGATTATTTGCAATAACATAGTGTGTAATATGATTTATGTGCTTATCTTTAACTAGCCTTTCATTATCTTAATTATTCAATTATTGCAAAATTCTGAACTAATTTATTCTGTAACTAATACAAAATTATTCTGAAAATGTTTATATAATGAAGTATGACTCTTCATGTGTCAGATGTTTGTCAACTCATGTTTGGACATTGCATACTCTGTAGCTGCAGCTAGTGTGTGCTTTTATATGTAACTAGCTCGCTCTTGAAAATAATGGATCATTATTTACTCATTTCTATAAGGAGGGAGATCACCTTAAACCCTTCAAAAAACTCAGTTTTTTACTATGATTTAATTTTGAAGCATGGAATATAAGGAATCTTATGAAAACAATTTAAGTCGATACTACAATTAGAACCGATTTTATGGCCAAATGTATAAAGCTAATAGTAAAGTAATTTATAGAAAATTTAAACTTTAAATTGCTTTTTCTAAAAACTGTTATTTTGAAATTTGTACGCACTATTTCTTCAAAACTAATCATCCCAAATTGATAAAAAAATTTGTATACATGTATATCTTGCATGTTTCTACAATTTCTACCTAAATTTAGGTATTTTGTCGCAGAAAATCTTTTTTAAAAGTTTATATTTTTTTGTACATTACAATACATTTGCCTGAAAAAAAATTTTATGTGAAATATGGTAACTATTTTCGGTGTAGATTAAATTATAACCTATGGATAAAATATATACAAATAATTTAATATATATCTCTTAGTTTTTAAAAAAATCTGCACATTGCATTGATCTAAGATTCACTATTCATATAACATTTTTTTCTTAAAATAATTTCTATTAATCTCCCAACAATTCTGTTTTTTTTTTCTAATAGATAAAACTTTGTACAATTCACCTTTAAAAATTGGTTTAAATTAATTACAAATTAACTGTTTAAGAACACATTAAGCTTGGTAGTAAAATCAGTGTATTTTTGTGCATGCAAAGGTGATCTCCTCTTAAGAATTTTAATGAAGTTTAGCAAAAAAGGCAGTTCAAATAAACATTTTGAATGAAGATAAACAATTGTTAAGTTTAATAAATAAATTCATATTAAAAACAGAATTGAAATGAAAATAGTTTGTGTGTTTTAGATGGTGAATACTTAAACCATTTTGTGTTTGTTGAGAGCGGATATAAAATTTAAATTTTGTGAGAAATTTGAGATTTAAGATTCAGTTTCTTATATGATAATTGCCAATGGTGTTATAATCTATCTGTATTTAAAGATAAGTGAATTTTTAAATTGAATGGAATTTAAGAATTGTATTTAGTACAGATTTTCTACCATAGAGTTGTAGTAAATTATTTGTAGTCATTTTGGGTCAGTTTTATCGTAAACCCTGACCCTGATAGAGAACATTCTAATTTGATGTTGCTCTGAAAAAATACAATTTAAATATTGTAATCTGAAATATTGAATTCAAATGAGAATTGTATTTCGTTGTCTTTAAGTTTTGAGATACTTAAGAATAGTGCTTTTTATGCTGACAGTAATATCTTAATTATTTGTGTTATTGTTTTTGCAATTGATATCTTCTTAACTCTATAAGGTGCGTTGGTTAAATTAAGAATTCTGTGTAAGTGAATTCCTCGTATGTGTTCGTTAGTTGAGTTAAGAATTCAGTATAAGTGTTCATTGTTCTAAAGTAAGAGTTATTGAGTTATTTTTTAATACTTCATGTTATGAAATGCTAGTTTAGTCTTCCTAAAGTGCTAAGTTGTAGGTGATATAAAGTGGCTCCCAAAAGTGTTCGTACACTTACGATTTTCAATGAAATAGGGGTCTATCCATTAATTAAAAAGAATATTTCAGAATGTGTAGTTAATAATAACATCTATAATCTATTCTTAACAAAACTACATGAAATATTTTTAAAACATAGTAAAAAATTTATTTCTAAGAAACCAATAATCAAAAAGAAACAAAACCTTTATCTCACAAAAGTCATCGTACACTTGTAAAATATCTCTACATATTAATTAGTAAATATTCTAATTTTTCGTTAAATTAATATTTAGTAGGATATCCTTTAGCTTGTACAACACCTTTTAAACGTCTGGGAATAGATTACACTAGTTCTTTTGTAATTTCTGCATCAATGTTCATCCATTTGTAGGGTTCGCGTGTTGCTCAGATGCAAATTTCTGGTAGCAGCGCTGTACATGCCAGCCAAAGTGAGTTCGGCGCAGGTGTTTGATCTATTTAAAGAGCACACGCTGAGTTGGCAAAAGCCCAAGACTGGAGTAGCGATACGGGAGAGAGCCGGGGCAAGCTTGATGGATGGTGATAGCGGTGTTTAACTGATAGAGCGTGTATTGGTATTTAGCCGAGGTGGCTGCACGACTTCGAGAATTATCTCAGAGCCGAGGTTTACGTGTATTATTAGTAAATGCCTACTCTGCCTGAAGGATTCATTGCGACCTTTAGTTTCTTAGTACCGCGGGTTGCGGTACTGCTGTGTATTATTTTGGAAGCCACAAGTCTGGCTATGTTAGTCTGCCTCTACGTAGAGAATAAAGGAGTTATTCCGAAGTTAGCCCTCGTACTTTATAATGTGCCTGGACCGTTAGAGATATATAAAAAAGAAGGAAGAACCACATACATTCTTCCATCATAATTGATTTTAGTTCGCTTTTCGTGTGAATGTCGTGTTTTCGTACTCGAACCTCCAGTTCTCTCCAAATACTATGTTCAATTGGGTTTAAATCTGGCGATTGAGGTGGTGTTTTCAAAACTTCTGGACAATTAAAGAGACACCAGAGGCAAACGGTGAAAGCCGTGTGCTTAGGATCATTATCTTGTTAAAAACAAAGTTGTTTCCAATACCCAAATTTTCGGCTGATAATTTTAAATTGTCTCTTAAAATATTTATATAAACAGCATGATTCATTATGCCATCAATAAATACCAAATTACCTAGTCCTGATGCTGATATGCACCCCCACAGAAGGAAACCTCCACCGCCATGCTTAACTGTTCCTACTAAGTGCGAAAGAAAGCCTATGCTTTCTGTTTTTCTCACTCCCAAAAAATTTTCTACGGGCAGAACGCCCGTGTAATCCAGCTGCTCCGAGAATTCGTGGAACAGTTTCAGGTGAAATTGAAGTAGAAAATGTTTCATTAAATTCTGAAGAAACTTTTACAGCACTCAAACGTGGATTTTTCACAAATTTTCTAATTATAAATCTCTGATCACGTTTTGTTAACTTTGCCGGACGACCTTTTCTTACCTTGTTTTCGATCTGATTTTCTTCTTCAAAACGTTTTATCACATACTGCACAGTATAATGAGATAAATTAAGTAATTTAGCAATATTCCGAACTGATTTACCACTACTATGATAAAAAATAAACAATTTTCTAATGCTGTTTGTTGTTTCTTCACGACTACGAACCATTTTTAAATAATAAATAGAATATTACGGAGTAGGCAAGCAAAAATTAAAGCCAAACGATATTTTAAATGCCAACACAATTCAAAAATAAAATAAAGTGCCAGACGATAATTTTAATGATGAATTTATCCGAAAATATTTCAGTGTACGATGACTTTTGTGAGATAAAGTTTTTGTTACTTTTTGATTACTGGTTTCATAAAAATAAAGTTTTACTGTGTTCTCAAAATATTTCATGTAGTTTTGTTAAGAATAGATTATAGATCTTATTATTAAATACCCATTTTTAAATGTTCATTTTAATTAATGGGTAGACCCCCTATTTCATTGAAAATCGTAAGTGTACGAACACTTTTGGGAGCCATTGTATTTCTGTTTAAAATTGATTAGGTTCAAACTTGTTAGTGCATGTTAGGACTAGGGATTACTGTAGGTTTGAGGGGATCGGCAGCGTAGAGGGGGAAGCATGCTGTGTACTTCTGTCCACTCTCTCTCTCTCTCTCGCGCGCGCGCTCAGGTACTCCGAGTTAGACACCTTCTAAGTGTTTGGTGATATTTAATATATTAAAAATGATATTATAGTGTATTTATTATTTTCAGAAATACTGTCATGAAGCGTAAACAGCCTAGTGGGGCTCAAAAGAGGAAATTGAAAAAAGAAGAAGAAAAAAGAACAGAGCTGATCTCAGGATCAATTTTAAAATTCGTCCAACAACAACCTTCCACTTTGAAAACCAAAGAAGAGCCCACTAGTTCTGGAGTTCGTTTAGAGGAATTAGAATCTGTTGTGGAATCAGTGCCGCCTCAAATACAGGAAGAAAGTTTCGAGATAAATCAGCAAAACTCAGGGGACACTCTACCTCTTCGAGTTAGTGCCAATGAATATGTAGGCCTACACGGAGACGGAACATTACCTCAAGAAGAAGTTGAAGCAGAAGAGCCTGATAGTGAAATTTCGGACGAAATAACTAAAGTTCCTCTTTTTTGTGATGTAGGTAACTGGCCAACACCCCTATCGGATGGTATGAAAACCGATGTTTTAAAACGAGGCAGTGAGTTTTTCCAAAACAAAGACGGCCCTTTTGAGTCATCACAGAGATCAGGAGAGAACCTAAAGGGTGAAATTCGTCACTTAAGCTCAACATGGTTTTACAAACATTTACCCTGTGGCGAAAAAGTACTGAGAAAATGGATGGTATATTCTCCTTCCAAAAAAAGTCTATTTTGTTTCTGTTGTAAGCTATTCTCCATTAATACAGAAGAGGCAGGTACATCCAAATTCATAACAGGATTTCAGTCTTGGTGGAAATTGAATCCAAAAGTAGTTCAACATGAAAATTCTGACAAGCATTTGGAGAACTTGGAAAAATGGAAATCTTTAAGTGCCAGACTGAGGCTAAACATGACTATTTATTCCATGCATCAGGTTGAAGTAGAAAAGGAGAGGATTAAATGGAATGATATTTTGCATCGTTTGTTAGATATTACATTGTTTTTGCCTAAGCAAAATTTGCCATTTCCAGGCCACAGAGAAGATGAAGAATCTGAAAACAGGGGGAATTTTTTGAACTTGTAGAGCTTATCTCTCATTACGATCCTGTTTTGAAAGAACATATTTTAAGAATCCAACAGCTGAAGTCGTCTGGGAACACTGTGGCATCTTATTTATCCCCAAAAGTTCAAAATGAGTTCATTTTCTTTCTAGGAAAGAGCGTGAAAGATGTAATTTTAAAGGAAATACAAGAAGCTAGGTACTATGATATACTATTTGATAGTACACCTGATGTATCTCACAAAGATCAAATGAGTGAAGTAATCAGGTATGTGCATATTGAAAGCGGCAAAGTCCAGATGAAAGAATCTTTTTTATTCTGAGTGGGAAAAAAGCAAATGAAGTGAGAGAGGAAATTTTAAAGGCTCTAGAAAGTGATGGCTTGGATATCACGCTTTGCCTCGACCATGGCTGGCATACACACAGGTGTGCAAGCAAGGATTCGAGAACGAAATCCCTTCGTGGCATGTGCTAATCACTCACTCAATTTGTGTGGGGCTCCAACCAGTCTAGAAAATTTGTACAACTTCTTCTCGGGCTCAACTCACAGATGGGAAATTTTGACTGCTGTTGTGGGAGTAGCGGTTAAAAGGCTGTCCAATACAAGGTGGAGTGCAGCTGTGAAACCAGTAATTAACAATTTTGGAAAATTGATCGATGCAGTGGACGAGTCTGAAAACCTAGATACAGCTCAGATTATAATGGCAAATGTTTGCGATTTTAAGTTTATAGCTTTTCTACGCCTGTGCTCAGACATTTTGGAGGAAATCAACCACACCCAACGCTACCTGCAAATTGAGGGGATTTCCTTGGACAAGGCTTTAAATAAACTAAGAGCATTGGAACTTTTTATTAAGGAAAGAAGAGAATCTTTAGTTAGTGATGCTTTGGACTTCGCTTCCCAGAAATGTGAAGAAATGGGAATTGCTACTGAGAAAAGAGGCAGAAAAAGATCGAAAAAGATTATGCCGGGTGAAAAAGCTAAAGATGAGGGTTTATCTTTACAAGAAGAACTAAGGAGGTCCATGTTCCAATGTGTAGATAGGTTATACTTGGAACTCCAAACAAGAACAAAATCCATGGAGAACATTCATAACAAATTTGAAGTCTTGCAGTCGATAAATTTGATGAAAGCTCCGGATGAAAAATTGCCAGAACTTATTTCTCGTCTAACTGAAAGTTAAGACGAATTTTTCAAGGACGAGGTTTCGCCAGAAATTAAAAGAATAAGACGTCATATGCAAGCTTCAAATATTAATACAGAGGAAGTGAAAAAGTGGTCAGCTCTCCAAGTTTTGCAGTTCATTGTTGGTATGGAATTTCAAGAGTCACTACCAAACTTGTGTTTAGCACTAAATTTGTTTTTGAGGATTTGTATTTCAGTCGCAACTTGTGAGAGAAGCTTTTCAAAATTGAAAGTCATCAAAAACTATTTGCGCTCAACAATGAGCCAAATCAGATAAAATGGCCTAGCAATATTATCCATAGAGAACAAGTTAGCTATGAAAATAACTTTCATGAGATAATTCTGATGCAAAAGACAATTTTAAAAGGAGGTTTTAACCTATCTGAAATTAATACAGAATTCTTACTTTAAGTTGCTTATATATATTTTTTAAAGAATGTTTGTTTTTTATAAGTTTTCAGAACGCAACCCCTATTTTTGGAAATGTCCATGGGTCTCATATAACATGGTTTCACACAACACGGCATTTTCTAGGTGATGTATTCCCATTCTATTTTTTTTCATACTGATACTGTAAATGTGTATTACCTTGTGAAAAGTAAGAATTTTTAAAGTTGAATTACCAATAAAGTTAACGTAGATTAAAGAGAGGTATTTCTTTGGTTTTCCTTGAAGCTACCTGAATATTATAAGTAAGTATTGCCGCCAAAATGGCTCCTTTTCTTTTAAATGTGAATTTTGTCTTAACTGTTAAAGCTTTAATTAATCAAACGGCCAGGACTTTTACCATTCACCTTGGCCTGACGAAAAATTCATACAACGAAAACCAGCGTCGTACAATTGATTTTAATATTGTACCGAACAGTAAGTTAGCGAGCTCATGGCTCAGGCGGTTAAAACGACTAGCGCGTCTTTCGCGACTCGGCTCCCAGTGCGTGGAACAGTCCATTTAAATTTAGAGGTGGGATACGTTAGGTTGTAGGGTCGTGCCATCTATTCGCTAATCTACGATTCACTTGCCGACTTGGCTCTCAATGCGTGTTACCCGACGCGGCACTCAATGCGTGGCACCCGACGCGGCACCCAATTTCTGTATTTCTTAACAAGTACCTTGCAGCATTTTTTAGATTTTATTAAAAGTTTCAAGTATTTTACTTTGTACAATTATTAAAACAATTGTTGGAAATTGTTCAAAATACTTGTAATTAATCAAATTTTTATTTCGCCATCTATTATTACCACCTTGAATTAGTAATTTTTTCATTTATCAATTTATATTTTTTAAATACGTATGCTGTTGCAGTTATTAATGTTTGAACGTTTTTTTTTATTTATTATACTGCTCATTAAGTGTAGAAATTAATTTAATGGGTTTTTATTTTGTTGTTTAAAGATTTAGAGCATTTTGAAACAACTTTAAAGTTCTGTATTCAACATTTTTATTTCTTGCGTTATGATCATACAAGTCTTTGGGCATATACTACTGCACATTGCTTTTTTTTTTATTTATTTAGTAATTTTATTTTATAAAAATTACTAAAAAATTACTTACCTGAAAAGATTGCATTTATCATTTGTATTGTATATAACAATACTAATGAACTTCTAATATTCAATAACCTCAAAAGCCAATACCTTTCGAAGCTGTGGCGATAAATTGAAGGATGCTAAGTGCATTTTTACAATTACCAAAGAGAGCTAAATGAAACACTGTAAATTCTGTAACTTTTTTGGGTAATAGAGATAAATAATTTATGTTTCTTGGGATTCCATGAGATCTAATTCTAAGAAAAGTTGAGTACATATTACACTAGATAACCTAGTAGCCATAATTAGTACCTTTATAATCTTCAACCGTTGAATTCATTTAGTAGCTTCAGTTTATACCTTAATTTTAATTCAGGTTGATAATGATTAAATCATTTTTAGAGAGCAAGATATTTTTTATCTCAAATTCTGCTAATCCTTATTTAGAAGATATTTTAATTAGAAATTAACAAAAATGACACAGACAATATTAAAATTGGACTATTGGGTTGGTTGATTTGTAACTGTATGGTCAAATATGCTCATTTTGGACTGAGACCTATGGTTTAAAGTGGATTCTGAACCATTAGAACATCCACGCCTTATAGATCTTAAAAATATAGGCACTTTGTAATTAAAATATTCACATATTTTTTATTGAATAGAAAAAATTGTGATAATCAACATGAAGCTGTAAATTTGATTAATTGCAAGTATTTTGAACAATTTCCAACAATTATTTTAATAATTGTACAAAGTAAAGTACTTGAAACTTTTAATAAAATCTCAAAAATGCTGCAAGGTACTTGTGAAGATATACAGAAATCTGTTGAGAAACTTTAATCACTCATAACCCAAATCCAGAACTTAAGGAATAATTGGGAGTTTCTTAAAAATGATGCCCTTCAGTTATCAGGCGTATGGAATATTAAACCTTGTTTACGTCAAAAAAGATTGTGTTGTGTAAAAAAAGTTCTGTGATGTATTACAAGTAGATGAATGCATTGAAAACAGTTAACAATGGTTCAAACTCGGTGTTTTATAAAGAAATGGATTTACCATAGAAATATCCCCTGCATATCACGTCATATCAACTGATAAAAGTATTCTGGAAGAATCAGAATTGTTACAATCGGCATATCTTTCTAATGTTTTACATAGTTTTGGACCTCAACTGCTTTGATTTAAAATTTGCTTTTATATTAAAGTCAAACAAATTCCTTTTATACGTGAAGTTGCCGAACTACTTTTAATTCACACTGCAGCCTCAAATAGATTCTCAGACTTTATTACAGCATGCCTGATTTTTTAACTTTACCGGTAACAAGAGTAACAGAAGAATGAAGTAAATATTAATCAGAAACAAATTTAAGAAGCACAACACCCTCTTAGCTCTTTGGCCACTATATCAATTGAAAAAATCAATAACTTGTCAGCTTGATCTGGAGAAAGTGATTGACCGACTTGAAAATGAAAAAGCGAGAGAAAACAACAGTTTTTGAAGTTTTTTTTAAGTGCAAACTAAACATGAATGAGTACGTTTTGTCAATACAGTGTATAGAATATGTAGTAAATATTAGTTGGTACTTCGTACTTAAAGAATTATATTTTATTTTATTATTATTATTATTATTATATATATATTAAATTGAATACGCTATTGTTGAAATGTCTTGAATTTCAAATAAATTGTTTTTAAGTAAGGTTTAAAATTGATATAAGAGGGTTAGATAGAAAAGAAATTTCGCCAGAACCATTCACAGAAACTTGTGGGTACACTGACTTTACTTGCTCTAGGGCACTCACTGAATATCAGTGGCGTAACAAGGGGTGGGCAAGGGGGGTCTATCATACCCCGGGCACCAAATGGTCCTTTTCATTAATTCTATATATTATATTACAATGTTTTTTGGAAAGGGGAAGGGTGCCAAAACGGTATCGTGCCCCGGGCGACAGTTATACTCGCTACGTCACTACTGAATATGTACTTCCCTATGTACTAATATTGGACTTCCCTGTGATGAGTTGTATGTAATTAAACAATTGAATTCAATGAAATAGATTCATTTATTGATAAAATGCAAAATTAAACACAATATGTCTGTTTAAATTGAATATTGTACAGTACCACATTAGTTACAAAAGGGTTATTGATAAATGGAATAGCATGTAGCTATATAAATCTGATGGGATGAATTCATAAACTGTTCACAGTATACACAGTATATAGAGAATCTATTCTCACTTCTACCCAGACTTGGGTGTATATAATTTGAAGTGGCACTCTATTTGAATTATATACAAACACAATTTATACATGAAACAATGTTTATTGGATTCATTGCACATATAATTGGCTTTTACAGCAATAAGCATGCGTACTACTTGTACGGAATGTAAATACAGCTTTTAAGGACAATATATTTTTATACTCACGAACAGTAAGTCAAACCAGCAGTACTGCCACGTAAACTTCTGGCCCGTAAAGCACTAGCGCAGGATAACACCTTTTTCAACCTTAACAACAACTCCCTTTTCATTAATGACGCTGCGTGGTATTTATACTAAGCGCGTATGCCAAAATTAGCATATCTGAAGCAGCTTCTTTAATTCACTCAAAAGTTCGATTCTTGTGAATCGAATCTTGTGTATACCTTACACTGGCCTCCCTCGAAAAAAAAAATTAGGTAACTGAGGTCTGAACGGCTTCAGTTAACTAATTGAAAACGCGTGCTGGTCTGACTTTTTACATAATGGGTGGCAAAGCCAAAAAACCTTCCACACGTTGTGTGGGGGAAAAACGCCACTACCATTTTACAAAACTAACCCCGAAGGGTCCAGGTGACACCATTACACAGTGGATTTGCAGAGTTGCGGATACTGGGCTGGCCAACTGCGCCCTAAAATATCTATTTTAATTAAAAGTGACAACACAATTGCACAGCATGACATTTCTTGACTGTATCTGCTCTCCCCCAATTTATAATGTACATGTGTTATGATTGGCGAAGTTAGTATGTTAGTTGTTTGTTATCTGTAGTTAGTATGTATTTTTTTTCACTACATGTCCCCTTCAAAAATTTATAAAACAGTATACCGTTTTTTTTTTCAGTGCCTCACCACTTCCCCTCAAAATGTTTACACAGTATATACACTGGGGAACTTCAAACCAATTTGGTTCGATTTTATTAAAGGGTGGGAGTTAGAATAAGAAAGTTGATACAAGACTTGTTCCTCATGAATGCAGCAACTTCACTGCACCAGTTTGTCCAATCCGCTGAACCTCTCTTGATGGTCGTAGTCCTAGTAAAGGGGTTCGTTGACCGTGTGGGCATCCTTCGTGCAGCAGGTCGTTGGTCCTGAGGCGCTGGTCCGGCTTGACGATGGACAGGAGGTCTCTTGGGAGGAGGCCAACCTTGCTGGGTGGCTGATATCTTGCGTTCCCTGTACTTATGCAAAGGAGCTTTAAAATTGTCATTCTTCCTTTTCATAACCTTGTGTACCTTATGTGTGCCACGTTCATCCTTAGATGGAGGTTTTGTAGTGCACACTTTACTTTTCTCCGTACCTTTTAGAGTATAGACATTAGATTTTAATGCAGATTCTATTTTTTGAAACTTATACGCCGCACCAACGTGTTTAGTAACTGGCTTTATCTCGCTGCTTGTGTCATGTTTTTCAACAACCTGACTCTGTTTTTCGTATTTGTGCTTATACGACTTCTTGTTTACCGCCTTAATTACTTCAGTATTAGCAGTTTTAATGCTGGAACCTGAAGGCTCTTTTTCACGTTTTTTATCCCCCTTAACTTTAGTTTTATCCTCTTTTGACGAAAAAGTTTCTTTGAAACTTGCGACATCAGAATCGTTATCATTTAAATTCTTTAACACTGCTTCAGTTTTAGGAAGATTAAGCTTTTCGTACTCGTGCGTTTTATTGCAAACTTTCTCTATAACTTCCGAAGCATTAGCTAAACTACCTACAGTATAACTCTGTGTCAACTTTTCATCCTGATTCTCAGTCTGGTTTTCATGTACTTTATTTAAAACCATATTATCAACCTGGCCTACACAATCCCCATTCGGCTGGAAACTTGAAATAATATCATCACCTAGCAAGTTCCTACTATCGTTTAAAGAATTTTTATTGTCGTCAACTAATAAGTATTCACTAACTTCCGTAACGCATACTTCGTCATCTACTAAATTTCCTTCATTAACAGATGTGTGAATATCATCTAAAATATCAGGTATAGCATCAATAATATCAGGTATAGCATTAATAGAAGTGTCCGATGATTTATTTTCTAAACCACTAGCATTAGTATCGGCCCTATTTTCAGAAATTTGTACTGGAATTACCGCATTATTCCAGTTAGACTCACTTTCTTTATAAGCCACAAAAATACCCTGACTTTCACTATTCTCAAAATAATGATTACTGCTCGGACAAAATAATACATTTGACCACACAGTTTTAACAGGTTGAACCATATCATGTGAATCAACTTGCCAGTGCA
Organism: Dolomedes plantarius; assembly: GCA_907164885.2. Classification (NCBI taxonomy): domain Eukaryota; kingdom Metazoa; phylum Arthropoda; class Arachnida; order Araneae; family Dolomedidae; genus Dolomedes; species Dolomedes plantarius. Next base: position 187,408,300 of record OU015498.1, on the reverse strand, counting down.
AGTAAGGTGCTTCCCTATTATTTTCTTTAAGTGCACTAATTTCATTATAACGCCGTGCGCTTCTATTATTTTGCCTGCGGTACTGCTTACGCTGCTGGTTTGAAACTCGCGAAAAATTTTGGCGCGGCTGTATAAAACTTCTCGTACCTGAATGACGGTGAGGGGTAGCGAAGAAATGTCTATTGTCATATTTAGCTAAAGCTTGAAGGAGGGTAACCTTGCTTGTAATTGTTTGATTATCTAAAAAATCTTGAACACTTGGCTTCAAACGTTGGATAACTATTTTTAAGATTATCGCTTCCGTCAACTCTTCTAAATATTCCTCACACTTGGAAATCTTTTCCGTAGCAAAATCTAACGCAGACTGACCTTCACGTTGCCTTAGCGAATAAATTTCCGCTTCAATTTCACTTTGATTAAAGGTCTTTGGAAAAACGCTAAGAAACTGTTGCTTGAATGACGAATAGTCAAAAATCAGATTACTGCTTTTCATACACGTGTACCACTGATATGCACTACCTCTTAAAGCGGCTAGAGCAATTTTAAGTTTATCCCCCTCTGGGGTGCATTGTTGCTGAAAGTAATGCTCAATTTTCTTTAGGAATTGGCTTGAGGGGCCGCCATTGAAGGTGGCTTCGAATGGCGCAATTTGCTGAACCATAATTACCCGAGGAAAATTTCCAGCAGGATTTTGTTCTACAACACTCATTTTTTAAATAGTATATAAGTACTTGCAACAATTTTATCAATATACGTACACAGTACACAGTTTTAAATTTCAATTATGTTGTTCGTTACAAATGTAACGCTAACTACCAGGGTATATATATTTTTCGGGCGCCAGTATAGAGAATCTATGCTCACTTCTACCCAGACTTGGGTGTATATAATTTGAAGTGGCACTCTATTTGAATTATATACAAACACAATTTATACATGAAACAATGTTTATTGGATTCATTGCACATATAATTGGCTTTTACAGCAATAAGCATGCGTACTACTTGTACGGAATGTAAATACAGCTTTTAAGGACAATATATTTTTATACTCACGAACAGTAAGTCAAACCAGCAGTACTGCCGCGTAAACTTCTGGCCCGTAAAGCACTAGCGCAGGATAACACCTTTTTCAACCTTAACAACAACTCCCTTTTCATTAATGACGCTGCGTGGTATTTATACTAAGCGCGTATGCCAAAATTAGCATATCTGAAGCAGCTTCTTTAATTCACTCAAAAGTTCGATTCTTGAGAATCGAATCTTGTGTATACCTTACAAGTATACTGGAGATTTAAAAAAATCTTTATAGTGATTTCATGATGAATTTGGTTCTCTCAACATGGTATAAATTCTAATGTTTTACTTCACATGCTTTTGATATAGCTAAGTCAAGAACATAAAAACTGGCAGACGCTATCTTTAAGATTTTGACTTTACATTTTTAATTTATTGTCATTTGGTAGGTCACATCTACACCAAATGCTTTCACAACAGAACAGGGTGCCTTTGCCAAACTGGAATAAAGTGCCAATATGTATGTATGTGAAATTAGAATAATCAGAGAGCACACGTTATTTGTTAACCAAACTTGTTTATTTCCAACTGACAACTGCCGTTGCCTAAACTTAGCATGATTATATGTTGCCACAAATATGGATTTATAAGTAATGACCTATAAGTACACACACCTTCTTAAAATCTCGTGAGATAGGGTCAACAGCATGCAAAAGTATGTAGTTAAAACTAAAATACAATACAAATTATTTTTACAGATCTATAAATTTATGATATGAAATTCATTTATATTCTTTAAACGATATGAAATTCATTTATATTATTTTACATTAATTTATTTACAAAATTACATATTCAAATCACATAATTACGTTTACATAATTAAATAACTCTTACATGAGAAATTTTTGATTAAAAAACAACAACTCAATAAACCCATGTGGTAATTGAAAGATCCAGATCTGGATCTTTCAATCGTCAGAGGTGATTGGTGATCTATGACAATTGCCACCAGTAAGAGCTACACAGATTTATAAACAAACTAGCATTATTGCCCGGGTAGATATAGATGTTAAATTTTTCATGCATTGCATCAAAAAAATACTGGGCTGCACCTCCCGCTCTTCATGTTCATCTGGCCAGACAAAATGCGCTTAGCGCGTTTCTACTTAAATGATATACAAACAATAAGAAAGAAAGAAACTTGGAGCCTGCGGACCTTCATCTGATTTTATTGAGAATTAATAACAAAGTGTTGCGGGATTCGAACGTTTGGATTGAATAAGTTTACTGTTTAATTATATTTGTTACACACTGTTTAATTAGATTTAATTAGATTTGTTTGATCCACTGTTTAATTAGAAATAAGTTTTAAAATTTACATTTGCCTTTATTATTTATTTTTCCCTAAAAAATGCACTTTTTTGCACATCACCCAAGAGGTAAAGTGCAAGATGCGTTATCCCCTTTATTTAATGTAAGTAAGGCGGGATTCCCCTTGAAGCCTATTTTCCTTACTTTGGTAATTCGGTTTTTTATTTTTGATAGGTCAAAAACCGCATAAAAAGCAAATTGTAAATCGGTTTTTAATTTTCCCGAGGCCAAAAACCGTTGAAAAAGTGAATTGTATTTCCGTTTTTAATTTTCCTAAGGCAAAAAACCGTAGGAAAAGCAAATTTTAATTTGGTTAAATTGTAATATTGTTCCTTGATTCAAATTTTGTTTAAAGAGATTCAATCAAAATGCATTATATTCGATGTCCATTCATTCGGAGATAAGATGTAAAAATTTTCGGCTTGTGTTGGTCTGAATGGATTGAGAGTCCGTAGAAATCATGTCATATAATGAAGGAAACTGAGTCTACAGTACTTCTTTATACACAACATTTCTTGTTTTTCCAGAAGGAGAGTAAACGTAAAGTTTGTTAGCTGCTCCTACTCTTGAACATCCTACATACAATTGACCATGAGCAAAACAGTCCTCCTGTAATTGTAAACCAACGACTTGCAATATTTGTCCCTGCGATTTGTTAATAGACATGGCAAAACTTAGTCGCACTGGAAATTGTAACCTCTTAAATTGAAATGGCACATTGGAAGTTATTAAAGGTATCCTAGGAATAAATATATTTTCCCCTTTGCCACAACCAGTCTGTACCTGTGCTTCAATGACATGGGATTGTAAAGCCATTATTATAAATCTGGTACCATTACAGAGCTTAGGCTGATCTAAATTTCTTAGAAGTATTATAGGAGCTCCAACTTTTACTTGAAGTCTGTGAGGAGGCAGTCCTGGAATATCTAAAGAATTGAGGAACTCCGTAGGGTAATTGACAACTTCATTTTCATCCATTACTGTATCTATAGAATTGTAAATTGTAGGATCACCTGGAATCTTTTGCAATAGCTGTTCGTTGATGGAATGAACTGTAATATATTTTGGTGCCAATATTGCTCTTTCACACAACCAGGTAACATCTTTGTAGTGGTGAATAAAATTAGGAAATATCTTTTCTGTTAATTCACAAACATTTTGAACTACTGTGCTAATTGAAGACATATTAATCTTGTTATGAGAATCGACAGGTGTTTTTCCTTCTCCAAGTTGTAGTAAATTCTCAGCAAATAATCCTGAATGTTGATCACTATAAATTTTTGTTCGCATGTTAGTTGTAAGTTTAAAGCGTGTAACATGCTGCCACAAAGAGGATGATTTAAGGCATGCTCGAATTTCATCAGCATTAGTTCCTTTAGGAATAACTGGCAGAGTCTGACGAAAATCTTCTGATAACACAACAGTTATACCACCCATCAAATCGTTGTTGTTTCTCAAATCCTGTAGAGTTTTGTTCAGTGCTTCTAATGCTCTTTTATGGGCCATTGTACATTCATCTCATACTATAAGTTCACATCTTTTAAAAACCTCTCCCATGCCAGAATTTTTGGTAATTTTACAAACAGCTTCATCGTTTGTAGCTAAATCCAAAGGAAGTTTGAATGCTGAATGAGCTGTTCGACCTCCAGGCAACAATGTAGCAGCTATGCTGGGAAGAGGCAACTGCTACAGCAATTTTATTTTGCTTTCGCACATTGGCCAATAATAAGTTTGTTACGAAAGTTTTTCCGGTACCACCTGGAGCATCCAAAAAGTAAATGCCTCCAATCCGCTGTGAGATACTATTCACTATTGTTGAGTAAGCATTACTCTGATCAGGTAGTAACTTGGGCTCATTTTCATTTACATATTGAGCTAAGGAGTTGATGTCATATGAAGTTTCTCTTATAAGTTCTGTAGGCACATTTCTAACTTCTGCTCAATTAGTTTGTGGGAGGCCAAATGAAGTTAACTGTGGTCCATCCATTGATGCTATTTTATCTTCTATTGCAATTAAAGCTCTGTTGTAGATATCATCTGTGTAAACTACTTGAAAATTAGGGTTTGCAAGTTGCGCTTGGTGCTTAAAATCTTCTGCTAAGTCATCTTTGTATTTGTTCCATAATTCTGAAGGGTTTCCTATATCACACGTTTTCAGTAGAATAGAAAATAAATCTCTTAAGCGCTTTGGCGATTGGGATACGGCTGCTTCTTGTAATGTAGCATCCCACTGGTTATCATTTTCAAGCAATCCACGTTTGTAGCACGCCTCTCTAAATGTTTGGCAAATAATATCATCAACTGTTCTAAGGTCTTCAAAACTTTTAGGGCCTTTAACTTCGTGCAGCAACATTCTTAAAAAAAAACATTCATGTTGGCTTGGATGAACAGTGAAAACTCTACCCAAAGCATTGCCGAATTTGATATCTGGATAACCTTCAACTGTGTTTCCTCTTTTTCTTCTATTCCATTTTTTATTGCCCCATGTGTAATAAGACGGCAATTGGTGATGGAGTAAAGTTTGAGCAAACGCATCTTCTTGACATAATTTAAAGAAAGCAGTGAGAGTTGTTTCTCTAGGAGCAAGAGCTTGTTGCGCAGCTGTTTCATTTGTGAAATAAATAAACTCTTTGTCCATTTTCTAAATGAACTGATAATTGCTGTACTGCGGGATCTTTCATGAATAGGGAATGAAAAAATTCTCCTGAAGGCTTCATTGCTGCTTATGTAACGGCCTTGTTGAAAATTAGTAACTTCATCATGCATATTTTCTTGTAAAGCAAACATAGCTGCATCAGAACCCTTGTTAACATACTTGCATACATATTTGATGGACTTTACGGAATTACAAAATTCGACATTAACATGAGCATTAAAAATGTTAGTCAAGAGAGGGCAGTATGGAACTATCCATCTGTTATCAATTTCATGTTGACCTACTTGTGTTGTAAAGCCTCCATCATCAGGTTTTCTCCTACGATATGAGGGATACCCATCTTCTCCAGTTTGAGTTTCTTTCAAAAAGGGTTTTGGGTACCGTTTTGTACAAACGTTGTCTTTCATGCAGGGCAAATTGAATTTAGAGATCCACATGGGCCATGTACCATTTGAGTTTTAACAATTTCAAAGAGATTCTTGTCTACGTTAAGGTCTGGAAGTTCAGCTGAGATAACCGAATCAATCTCATTTAGCTGAATTTTATTGGACATCCAAAGCAAAATAGGAGCATGAGGCAATCCCCTTTTTTGCCATTCAATAGTGTACATGTGGCATCTTACTGGTCCAAAAATTCTCAATTTTATGATCAAATCCATCATTTTCAATAATTTCAATCGAAAAACCCTCGCTGTAAGGTCATGTCTGTGAATGTATGTTTGTCCAGGTAGTAACTCATCCTTGATTTATTTCCATTTAGCATTACACATGAAAGTGATGAACAGATCAGGTCGTCCAAAATTTCGAATATATGTCATTGCATCCTGGGTCCTTTCATGCATGTAACGTGGGCTTCCTGTAAAACTTGATGAAAGAATGCAAAGTTGACCAATTTCTGTTCCAGCAACATCATTATTTATGGCATCTCTTAAATAGACATATTGATCACATCTTAATTCTTTCTGATGAGTTCTAATGTAGCGTAATCTTTCAGATTCTGTTTTAGCGTACATATCAACAGAAAATTGGTGAAAAAGATTTCTAGTCAACATAAGATGATTTGAAGAATCTCTACGAACCATAAATCTGTAGACATAGAAATCCATGCAAGAAACTTTTTTGTTAGAATGTACACCTGATTGGGGTATATCAAAGTGATAACCATCTTCTCCGTGGACGAAGAGCAAAGGATATTGCAAGGCATCATAAGATCGATGAGTTTCATCTATGAATTGCAGAGTATTGTCTCGAGATTTAATTACAATGTCTCTTTTGCCATGTTCCTCACCAGTAATTTTGACAGCCACTTCATTACATTCTGGCAGATTAAATCTTCTAGCATGTTCTAAAGGAGGTCTCTTGTCGGCATCAATGATAATTCTGTGTTCAGCAGTAGGAACATTTTCTAGAGCATATTTAAAACTTTGAATGTAATGATTAGATGCATGAAGCATCTCCTGAAGTTGTAGAATGAGTTCAATTTTTGTTGTTGGGTTTGTGCTACACCTGGTTTGTGCTTGATGTTGCAAATCCGAAATGAAAAACAATTGAAGATATATTGCTCCACAGGGGGCACGCGCACCTCTTAGAAGCACAAAAAAACCTTAAAAAATTAATTAAAAAAACTAATTACGCCCCAAATTTCGTTTTTCCTGATTTAAGTTTCTTGGGTCCTAAATATTAACTGTGCTGAATTTTGTCCCGGTGGGTGAAACAGTCTATGATTCTATAGCGGACAAACAAACAGACAAGCTCTTTTATATATATAGATTAGACAATGAATAGCAGGTCCCTCTTTATGGCATGGACAAATTTATGGAATTTGTTGAAGTTATGAGACAATCAAATCAAATATTTTCAAATTTACTGACTAAAATTGGAAATGGTTCGCAATTAGAAAAGCATGAGTTACAATTACTGGAATCACGATTTTCCACAAAGGAAGAGGATGATAGACTTTGCCCACATGAAATACGACTGTTCCTGTCTAATAATTCAGTGAATGCATACAATCAAGGCGTGTTGAATTCAGCTGAAAATTTATAAAGTGTATAAAGTGGCACAAACTGCTATTTGGCATGGTTTATTCAATCCCATTTTGCATGCCATTTAAACTTATTCAAAGGCAGTTTTCTATAATCATTGCTTTTGCAATGACTATAAACAAGGGCAGGCACAAACATTCGATAGTGTTGGTTTGCATTTGGAGGATCCAGTCTTTTCGCATGGTGAACTTTATGTTGGACTCTCACGATGCAAAGATCAAAGTAAAATAAAAGTATTTGTCCGTAAAACAAATCTGCAAGGTCAACTTTTGCCTGATCATAGAGTGTTTACAAAAAATATAGCTGTTTGAAAATATGCTGTTTGTTTCTACGATATCTTATTACAATGAAACGCTGATCAACATTCCATCATTTTTGATTGGGGGTTATATACTTGTCAGCAAATAAATGATTGATTTTATCAGCACCAGGAAAGAACTGTCAACAATTTTATTAAATTGTGAAAGTTTGAAAGCTTGTGCAAAAGATTTCATTGAAGAAGTAGCGTAAAAATCAACACTACATATTCTTTCTGAGACTTTGGTACAGAATGAGAAAATGAAAGATGAAACTTAATTTTGATAGCAGTGTCAATTTTAAACGTCCAGGTGTGAGAGTTGGTAGAGTCGCCATCTATCAAAATTCTACTGATAGAACAACGGCAGTGACTGCTCAGATAGATTTCACATTGAAACAGATGAATGTCTTGTCTGGGAATATAACTGCAGTGGGGGAAATATGTGAAGTATGATATACTGTAATTCCGTAAACAATTCTTGCTTTCGGTGTGTATATACCATGTATATATCACAAAATAAGAGAATCAGCAATATAATTGATTTTTTACACCAGATATATAAAAAAAAACGGCCATCTTTGCATCCTTGAATTTCCATTTTTGGAACCGGTTTATTATGACCTAATAAGGTCAACAAGGGTTTAAAAAATTAAATTTTCTCAGTGATCTAATGAAAATTTCTGAGCATTGATATAAGTTACACCACATATACCAGGAAAACACATATTAATAATTTCTAATGTAATATTCATACCAAAAGAGTTAATATTCATACAAAAATAGTTGATACTCATATGTAAAATAAAAATGTGAGAAAATACAAAATAACACTTTAATATTGCAGATTTTAAGCCTTTACTTTTTTTATCTTTATTTTTACTTTTTGAAAGAAATTTTCTTTGCTTGTTAATAAGCTTGTTAGGCGGAGCTTTGGATATGCATTGTTCTGCTATTAAATTTGGCTGACATTCAGCAGCAACTTAGGTATCCAAAAAGGCATTTATAGCACTAATGCTATCCTCTACATGTTTCATTTTTTCCAAAGAATGCAATCCTTTTATTCTTTGTTGAAGCTCTGATAATTTGTTAATTATATTGCTTCTTCTGTCCTCAGTAGTTTTAGAGGTATTTGCATCCTTTTGAAAAATGGATACAATGGCCTCTTTCCATGGTTCGTCTTTCACTTTGCTCACAGGTGTCGATGAAAAGGTCGTCATCATCAGTAGATAGTGGCATATTATTTATAATATTAACTTTTTGGCACACAAAATGTATATGTTTAGATATTACAAATCGAATGCAGTAATCCACACATGTACATGACATATAATGGGTGCAGATATTACATGTATCACATTTAATATTGCATGTACATGTGGAATTACATATTTTAACATCGTACGTCAAAATGCACTTTTCTTCATTTTTCGTGACGACATATTTGTCACCCGATTCAAATATGTTGTAGTTTGTAGCCATTTCCAGGCTGTTTTTATGCCGCCTGCGAATGAGGGCTATCCTGGATGTCAACTTCCCTCTTTCCATGGATATCTGGCGGCCGAGTAATTTTTTAGCGATGGCATTGTTCACTAGAGCAATAGTTTTGTCCAGCCGTTTTAAAACTAGCCCACCGGCTTCTTCATACTTAATTTGGCGATGCCAACGTTCAAGTTTCATGTTCGTATTAATTCCAAGGCCTGCCCTGAAACAATATGCCAATTTTTCGCACCTGTTTAGATAGTGATCTTTAAAATATGTTGTGAAATGTTTTTCACTGACTTCATACAAGTTTAAAAATTTTCTTACCCTTGCCTCAAATGTTTTGTAATCTAGTTCCGTCAGCAATTCTTTCAATTCTCTCTTCATTGCCTCTTTATTTTCTATATCTTTCACTTTATTGTTGATGTTCGCATTCCAACTTTTATTAACATGCCAAGAACATAATAAATGTTTTGCCTTATCCTCAAATACTGCTTGCCAAGCATTATAATACGAATTACAGTCGTCGCTCATTATAACATTTGTTTTAATGTTTGGCAAGCATTTTTTTATTTCAGCAAAGAATGGTATTATAGTCTCTGCTGAAGTTTTTGACGAATATAGTGTGCAAACAGGCAAACCTTCATGGTTCTCATCATGTACCATGAGTGTTGTCAGTTGGATGTTGTACTGATTTGTACCATGTGTAGAGTCAACCATTACACATGTGCTGCCATACAACTCAAATAATTTAATTTGAGCATCATTCATGATCCCTAGCAAAAATTCACTTTGGTCAATCGTAGGAAAATCAGCCAAGGGAACTCCTATAGGTTTGTACAACAACACAGGATTATAAGAGGAATTTTTCATCTTTTGCACAATGATATCTACTGACGTTGCATCATCTGGGTGCAGGACAACTTTTTGCTGAATGTTAAAATCCCTACGAATGTTATACAGATCTTGGCGAGTAGTGAGCCCAAATCTTTTGGTAGGAGAGTACATTTCCCTTGTTCGATCTAAAATTTTTGAAATGGGAACACCAATGCTAAGAGAAGTAGCAAGACTTGTTCTTTCCTCTTTCGTTAAAGGAAGCTTCCCAACTTCTGTATCATGCCCAACATGGACAGATTGGTACTGGACTTTTATTTCAGTGATTTCATCAATAGTTTGTCTTGTGACATTCATTACTGCTGGGCAAGTAAAACCACACTTAACTGATCCAGAAGATTTAATGTTGCTTACCCTGTTCACTTTGGCGTTCGAAACACCACTACGATGACAGACATAATAAGTAAATTTCACTCCTGCTTCATTCTCATTAGTATTCCTAACTTTAAAGGATGACTTATTTTCCTGCTGAACTCTCAATTTCCAAGCTGAAAAGTCTTCTTCGCAAGTAAAGGTTTTGTAAACGAAATTTAACTTTATATCATGAATATCTTGCACATGTTCCTGTAAATTAGACATAGTTCGGAACTTTTGGTTACACATTCCACACAGTTGATTACCTGTCATGGCCATTTCTGCATCATGAAATTTTCGGTTGTGACGGTATAAATTCTTCATTTGACTGAATTTTATATCACATTTGTTACAAACAATTTCAGATGAGTTGTTGCGCAATTTTTTAAAAACAATTTCAGAAGAATTGTTTGGCTCTGATAAGGGCCGTTTTGTTGAAAGAACTTCAGAAGAATTGTTTGGCCCTGATAAGGGCCGTTTTGTTGAAAGAACTTCAGAAGAATTGTTTGGCCCTGATAAGGGCCGTTTTGTTGAAAGAACTTCAGACATTTTGTCACAGAACTAACTTGAACACACAACTAACTTGATACACACAAGAGAAGCGAATAACTTGTAACAGGCAAGTGAATCGTAGAATAGCGAATAGATGGCGCCACCCTAGAACCTAACGTATCCCACCTCTAAATTTAAATGGACTGTTCCACGCATTGGGAGCCGAGTCGCGAAAGACGCGCTAGTGTTAAAACGTTGGTCTTGGAGCTGTAGCGTGCGGTACGTCATTGGTTCGATTGCTCGAACCCAGGCCTTGACGTAAGACTTTTTTTATTAATTTAACGCTTAAACAGTAATGATCATTGCTCACCTCGTACTGCACGAGTTCGCTCCCTTATTCTGTCAATTGATTCTCTGCACAGATCAATAGCCTAGGAGACTGTCTGATTAAGGCAAAGAAAGGATAGCTGTCATTAGAAAAAGTTAAAAATTACTATTTTTTTTTTGGGGGGGGGGGCAAAAAAATAAATCGGCCCTAGACCCCAAATGGTCTAGGTACGCCACTGTGAAGGGAGCGGGTCCCTAAACCGACCGGCTAGAAGGGCGAAGGCCGTGTCATGGGTTATGTCACAGTATAAATAACATAGAAAATGTCAATTTTTCTATGTTTTTTATACTGTGTTAATTTTTAAATTGATTTTGGTTAACAAACATTCTTAAAATACCGGGCAACACCGTCTGTAATTAGGAATACTTCCAGCTTTTCCTTTCTTACAGAACAAAACTCATTTCGGAAGTTTCATTGAAGGTAAAACAAGCAATTTCTGTTGTGGCATCTAAAAAGGTATTTTAAGTAAACAATTAAACTTTGAAGCGTATTCCCATCTTTAAAATTACAGTAATAAGCATTACAACTTATTAATAAAAGCGAATGTTTGCGCGCGCGTGTGTGTGTGTGGGCGGCCCCCAGGCGAATCTGTGAAACTTACAGCCGTGAAATTTGGCACACGGGTAGTGCAGACTATGGGAAAGTGCACCTCGAAGACCGAATTTTAAATTTTATTCTAGAAAATTTTTTATTTTATATTTTGTGGGATATTTTATGTTTTTTTAACTTCAGATTACGATATCTCGGCAAAAAATGATTGTAGAATTTTGATCTTTTTACAATCTAAGACTACAGACATTTCTCCTTCAAACAAGACCTCATTTGTTTAAAAATAATTATTATATAAAAATGGATGGATGTGTGTATGTGTGAGTTTATGTTCCAGCATCACTCTGGAACGCCTGGAGCAATTTCAACCAAATTTGGTACACATATCACTTACAATCTGGAAAGAAACACTGGGGGGAAGACACCCCTAGCACCCATAGGGGGCAGGGGGGCAGGGGGCACATGTAAAAATATTCAAAAACTTCTGATATTAGTTTCCAATCCATAGTTTTCGAGGTCGCTGAGCTTGAGGAGGCGCTGGACTCAGCCTCCGATGTTTCGAAGCCAATGTTAAGCCAATGGGGAAGTTCTTAACAAATTGCAAATTCGCATTTAAATATTTTGAGAAAATTTTTTCTGCATAAGATACCTGACGACTTAACAATTCGTGTTTGTTTATCAATTTTTGGTTTTCTTTTAAAATTTAATTTTAAATGACTGTCAAATTTCTGAACTGGAAAAATAAGCGGTACTTTTGCTTTAAACTCTTTATAAGTTCTCGAGATCAAAGAGTAATACAATATGAAATAATGCGCGGGATTCCTGAATCTTTTGGCTTTTCAGAGATACCTTTTTCTTAATCTTACGTAAATTTGGGTAAGAGTAATTTGTCGGTAAAAATGGGAAAATTTTGTAAAAATCGGAACATTTCTCCTAAAACCACGCCTCCCCCAGAAGACGGGTCTGGGATGGGGAAAGAAGCCATATCAGGGGGGACCCCCACCCAGACGGTAAAATACAAGAGTTGGAGGGGGACTGTAATTTATGGGTCTACTGCCCGGCGAGATAAGATACGAACAAACGTTTCCTATGACAAGATCTTAGAAATACAGATAGACTAGTTTTCGTGCTTAGCTAAGCGACTTTTTGGAATATCTGTATTGATCATTGGCTAACTTTTGGCTATCTTTTTAAACATATTTCATATATATATATATATATATATATATATATATGCAATATATATATATATATATATATATATATATATATACATACTTACATTTATATATATATATATACACATATATATATATATATATATATATATATATATATATATATACATACACACATTTATATATATAGGAGTTAATTTTTGTTTTTATATAAATAGTTTTTCATTTGTCAAGTATTTAATTTCATATTTTTGTTATAATATTGTTTAAATCTTCAAAATGAGCTCCCGATACAAAAAAAATTCTACGTATCGCCAAGAGCTGAGATTATCTTCAAGAAGAAAAGCAAATAGAGGCCCGAATCTAGCAGCCTGGCGAAATATATATATATATATATATATATATATATATATATATATATATATATATATATATATATGTATGTATATATATGTATATATATATATGTATATATATTTATATACTAGCTGAAGTACCCGGCGATGCCCGGGATTTTAAGAATGTTGTTAACCAAAATCAATTTAAAAATTAACACAGTATAAATAACATAAAAAATATATGTGAAATGTTATGCACGTCTCAGAATTTCAGCCTTTCATCATTGTAATACTAAAATCTGAAAAGTAAAAATGTCAAATTCTCTAATGTTTGTTAACCAAAATTAATTTTTAAACTAAGCACAGTATAAATAACAGAAAAAAAACCTTGTGAAATCTATAAATATACACTGCTGGCCACTGTAAATGCAACACCCTGAAGGAAACATGCAAATAACATGAAATTTACAACATGCATTAGCGGAGGTGAGATATGCAAATGATTAGAATTTCAGAGCAGACACACATCACGCGCGCCTGTGGCGCCACTTCAAAGCGCTATTTAAGGCTTGGAGATTTCGACGATTTCAAGTTCGGCAATTGTGTTTTTTTTGTGGTTTTTCAAAAAAAAACGATCAATTATGCCTCGTCGAAAACAGCGATCATCTTTTGATCAAGTATCCGAGTTCGACAGAGGAAGGATAGTGGCCTACCGAGATTGTGGATTATCTTTCAGAGAAATCGGTAGTCGTGTTGGACGAAACCAAGCAATTGTAATGCGGATGTGTGATCGTTGGATGCAGGAGGGTACGACGGACCGGCGTGTTCGATCGCATCCACCTCAGCACACCACTTCACGTGATGACAGGCAAATTGTGCGCATGGCTGTGACGGATCGCTCAGTCACATCACGAACCATAGCACAGCACATGCAGTCTGTAACGCATCATCCAGTGTCTGCGCGTACCATTCGACGCCGTTTACAGCAGAGTGGTCTGTCCGCAAGACGTCCATTGCTTTGTCTACCCTTGACGCAGAACCACAGACGTCTCCGCCGCCAATGGTGCGATGACAGAAGGATGTGGACGGCAGAATGGAATGAAATTGTCTTTACTGACGAGTCACGCTTCTGTCTGCAACACCACGATGGTCGCATTCGATTCTGGAGACACCGTGAAGAGAGGATGCTGAACAGCTGCGATATGCACCGCCACACTGATTCTGCACCGGGTATTATGGTATGGGGCGGTATTGGATATCACTCTCGCACACCTCTAGTACGCATTGCCGGTACTTTAAACAGCCAGCGCTACATCTCCGAGGTGTTGGAGCTAGTTGTCCTTCTTTACCTTCAGGGCTTGCCCACAGCCATATTTCAACAGGATAATGCGCGACCACACGTGGCACGCATTGTCCAACGGCTCTTCGTCAATCGCCAGATTGAATTGCTTCCCTGGTCGCCTCGCTCTCCGGATCTTTCGCCGATAGAAAACATGTGGTCCATGGTCGCTCTACGATTGACCCAGATTCCATCCCCAGCTGCCACAGCAGATCAACTTTGTCAACGTGTGGAAGCTGCTTGGTCTGCTGTACCCCAAGAACTCATCCAAAGTCTCTTTGAATCAATGCCGAGGCGTGTGGCAGCGGTGATCTCCAACAATGGCGGCTACTCTGGCTACTGATTTTGGCAGGAACCACACTTCGCAGAAGTCTATAAATTTAATCATTTGATACTTGGTCAACATGTTATCTACAAAATAAATTTTGTTGTGATATCTCTTGTCTTTCTTGGTGTTGCAATTTGGGTGGCCAGCAGTGTATAAATTTATAATAAACTCCTCAGAATTCAGCTAGAATTAGCCTTTCATCATTGGGGTAAAAAAAGAAGCTGCAATTACAGGTTCAGCAGAAATTTCCAATAGAACAATGATATGACTGCAGCGTTGCCTATTAAAAAAATGAAGTGTCTGATTGAGGGCAGCAAACCATTCAACTCCTCTCCACATTTAACTCCTATAAACGTCCTCTACATATTAAATTCCTTTTCTCTCCATAATACACTCCTCAGAAGTTTGGTATATTCAGCCTTTCATCATAGTACCACTAAAAACTGAAACATCCTCTCCAGAAATATAAATTTATTAATTTCAATAATTAAACACACACAAATGTATAAATTACGCAAAAGTTTTTTAACCAACATTTGAATAATTCGTAAATGAAAAAGCATATGAAAATAAAGATAGGAACTTCCGGAATCGAAATTAATTACCCTTAATTTTTAATTAATAAAAAACCAACATAATATGAATAAAAACGATAGTTGTTTAAAACCATATGAAAGTAAAGCTATTATAAAGATAATAATAAAAAAAGCATAAGAAAATAATGCTCGCGCATGAAGTTAACGTTACGATATAAAGATAGTAATAATAATATAAACCGCGTGCATAAAATATTTAGCTTTTCAAGCGAAATAAATTATTTTTTAGAAAAAAACTACTTTTAATCGAGAAATGAAATACATTGCACAAAATTGTGATTTTACCAACTTTCCACATTACAATTTACACCCTACTTCTTTTAAATAGGGTGTAAATATAAAGTTTTAACAGCCAATTGAATGCCAGTTAAAAACGATTGTTGTTTAAAATCATATGAAAATTACGCTTATTATAAAGATAATAAAAAAAAGCATAGGAAAATAATGTGTGCGCATGAAGTTAACGTTACGATATAAAGATAGTAATAAAAATCTATATATATAAAACAGTTCCGTAACTGACTAACTGACATACAAAGTGCAGACCAAACCGCTGAACCTAAAGGACTGAAATTTTGCATGGCGATTCTTCTTATAATGTAGGGGTGCACTAAGAAAGATTTTTGAAAAAATTTTCTTAGATTTTTTTAAATTAAATTTTTAATCTGTTTTTGTAACTTTTTTCAAGTTTGCATTTAAAATAATAATTTGAGGGTTGTAAAATTTATATCACGAAAAAGATCATAAAAATTTCTTTAAAATGAAATTCTTTTCGAATTTTTACCTCCATTTTCTAATTTTTGGTGGATTTTTAAAGATTAATTTTTACAATTTAATTTATTAAACGCTGATCATGTGATTTCTTTATCTGGTACTTTAAATAAATTTATCGTCACGTAACAACGAAATAGACAAAAAAAATTTTTTTTTCCTTGCTAAAGCGGCAAACGATTGGACATTATCCAAAAAATATTAAAATTCAGTAAAAGATATGTTCCTCAAACTGTACTATATTCTTTAGTATGTCCTATTAGATTTAATTTCAATATTTTCTTCTACATTATTTTGTCTATAAAAATATCCCTTACGATTTTTAAAAAAATATGTTTTTTGTCTTATGGTTGGAATACTAAAAGTTTAAAATAGAGGCGTCATCTACTGAATGCCTGTGAATCGAGAGTCGCATCTTTCAAAAGTTGTTGGTTATTTATTAATTAAAAATATTGGAAAGTTCTTGTGGATCTGTAAATATACATGTGGTAACAGTTTTAAAATTTAAGAATTATCAACCTACACAGGTGATAATTTATCCGGCGTTGCCCGGGATTTTAAGAATGTTTGTTAAAGAAAATCAATTTAAAAACTAAACACAGTATAAATAACATAGAATAAAAAGCATGTGAAATGTTATACGCATGAATAAAAGGAAAACCCAACATAAAAAACCATAAATTTACAATAATTTCTTCAGAATTCAGCTAGATTTAGCGTTTCATCATTGGAGCAAAAAAACCCTGAAAAGTAAAGCATAAAATATATACATTTATAATAAACCACTAAAAGCTGAAAAGGAAAAATGTCTTTAGGAAAGTAAAGAATTTTGAAAAGTAAAGCTGAAAAGTAAAAATGTCAAATTGTCGAATGTTTGTTAACCAAAATCAATTTAAAAACTAAATACAGTATAAATAACATAGAAAAGATTTAGCCTTTATCATTGGACAAAAAATCCTAAAAAGTAAAACATAAAATATATAAATTTATAATAAACCTACCAAAATCCATTGAAAAACTAAACACAGTATAAATAACATAGAAAAAAAGTATACGAAATGTTATACACATTAATAATATGAAAAGTAAAATAAAATAAAAATAATAAAATAAAATAAAAATAATTTTAAAAAAATAATAAATAAAAATAATAACAATAAGAATTTAAAAAATAATAAAATAAAAGCTGAAATAAAAAAGCCTCCATAAAAAGCTGAAAATACAGGTTTAGCAAAATTTGTACGATCCGTATTCGAACCCGCGTCGTGTAGCGTAGTAAATTAACGCTTTTACAGAATGCTCCACAATGACATGCTGCTTTATTGAGTAAATAGGAAAATATTCGACTAAAATTACTGGAAGGTTGCTATGGGTTGGTGAATATACATGTATTTATGGAGTGAGAGGAGTTTTAAGTCAGAAATAAGTTAGCAGGATAGAAGCTTAGTCTTTAACTCTTCAATAGACACAAAGACATAAGCGAGGGGGGTTGCAGTAGCGATTAAAAAAGATCTCGTGACACTTAGCGTGGTTGATTCGAATTTTCCATCGCGTGTGATAGTGTCAGTATGCCGTTTTATCCGATTTATTTTAGAGTATAAAATCTGACTTGAAAGATTATTATTTTCATTTATTATTCTGGTTTAATATATAACTTGAAACTTTTTGATTTTATTTATTTTTTTCTTTTCGCTCGCTGTTTGCCATCTAACCCTAACGTGGACGCCATATTCAGAGGGGTGATTCCACAAAGTGTAACAGCTTACATTTAGTTTCAAAATTGTTGGTTTATTATTAATTAAAAATCAACGGTAATTAATTTCGATTTTTGAAGTTCTTCAGACCCTCGGCTGTTTTTAAAGACGCCTGTATGTAAAATTTCACGATCGTTGCTCCTAAACTGTGGATTTCTATACAATTACAGAGAGACAAACATTCATTTTTATATATTAGATATATGTGTATATATATATGTATGTATATATATATGTGTATATATATGTATATATATATAGTTTTTCGGTATACATATATATATACATATATATACATATATATATACATATACATATATACATATATATATATATACATATATATATATATACATATATATATATACATATATATATATATATGAAAGATATAAAATTTAAGTTGATCCCTTGTAAATTTTCTTCCCTTCCCATGCTTAAGATCGCATTACCAAATTCTGTTTTCAAGAACCCAGGAATATTTTTCATAGCGTCAGCAATACCTGGGCAAGCCACGAAACTGTCCGACCCCCTTTTCTATGCCCAAATAAGGCAATCGTCCTGCACAACTGATGCAGCTTGCAAGAAACATCTTTGCTCAGCAAATTCTTCAACCGCAGATACCTCTATACGCAAACCCCGGGAATCACTCGGGTGTTGGCTTTCCTGTAGATAAGATGTCTGTTTAGCCACTCGGAAATAAATTTCTTATTCTAATAGTTCTGTAATCTGATCTTATTTCATTACAGAATTTATAGCCGGCAGGATGTTATTCTTGTCCGGGGTGCCCTACGATTTTCGAATGATTAATTATAATTGTGTTACGAAGAAAATTTTACGTATGCAACGTATTATATCTTCTATAAAAGAAAATTTTAAGTGTCTATCCTAAAAAAATGAAAGGATATTTGTGCAACGTCATGTGCTCCAATGAACGTCATGTGCTTCATGTGCACGTCATGCAACGCCATGTGCTTCAAGTGTTTAATTCCATACAAGAATTTCAAAAGCTTCTTTAGAATCTTCAAATGGTAATATTACGTACAAGAAATTTATGCTACTTTTCACCTCAACGGATCATCCTTTTTTCAATATGAGTGCTCAAGTCTCTGTGTACGCGGCTCTCCTTTTTCTATGTGTCACTTATTACAGCATAAAATTGTTCCGCTTTCTTCACCTGCCCACAACGCCTCACTTTGTTTTGAATTACTCCATTCGTGAAATGCTGCTACTAAATTATGTTGTGCTGCAACCAGAAGAAAAATGTGTGCTCCTGCGTCAACAAGTTGTTCCGGATCAGACTTTTTCCCACTCCTTCCCCTACGAACGTTTGGATTTGAAGTTGTGTAACCATTGGTGGCATATTTCCATAAAATTAAATGTTATGGCGAAGAAAAATATTATTAAAATAAATAAATAAAAAATAAATATTTAAATTGGGACTCTTAAAGGTAAGACGAATTGTCTATAAAATTGCATAACTTTTCACATATCTGTTTTTATGATTAATTGATTATCCTTAAGTAAATAAAAGTTATAATGTTGAATTTTTATAAAAGTGTGTAAGTTATGTATGCGAAATTATAATTAATGTTTTGAAATATGTTGATACTAAAAAGGGTTAGCTAAATCAATTACAAACGTAAATTTAATCATACTTTTGTTCAGAAATTTAACATTATTTTTATTCTTTTTAAACTAGCCACGATCGTTCTTTGCAGATCGTTCTTTTAAGTATCTGTTTCTCACACGCAGTTTTAAATCTAGTAAAATACGGAGTAAAGTAGGTCATTCCTACTATAAACATGGGTCGAGAGCCAGCGTGCGCATTATTGTATACACATAGTTGAAGGTTATGTTCCACAGCAATAAATATCGCTTAGCCATCCGCCGCTCAGACGAATCGGGTGTTTACGGAATTGTACTTGTTTTTCAATTTTATAATGTTTTCCTTTTTCCTTTCCCGCCTCAATAATGAGTGATAATAAATATAATTTCTCAGAGCCTCTGTAAAAATAAGTCGCGTAAAAGTTAAATTTGCTTTCTTTCATTTTGTATGATGTATGTTCTTTCTTCGTTTCTCTTCCATGTTTTTTGCATTTGAGTTTTTAAATTATCCACATGAATATTTTCTCATCTTTATAAAATATTTTAGAAATTATAAGAGTTAAGAATTTGTTTTACTATATTGAAGTATTAAAGTATGGTTTTGAATCTTCGTAATTTTATTATGTTGAAGGTTAGTCAGGAATATAAGTACTATAGGAGATTCTCTGGTGTAAAAGTAGAAATTCAAGGCGTAGTTTGTCATATAAACGGAGCGTCCTTCTAATAGCTGCTAGGGTACCATAATAAGCCACGGATGATTTTTCACACCCGTCTGCTAATAAATGTTCGCCCACTCCGAGAAATTTCTCAAAATAGAAAGAATAGAGAATAAATAAATAAAAAAATAAGTATAAAGAGAGATATGTTTGAATATATTGAATAAAGTGTGAGGAATATTACATATTTTATCAATTAAGAGAAGGATTTATAAGTTTTGAACAAGCATGAGCAGTTTTACATGTTTCTTTCAATTCACATATTGGTTAGAGTTTTAGCTGATTATTGAATGATTATGAAAAGTACATGAATAATAATGAGAAGGAAAGGAAGTTGTTTGGAAGATTGTAAAGAAATTTGAAGGGTGATAAATTTTGATTCCATACATTTAAAAACAAATACTTTTTCTCTTGTATTTTATGATGTGTTTTTGATTTAAAGGAAAATAATAATAGTGATAATAATAATGGTGATAATAATGTGAATGTCAGAGATCCGTTTCCTTTTTGTTTTGTTGGGTGCCTAACACCCCTTTGACTCCACTTATGTGGTTAAACTTTGTGTGTAATTTAAAAAAAAAAAAAAAAAAAAAGCGCTATCTTGTTTAAACTCTCTTTTTGAGCTATTTCTGTGTGTACTTATTAATGTGGATCTCATAAGGAATTGTATAGTTGTAGTATTATTTTGAGAAAAATTTCTGGAACAGATGTGGAGTTCTACATTACATTTGAGTATTATAGGTGTTTTTTATATTTTTGATATGTTAATAACTGATATTGTAATGAACATTGTTGACACATGATGAAGATAACCTAACTGATGGATTTAGATACCTACCTAAATTTCGTAGTTAATTATATTTCTTTAGAGAACTTTTGATGCTAGTTTGCCTTCCACAAATTACCATCTGAATTATTTTAAAAGAATATTTATTAAAAGGAATGTTGATGTGCTTAAGTTAAAGAAAATTTTTGTCAATGTTAGGGCTAACATGACATGTCACAGGTTACCCCTAATTTTGTCAAGTGTGTTGATGATCTGAGTTATATTATTTTTGTTGACACCGGAGAACCCTTTTGCTAGCACAAGGGGTAGTTCCTCCCATAGAGGGATGAGCCTCTTGCTGTCTTTGCACCAAGGCACCCTCGTGATCACTGACAATCTTTCACGTTAGACATCACAGAGGATGGCCCTTTTCACCTCCAGGTTTGTCACTTATGTCATGATAGGTACCAATGCTTTTAGAATTTGACTATTTTGAAGTGAAACTAGTGACGATGTTAAAGCACACAATGTTTTTGAGTATTACCTAATATGAAGCTGATGCCCATTTACTTAATTAAGAAGTTATAACAAGTTATTTTGAGTTGTTTAATTTATGATCTTATATATTGTTAAAAAACTTGACAGGTATCTAAATTCTATGCTGTAATTGAAGTAACACTTTCAGAATAATATAACAAATCAATTTTATAATTATTAAGGTGAATTTTGAATTTTATAATATTTAATTTAATGTCATGATGCATTCTTTTCCTCATTTGAGTTGTTCTTGTTTTGTTTTTATTTTTCTAAAATTTTTAAAAATTGTCGGGTTGTGATGGCCACACAACTCGAAACTTTTTTTTTTTGTCATTCGGCAAAATTTTTATTTTTGGATCTTGGGGTTTTCCTTTGAGAGCAACTACAGTTGAGAAACTGAATCCATTTATCTACATTTGATCATCCACAAAAAATTTTTTGAAGTGGTGGGAGGAATCTGTTTTAACCTCCTTTCCAACTTCAAAGTCAGCATTCCTCAGCAAACGTGAGGATACACGGTTGTTTGAGAGAAATGTGATTTGTTTGTCAGAAGTAAGGTATGTTTAAGGTATAAAATGTGCATTGCTATTGAAAA
>OU015498.1:187237375-187386130 GCA_907164885.2 Dolomedes plantarius | reverse complement strand
AATGTTTCACCCTCTCCATTTCCTGTTAAGATTGTCGCTTAGTGACGTAGCGAGCATAACTGGCGCTCGGGGCATGATACCTTTTTGGCGTCCGAAAAACGTATAATAATATAATATATAGAATTAGTTATTTGGGGACAATTTGGCGCCCCTCTGCGAGTGTCGCCCAGGGCATGATAGACCCCTTGCCCCCCTCGTGTCGCTTCAATAATATTGCCAGCAATCTTCTTTACACACAGCCTTGTGCCGTTGCAAAGTTTTTGCGGGTCGAGGTTCTGTAGTAAAATAATTGGAGATCCCACTTTAAGTAAAAGACGTTGTGGTGGCAACCCAGCCGGATCAAATGAGTTTAGGATCCCTGATGGGAAATTGACAACCTCATCGGCATATTCTGCGGTATCAATAGATTTGTATTCAGTGACTACGCCTGATAAGTTGGAAAGTATTCCATTGTTTATTTCTTGTACATGTTAATTTTTAGCAGCAATAACGGCCCTCTCTCGCAACCACTTCAAATTGGGATAGTTTTAGAAAACAGCATGCATCTATATGCCCTAGAACAGATTGCATCTATATGCCCTAGCTAAATTATGTTTTCAGAGCCTCTTTCTATTTTTAATATGTAGTTGTATTTAGCTATCCCAAAATTGGGGAATTTTATTAAATTCATGCCCTAATGAAAACAATATATTGTAGGAAATGATAAAAACTTTGGTATAGGTTTTAGGTTAAAAATTTCATGAAAAAATATTAATTTGTTCAGGTGATATCTTGCGCGGCTTCCAGCAACTTCAGCAAAATAAAATAAAATAAACATATGAAATACAATACAAATAATTATGTCAACATAAATAATTATAAACTATTTTTTCATATATTTCCTTAAATTGTATGTTATTTGTAGTATTAGATCAAAACAACTTTTTCAGTTTGGACAGAAAAAATTTGTAAAAAGAATATTATGTTTTGTTAATGTGAGCACGCTTTAAAAGTAGGGACTCACAATTGAAAGAAACTATTCCCAATTTTTATTTTGCGTTCAATACCTAATCCTGCGAAAATAAGCAATTCAGTGTTTGGTTTTTGTCTCCCGCGCCCGGTCATAAAAATCACCCCTGTAGCAAAGTGCATATATATATACCTTTAATTATATTTAACAACCTCTCAATGTCCTTGGTCCCACCTTGAATGTTTTCCCAAACTGTGTAAATGTGTGCCTAGTTATTCTTCTTCTTTTTTGCATTAGCGGCCCATAATATGGTCTGGATATAGTTAAGCTGTCCACTTTAAACTTTAAAGAAGATCTATTAGGCGGAATCATCACTGACCGGAAGTGGTTAAACTCCGTGGGAATGGGATGCCTCTTCGTGCAAAAAATATATTGAGGGGTACTGCCCAAGATGCTCAGGGCTGTAAATAGGACCAAAAAATAGAAACTAAGTCACTACTTAACAAGTCTCACAATACATGATTGTTTCCCACCTAGGTCTTCCCCGTACATTCTGTGTCATGTGTCCTCGATATGTTTTAGAATTGTATTGTCTTCTTTCTTTATGCTTTCACCGCCCCCCAGGCAGTGGGCAAGGGGGTCTATTATGCCCCGGGCGCCACTCGCACAGGGGCGCCAAATGGTCCTTTTCACTAATTCTATATATTATATTACTATATGTTTTTCGGAAAGGGTGGCGCCAAAAAGGCATCGTGCCCCGGGCGCCAGTTATGCTCGCTACGTCAATGCCCCCAGGAGCGGTATCGCCCACTTGGGAACCCCTGATCTATACGGGACCATTATTGCGGCTTCCCTTAGACAAAACTGGAGTGGCGCCATTTTAGACGAGTCCGGGTTCTGCATCATGATGGCACCGAGCACGTGGCCTGCTTGCATTCGATATCGTCATACCGACCTAGTGGAGGGATGGTTGGGTACGCGTCGTCGGTAATCTGAATAGTATTTGTCGTCTGTAACATTTCTCAGATCTTCCAGTCGGTTCTGGGTGAAATGGGAGGTAGGAGTTCCACGATTTTATTCCAATAAAATAACTTTTTAGCGTATTTCACGGAAACAAATTTCTCAATATTTATTTCATTTGAAACTGTAGGGCAGTGATGATTTTTTTAAAGGAGAGAGTCTCATTCCGTTTGTCTTTCATCATTCTGTTCTGTCACATTTGGCATTACTATTGTAGTTTATAGAGCATTTTTGTTAAGGTAGGAGTTTTTCTGTAATAGTAGGAGTGTTTATTGCAATATAATTCTGGATCCTTACCGTAAGTGCGTTATTTTTCCTTAGGTGCTGTTCTAATCTTTTCTTGATTTTGACCTGAGGGTATGAATGTTAATGTTCATCATTTCTCAAAAATTTGTTTGTTGTCGTGTCTACGATTAGTGCAAATGCACTATCCATAGAAGAATTGTCTCAAGAGAGGTTGAACTTCTATATGTTGGTCCGCGAATTTCGAACCGGACAACTTGACCCCGCACCTCTTAAGCTATTGCTCGGTAACATTGCAGCTACGACCGATTTTTCCCATGCACCAGCCGCCATTAGTGTACACTTCGGCGGTTTTGTCGGCGATGGTTATCGAACCAGCAACTTGCAGATCACTGGCCAGAAGCATTTTAATTTTACATTAAACATTTCAAAAAAAAAATGTTTCAGTTCAACGGAAAACACATTTCAGTCTATTTTCTGTGTCTTAATAGACCTTCTTAATGAAAATATGCAGGGTGAAAAGGGTGTCTGTTTATATCGGAATGTGATTTTTTACGATTTGCCCTCTTCCAGAGGAAATTCCTTGCAATGAAATGTTTATAGAGCGTTCCTTTACTTTGTTTTTGATGAACGGTCTTCAAATACACTGCTGACCACCCAAATTGCAACACCAAGAAAGACAAGAGATATCACAACAAAATTTATTTTGTAGATAACATGTTGACCAAGTATCAAATGATTAAATTTATAGACTTCTGTGAAGTGTGGTTCCTGCCAAAATCAGTAGCCAGAGTAGCCGCCATTGTTGGAGATCACCGCTGCCACACGCCTCGGCATTGATTCAAAGAGACTTTGGATGAGTTCTTGGGGTACAGCAGACCAAGCAGCTTCCACACGTTGCCAAAGTTGATCTGCTGTGGCAGCTGGGGATGGAATCTGGGTCAATCGTAGAGCAACCATGGACCACATGTTTTCTATCGGCGAAAGATCCGGAGAGCGAGGCGGCCAGGGAAGCAATTCAATCTGGCGATTGACGGAGAACCGTTGGACAATGCGTGCCACGTGTGGTCACGCATTATCCTGTTGAAATATGGCTGTGGGCAAGCCCTGAAGGTAAGGAATGACAACTGGCTCCAACACCTCGGAGATGTAGCGCTGTCTGTTTAAAGTACCGGCAATGCGTACTAGAGGTGTGCGAGAGTGATATCCAATACCGCTCCATACCATAATACCCAGTGCAGGACCAGTGTGGCGGTGCATAACGCAGCTGTTCAGCATCCTCTCTTCACGGTGTCTCCAGACTCGAATGCGACCATCGTGGTGTTGCAGACAGAAGCGTGACTCGTCAGTAAAGATAATTTCATTCCCTTCTGCCGTCCACATCCTTCTGTCATCGTACCTTTGGCGGCGGAGACGTCTGTGGTTCTGTGTCAAGGGTAGACAAAGCAATGGACGTCTTGCGGACAGACCACTCTGCTGTAAACGGCGTCGAATGGTACGCGCAGACACTGGATGATGCGTTACAGACTGCATGTGCTGTGCTATGGTTCGTGATGTGACTGAGCGATCCGTCACTGCCATGCGCACAATTTGCCTGCCATCACGTGAAGTGGTGCGCTGAGGTGGATGCGATCGAACACGCCGGTCCGTCGTACCTTTCTGCATCCAACGATCACACATCCGCATTACAATTGCTTGGTTTCGTCCAACACGACTACCGATTTCTCTGAAAGATAATCCACAATCTCGGTAGGCCACTATCCTTCCCCTGTCGAACTCGGATACTCAGGGACGGATTTCCCATAAGGCCAACCTAGGCCATGGCCTATGGCGCAGCCGTTTAGAGGGCGTAAATTTAGAAGAAGTAACAACGAAATTAAAAAATTTTTATCGATATAAAACGAAAATGTTCAATTCTTTTTTCTTTTTAATTTTTATTTATATATTCTTAGTATCGCTAAAAATGTTATTTGCAATATACGCATTTTGAAATAACTTTTTTGTCAACTGACTAATTATTTTTTCCTTCTTTTTCTTTCATTCTTTTCCCCAACATCCATTATGAGTTAACGAGAAGCAGGTTAAGAATTCTTGCAATTTGAAGGGATAATGATTGCAGAAAGCAGTCGGACTTGAACCTCACAAAAGACAACTTCCGCTGTATCTTTCGATACATTTGACAAAGAGCAAACAGCCCTCGCTTTTTCCTCCAAAAACAGATTTCAGACCGGGGGCAGTCCGATAAGAAGACTAATGGTTTTTAAACTCCCAACCCATCGTCATCTGTCCAGTAATTGCAGTCCCGTTGTCAAAGGAGCGTGGTATAACAAACGATGGCACTCTCCAGGTTTGAAACTGTTGAAAAGGTGAAAGAATCATTGTGTGAACACCGGACTAGGGTGTCTTTCTGTGCAAGGTGTTTCTTTAAAGTAAAATGGACTATTATATGGAAACCGCCAGAGTGTCTGCAAACTGAATGGGTCGTCTTAGAACAGAGACATTTAATTTTGTCAAAGGGAACCGAAATATTTTTCGGTTCTTCTAAATTTTTCCCTGGGAGGAACTATTAGTTGGGCAAATCAGAGTTCCCAAACGTGAACATCTATGGGGACCGCGTACCGATCCCGGTTGAGAGGGAATAAAGGAAGGAGAGGACGGATGGAGCCCCAAGGCGTTAAAGGGCTGGGCCCTTTGTCAACCTTTTGCAGTATACAAAACATAAATTGCTGTTGTGAGCTTACTACTATTTCAGTTAGTTTTTTCATCTGGACCTATGAACATTTCTTGCTTTTTTAAACAAACACCTTTTCTATCGTACAATTTCCAGATCTAAAGTCTTCAATATTAACAGTTATAAGGTGAGTTTAGTTTTAATTTATTTTTAATATTAACTTGATTTGCTTTGAAAAATGTATTTATTATTATTATTATTATCATTATTATTTTGTTTGATTTTTTTAATGAGTGTACTTGATTTTAATTTGGTTAAGTAAAGCTAAACCTGGGCTGGGGTCTCTAAACTTTTCACTATGAAAAGGGATGAAATGTCATTTGTCATTTGACTGAAAAGTCTCGTGTTGGGTGTTACAGGAGGCTCTAGTAGAAAAAAGAATCTAGAAATAGATACGAAAGTTATTAAAAGTACATTATGTTTGTTTAAATAGTTCAATTTTTTTGCCATTTAAAGCTAAGGGTCTTTTATACTTTTACTCTAAATGTAAAAGTTAAAAATATTTTTTAAAAGAGAACTATTTAACTTTTTTTTATTTATTTTGAACTTTTATTTGTCTGCTAGTTGCTATTTTTTAATATAAATTATTTTTATTCAATATAGTTATTTTTCTGTCAATTAATACAGATATGAGAATTTTGCTTTTGTATTGAATTTAGCTTGTTAGTTCAACTGTTTTGCAAGTACTTTTAAGTGTTCTTGATCATGCTTTTTCTTGTTCAAACTTTTCTTTTAATTAATAACTAGCGAGTAACTTAAAATAAATGTAATATTTTTTAAGTTTCCTTGGAAATTGCTCTATACCTTCTAAAATTTATATTTTAGATAAAACAAAATCTGTCAATGTATAAAAATATGTTCTAAAAAACAATATTCTATGTTTAAGTTAGAATTTTCTGATTGCGTTTTTAAATGGAAAAATTTAAGCTTTGAAACAATGTGGAAGAAAATCCGTAACTACCTTCGTCTAAACTCAAATATTATTTTAAACAAGGACATAACGTTCCGGAGCAAGTTTACCTCCCAAAACCTAGGGTAATATATGTTAAAAAATCACTAGTTTTCATTAAAAAAAATTATATATAAATTTTTTGTAATCATATTTTAAGGTCTTTTAAAGCAAAGTATTTTTTTTTTAAACTAAAATTAAAGCAAATGAATTGCCAAAATGAAGTGATCTCTGTTAGAGTAAAGTAACCTTTTCTTATACTTATCTGGAGTTGTGTTTTGAGATATATTCTTAAAATATTGATATTTTATATAATAACTGCAAAAGCAATTAAAGATAAACAATTCTATCATTTTATTTTTTAAGCTAAACTACCGAATAAACATGTAACAATCAATTTTAACTGAAAAGCAAAAATGCATTTTATCTCCCTTATAAAATGAACTTTTATATTAATAATAAGGGATAATTGTGATCAATTATTATAAAAACTGTGCAGCTGTATATCTCGATATGCTGGTTGAAGAAATGGAAGCATTAAAATATTCTTCCATCTTAATATTTTTGAAACCCATAAAAATTCTAAAATTCCTCGCTACGAATAACAGGGCTGCTGGCTTTCCAAATAGGGACCGGGAGCAGAAGCTTTTCTATATTAAATTAATTAAAATATACCTGAATCCAACAATATCGCAGTAGAGACGAAACAGTCTTGCAATACTTTCTACAGAGCATGAGGATATTAAAACTTGATCAAATCAAAAATGATTTTGCTGACAAAAAAATCCAGAAATATTTATTTGTAGATATATTTGTTCTGTAAATTAAATCTGGCTTAAAAACTTTTTCCATAACTTAAGGTCTTATATAATCGTTTTATGTTTAATCCCTCATTTCTAGAACCAACCACTTATATCCCAAATAAAAACTAAATTCTGAAAAAAATAAGACATGTAAAAACGCCTTACATAAATCCCAAAACTGAATTTGCCGAAACTCTGATAGTACAGGCTGTTCACACATTTTTTAGACGATGTATATTGTATTCACAAAACTAAATTACATAAAATTCTTGCGTTTTAAATGTTCTATTTGGCATCACTTATTCTGAACTATCTTTCGACACCGCAATTTCCAGGATAATAATGCCTTTTGAAGTGTCAGAAGAGGTATTGTATCCCATTCCTCCTGAACAGCTTTCCAGAGTCCTGTAAGGGTTTTGGGACGACGTTTGGATAATGCAGATTTTAAAAGTCCGAAAGCACAAAATCCATAGGTGATACATCGGGAGATTTAGTAGGGATATCAATGAAGGGTATGGCCTTGATACCAGTGTTTTGTTCCATTTCTTTTAGGAAATTTACAGTGGATTTTGATATGACTGATAGCTTTGTCCTGATGGAGTCTCACAGATTGATGGCACTGTGGGTAAAGCGATGGTATTTCATTCAGAAAAATTGGCGATAAAATATGTTCCTGATAGTATTTGGAGTTAATCTTGACATTTTTTCCACTCTCTTTATTTTTAACTTGCCATTATAGGAAAAACCAGCAACAATCATGAATCCCTTAGAAAAACTTTCTTTCGATTCTTTGAACCATGTACTTAAATTTTTTTCTCCCCTTTTATGATAATAAATGGCTCTTTTTTTGTTGCAATCATTTAAATACACCCATGATTCATCTATTGTGACAATTGTTTTCCATTTTTCTTTGGATAAGTGTTTCTCATATAGAATTCTGCAGCGTGTCCTGCGTTCAGCGATATGATTTGAAAGGAGACGATGAACATTGCATTTTTTCGCTTTCTTAAGATTTAAATCAACGTTTATCATTTTGTTTACAGTGGACACCCAGCATTTTAATGATTTTGCAACTATCCTTTGACTAGGGGGATTTTCTTTTAACATTAAACAACGTACCTTTGCAATAGTCGGAGATGTCCGTTTTTTCCTTGGATACTTGTTTGGAATTTTTGTCCCACTTGAGGCTCCAATTTGACGTTTTTTTCCTTTCTTGTTGACGATATTACCTATCGACGCTTTAGATATCACAAAACCATTACTCTCACATCGTTTTTGGATAACGGAGTATGCATATTTCTCTTCGGAAAGAGCATAAATGTAGCCTTCGAACCACTGCTTTGTTAAAAACGCCCTTTTGAATAAAAACAAAACTTTCAAGCCGCAGACGATAA
This sequence comes from Dolomedes plantarius, assembly GCA_907164885.2. NCBI lineage: Eukaryota > Metazoa > Arthropoda > Arachnida > Araneae > Dolomedidae > Dolomedes > Dolomedes plantarius. The sequence continues at coordinate 187,378,041 of OU015498.1, read as the reverse complement.
TTTTGACTTTTAAAAACATAGTACAATTGCAATTATTTCTTTTGCAGCAAACGATTTTTTATTACCGCTTACCAAAATCGTCTAAAAAATGTGCCAACAGCCTCTGTAATCAACTCTATACAATACATGCAATGAAAAAAAAATCTATCATTAAAAACACTTCAGTAGTGCCATTTTTATCATTTATTCGTGCTGCCATTAGTTTCTGAAAGCCCATTTGTTTTATATTTGCATCAGTTATTAATATAACTGGCCACACTTATTACTTTAAATGAAAACAAAATTACCGAAACAGATCGCGTCTTCTATAGCGAAAGAAAAAACTAACAATTACAAAAACCCAACTACCCAGAAATCTGCATCTATAATAATACATTTTTGTGTGATCCCGTATTTATAAAAGTAAACATGACTCTAAATTTTATTGAGGATTTATGAAACTCCCTCATATTCGTGAAATATTAAGTAGTGCGAAGCAGAGTTGAAAGTTTCAAAATACGTTGATTACATGAAAATAGAAATCAAAACACACGATAGTTTTCTTAAGGGGACTCACGACCTTAAGTCGAGGAAATAAGGCATATTTTCATACTTTTTGACTCTTTGTAACTATTTTAATTTACTCCCAATTTTTCCAAATTTTATGCATATGATAAATTTATATATTTATTTTAATAAAAAAATTTTCAACTCTCAAAATAATTTAAAAATTTTTTTTAAATGCTTCAAGAGACACCTTGTTTTTTAAGTATTTTTATTGTATACTGGCTTGCACGCAGAACTATGAAATTAATTTTACACTTAAATGTATAATTTCTGTTTTATATTTAAAACAAATAATTCAAAATAAAATTGAACTAAAACAAGCAACATTAATTTTTTTTTCAATTTTTTTAAAACTGCTCAAAATATACTTAAAATTTTCTTAAATTTTTGCATTAATTTACCCCTGAAAAAATAACAAAATGTGCAGTGATTGCAATAATTCTAGTTCAGATGCAGTAAAATAACATGATTATGCAGTGATAAAAATTTCATGGAATTATGTTTCATAGTTTTTGAGATATCAGTTGCGGAATGATGCAAAATTACATTTTGAGAAAAATGAGTTTAAAATTTTTCTTACCATAAACTTGATCAGTAATTAAATATTTAGAATATCAATATCTCCGGAACTAAGTGGAATATTTCCATGCGGTTTGCTTTATTTTGTTCAGAAATGATCAGGCTTTAACATATATTTTTTTCAAAAAATCGAATGTTTTAAAGATTTAAGAGTAGTGAGTCCCCTTAAAGCCTAAATAGTTAAAACCTTCATAATTTTCTTAATACCTAAAGAGCGATAAATACTTTCCGCGTGAAATGGTATGGGGGTGTTGATTACCCCCGCCCCCTCATTTCGAGAATCGAATCCCCGAGGCAGCAACCTTAAAACCAGTTCCAGGTCTCTTCTGACGGGAGGTCTGCAGTACCTTTTTCAATTCCTACTATTAGTTCACACTCTATATATATCTTGTTCAAGTTTTCAATCGTTAATGAAAGTACTTTTTATTCATCCACTCAAGTTCAAATACATTTTTTTAAACTTGTAGTGGATGACACTTGATGTTAATACAGTTTTTTCAAATATTAATTCATTAATTAAATTTAATTAATCAATTTTAGTTTTAGACCTAGAGCGTCTCTTGCTCTTGAATATTAATTTCCCTCTTGTTATTGTGTAAACGGTAGCACTGCGGTATCGCGGGCTTCTCCCGTCCTGTAGGTTGCGAGATCGAATCCCCAACCTGACAAACTTTTTCTCTCTCTTCCCCCCCCCCCCCCCCTCCTAATCTCGCACAGTAGGCAAGGTTCTGGCAGGCAATCCTTTTTTTCAATTCCTACTATTAGTTCACACTCAAATTTTTCTTTTTCTTTGTTGACCTAAGTAGGAATTGACTTTAAAATTTTATTTTTTATATATTACTTGTTTATACTTTTTTCAATGATTTGTTTTAAATTAAAAGAAAGTTTTTAAAATGTTTCTTGCTTCATAGCCAACGGCACGACGTCTATGTTTGAAACAACCAGGAATCATTTTCAAATGCTGAGATAAAAAGCATCGTAATTAAATTTACTTCTATTCTTTGCTTATGCTTAGGTTTCCTAGGAAAGCGGTGCCGAAATATAGCGGCCGTAATGTAGCAGTCAGTGGTTAGCGTCACTAAAGCGTTTTATATGCAAATCAAATGACATTGGTTTTCAAGTATGGTGAATATGCGTATATCAAGTTATACTCAAAACTAACACGCTCTAAAAAACCAGCATTTTCTGATTTGCATATAAAAATATTTTAGTGACTAACCACTGCTACGTTACGGTCGCTATATAGCAGCACCGCTTTCCTAGGAAACCTAAGCATTAGTTTTTTCTTTTTTTTTTTTCTTTAACGCTTTAAGGTTGTTCGAAGAAAATTTTTTCGTAGGGGACTTTTTTCAAGAATTTATTTTACTATATATAGTTTACTATAAAAGTCTTAATACCGGCTGTCCCAAACTGTTTGATCAGAGGATTAACTTTTAATCTATGGACGATTCTGAAATTGCGAAAACATAATTAACTAAAATAAAGAAAATAATAAATATCCATACAACGAACCAAATGATAAACGAATAATTAAACAGAAAGAAAAAGATGGGAAAAGAATTACAGAGATCTTTATTCTACGTGTGTACGAGCCCTTAAATCAAGCTTCTTACAACTGGCATGTTTTTTTTCTCTTTTTTAACAAAAGAATATTTTTTTCAGGAGTGGAAATGAATCAGCCAAAAAAAACGAAAATGTGGGTTAGACTACAGAAAGGAAGCAAAAGTGAGGATGCAGGATAGAAAGAAAAGCAGAAAAGTCTTCAAACAATGGTTAGAAAACAATGGTCTTCAAACAATGGTTGGAAAGAAAAGTCTTCAAACAATGGTTATTATCATCTTCTCACGATGAAAACTGTCAAATTCAGTCACGAGAACAAAATTTGATTGAAGATTTTCAAGAAAATGAAGTTCTAATGAAAAAACGTAGTGTAAATAGCGAGGAAGGTATAGAAGCTGCACAATTCGTGAATGGGGAGCAAAAAAAGCTTCTACACACTGAACGTCTGTTGACTTAGGTTTACCAAACAGCATCGAGGATTTTCTTATGATCCAGATCCAGCACACTGGGTTATCAACGATGACTTACGTGATTACGAATCTCAATATGGTCTTAATCAGAATAAAAATGTAGATTTCTCAAAGTCGAAGAGGCAATACGGCGATAGAAGCTGGTCATTTAATGGTAGTTACTTTAGCAGCAAACTAGTAAACGGTGATACGCAAGACCGAGGTTGGTTAGCATATTCAGAAAGTAAAGGAAGTGTCTTCTGCGGACCTTGTCTTTTATTCCATTCTGGTACAGACTGAATCATCTTTTGTAAGAAATGGATTTAATGACTGGAAAAACGTATCATCTAGACTGAAGGAACACGAAAATTTGGTTTGTCATAGAAATAACGTCCTAATTTTAAAACAGAGAGGAGCTAAACTTGGAAGAATCGATCTGCAACTAACTAAAATGGTTGATGAAGAAATTGAATACTGGAGAAATGTGTTACACAGAGTGGTTGTAGTAATTAAAGCTCTTGCTTCGCGTGGCTTGCCATTTAGAGGTCGAAATGAAATATTTGGTTCTAATAATAATGGCAACTACATGCTGATGTTGGAGACAATTTCTGTGTTTGATCCATTTTTGGCTGATCACATCAGGAAATTCGGGAATCCAGATAGTGGACAGACATCCTATCTCTCATCTACTATTTGTGATGAGTTCATCGAGCTCCTAGCTAAAAAAGTACTAACGCATATTGCTAATGAAGCTAAAACATCAAAGTACTATTCCCTTGTTATAGATTCAACTCCTGATATCTCGCATGTGGACCAGCTGTCGTTTGTTTTGCGATATGTGAAAGAAAATGGGAAACCTGTTGAGAGATTTATAAAATTTTTACCTAACGTTGGCCACAAAGCCCATGAAATGTTTGAAGCTGTTACTAAGACTGTCACTGATCTCCACCTTGATATCTTGAAATGTCGTGGTCAATCATATGACAATGCAGCTAATATGGCTGGTGTTTACTCCGGTCTTCAGGCTAGGATACTTGAAGTTTCTCCTCTTGCTTCCTTCATACCTTGTGCAGGACACTCTTTAAATTTAGTGGGCACGCATGCTGTAGATTGCTGCATTGAAGCCACATCGTTTTTAATTTGCTCCAAGAACTTTATAATTTTTTCTCGTCGTCTACATCGAGGTGGGAAGCATTCAAGAAAAATAGCACCCTTACCGTAAAAAGCCTCTCCATGACACGATGGTCGGCAAGATATGATGCTTGCAGAGCATTAAAAGAAGATTGGTTTGCAGTCATAAAAGCTCTAAAATACTTTGAAAGTGACGAAAGTCAAAAATCAGGAACAAGAGCAGAAGCTAGAGGTTTACTAACGAAGTTGCAAAGGCTCGAAACAGTATTCATGGCACAGTTTTGGGGAACGGTGCTGATTAGTCTTCACCAAGTCAATAAGTATGTACAAAACGTAGAACTTGATATTTCAGAAGTTGCCAAAGTTCTTCAGTCACTCGTAAAGTTCTTGTTAGAACTGCGAGAACAATTTGATACATATGAAAACAAAGCTCTGGATATTTCTGAAAAGAAAGTTTATGAGCGTGATGAAAAGCGTCGGGTTTTCAGAAAACTACAAGCTGACGAAAAACGTGAAGGCGAAGTTAATTTAAACGGGCGTGATACCTTTAGAGTTAATACCTATTTCACGATTGTGGACAAACTCAAAACAGAGCTTGAGAAGAGGTCACAAGCTTATAGAGAGCTCGGTGAAAAATTTAAAGGAATTACGAAAATTTGGTCACTGACTTCTCCTGAGCTTGAAAAAGAGAGAAGAAAATTACAGGCAATTTTTAAAGATGATTTGGAGCCTGCATTATGTGATGAACTGCAACATCTAAAATCTTACATAACTGAGTGCAGCATTGGTTCGAAAAGTCCCTTAGCAATTTGCAAGTGGCTACGTGAAAGTGGATTACAAATATTGTATCCAAATGTTGATATCGCATTGAGAATGTTTGTGTACACACCTGCCACAAATGCCTCTGCAGAAAGATCTTTTTCTGCTCTAAAAAGAATTAAAGATCATCTAAGATCTTTGCTGTAACAAGACAAACTAAATGCCTTGGCACTTCTTTGCGTTGAAGCAGATTTAACAAGATCTGTTGACTTCAATGAAACTATTGAAGAATTTTCATGGGCGAAAGCACGACGAAAAAAATTTTAATTGTAAGTTTTAGATAAATTAGAAGAAATTATGTAGAACATATTTATTAAAAATATGTTATTCAAATGTTTATTAAGTATATATGTTTCAAAAACTCTTACTGTATATTAAATCTAATGTTATAAATCAAAAATTTAAATGTAAGGAAGGGGGCGCAAAATGATGCTTTGGCCTAGGGCATAAAAATATGTAAATCCTTCCCCTGCTACTTGATCAAAAGATAATCGCTGTTTTCGACGAGGCATAATTGATCGTTTTTTTGAAAAAACCACAAGAAAAACACAATTGCCGAACTTGAAATTGTCGAAATCTCCAAACCTTAAATAGCGCTTTGATGTGGCGCTACAGGTGCGCGTGATGTGCGTCTGCGCTGAAATTCTAATCATTTGCATATCTCACCTCCGCTAATGCATGTTATAAATTTCATGTTATTTGCATGTTTCCTTCAGGGTGTTGCATTTACAGTGGCCAGCAGTGTAAATTAATTTTCAGCAAACATTCTGAAAATATTTTCCCCGGAGAAAAAATTATTTTTATGAGAAAAAAAAAAATGGAATTTCTAGCATTCATTTTTAAAAAAAGAAAGTTTTTAAGAAAAATATTTCTTCTGAAAAACATTTCTAAAAAATAAATCATTTTTAATAAGTGGGGCAGTTCTTTTTTCGCCAGGGATGGACAAAAACGAAAGTCAACGTAAGAGGATGAGATTGTCCCAATTTTCGCCAAATATCGGCACTTGCCGAAGGCAGAGTAGAACAAATTGCAGAAAATGGGAATATCTATAAAGTGTTGAAAAAATTAGGTGCATGTGATATTTCATTAGAAGAGGTCATCACAACACTTTTAAAGGGCAGAGCCTGCCTTAAGCCGATCGGAGGTAGATCAGGAAAATTATATGTTTTAAAGAAAATTGCCTTAACAGATGTAAAAATTATTCAGAAATACGACCGAGCGAAGTGTGTAAAACATGCAGATGTTGATCTCTATATGCTGGTTGAAGAAATGGAAGCATTAAAACATATTCTTCCATCTTCATATTTCAATAAAAATTGTTCAATTCCTTACTACGAATGACAGAGCTTTTCAAATGGGAGGCTGAAGCTTTTCTAGATTGAAATTAATTATAATGTACCTGAGATCAACAATATTTCAGTAGAGACTTAACTGTCTTGCAATATTTTCTGTAGAGCATGAGGATATTAAAATTTGATCAAATCATAAATGATTTTTCTGATAGCTACTATTTAGCTTTTGTTTCCTTATAAATGTACTTAAAAAAGTACTCTCTGTACAATACTTAAAATGAAAAATAATCTATTATTGGAAACCATACTTCAGTAGTGTCATTTTTTATAATTATTTCGTGCTGTCATTGGTTTCTGAAAGCCCATTTGTTTTATATTTGCACCAGTTATTAATATAACTGGCCACATTTATTATTTTAAATGAAAACAAAATTGCTGAAACCGATCGCGTTCCTATGGCGAATGAACAATTTAACAATTGCAAAAACCCAAACGCTCAGAAATCAGCATCTATAATAATGATAAATTTGTGTATGATCCAGTATTTATAAAAGTAAATATGACTCTAAATTTTATCGAGGATTTCTGAAACTCCCGCACATTACTTCGGGAAATAGTAAGTAGTATTTTGCAGGGAAAAACGTCCGAAAATACGTTGATTACATGAAAAAAGATATCAAAACATGCGACGATTTTCTTAAAGCCTAAATAGTTAAAAACCCCATAATTTTCTTAATGCCTAAAAAGCGGTGAATACTTCTCGTGGGTAATGCTGATTATCCATTTCGAGAATCGACCTCCCCGAGGTAGCAACCTAAAAGAGGTGCCAGGTCTCTGCTCACGGGAGGTGGAGTATACCTAAAACAATTAATTATAGACATGCAATCAAGCAATTTGCTGCTTTATAGGTTTGAAGAATGATTTAGACGTTATTTTTATTACAAGAAAAAAATTATATTCAAATTTATTTTCTTTTCTGCTTTTAGTTTTAATGTTCTGTCATTTTTATAATTTTTTTTATGTTTTTTAAATAGATAAAACTTTTTAATGAATACACATCTTTCCAATAATGATCGTTTTCTAAAAGTAGACTACTTCTAACAGAGATACATTCATTACTTAGAGTCTCTCGAAAAATTTGAAAAGGCGCCGTTTTTAAACCTTGTCTGAGGCGCCTTTTATGGATCGGCCACTCAGGAGAAGGCCACTTTTCGTTGTAAAGAGAGAAATACTGTTTTTAATATTGCTTAAAAATTTAAAAATAAAAATAATTAGAGCACAATGATAGAATTAGAAAAAAAAAAACTCAACATTTTATTCCATAAAAGACAAACATCCCTTATATGATTTATTTTCGACTAAGTCACTCGATTCATCTATTGAAAAACAACAAAACAGGGAAAACCATAAACAGCAAGCCCCTTTGAATAAATTCAAAAAAATTCAAGATTAAGATCAAGGTAGTAGGGTTTACGGAGTACCTTCTGCGCAGCTTTCAACCCCGAACGGATGAAGGTTTAGTGAATTTACGAATTGGGAATGTTGCCAAAACATCAGATCTTGAATATCGCTTTGAGCGGCGGAGCATGACTGACCAACGCCATGAAGCTATAGAGCTTCGTGACCAACGCATATACTGAGAGAGGTGGACGTTTACCGCCATCTATCGGCGGAGAAGGGAACCACAAAAGGTTGTCTCAAAGTGGGAGGTATTTTGCAAGTTAGATTAAGATAGTGATTAAGAAATTAGAATGAATTAAAAGATTATTCTGGCTAATAATGGTATGGGATGAAGCCTAGCTTTGCAAAGAGAAGGGGGATACTCTAGATTTGTGCGCACGGGTCTTGCCAAAAATAATCCAAGATGACGGGCCTGGCCCCAGTATTTAGTTCTGTTGCTACATAAATATTCTACAAAAAATGTGTGATGTATGCATTTTGGTAACATTACGGTAACCTAGTCCTGCATGTCTTAGTTATTCATACATGTTTTTATTCTGTATGATTTTAAGTTGAATTTTCATATACACACGTTTTTCTAAGTAATTTTGTTTTTTATGATCTAATTTGCATGTGATTATGCACGTCTATTTTATTTTCAAGGTAATAAATGGGCGTATTTTTAGTAACGTGTTTCACACGTCACGTAAAGGGGAACAAAAAAAAAATAAACTCGCAATTAAAAAAAAAAAAATACTTGTGTTATATATTAACAATTGATTCGTAAGTCTCTTTTGATCCCTGTCTTAAGTAATACTTGCAATACAAGAAACATTTCTTTTGGATACTCTTTGTTTTATAGGTTCTTATATGGCATCCAAATTAGAAAGGCTGTTGATTAGAAAAGTGCCAGATTAGAAAAGTTATTCTTTTAAATTTTACTTCATGAAGATAGAAGACAGTATAGTCGATTTCATAAGTTTGCAGTTTACAAACATATTGTAAATTTATTTATATCTACTAGAAGACTAGTTTGTCATTAACAAAAATGTATATGTTAAAAGTTAAATTTATGAGATCCATAGGCCGGGGGCCGGAGTCGGGTTGGTGTGGCCTACTCCCAAGGCATTGGGGTCTGTTGTGAGGATCACGGTGCACGGCAATGGAGAGGGTAACTTTGATTCGTCTGGGGGAGTGGGATCCTCTGAATGAACCAATGTAGCACCATCAAGGCTTTGGATGTCACCACTTCCTCGTAGTCCCGGCTGGTAACTGGGCGGTGGCCTGGTCTCCAGTTTGGGGCAGGAGTCGGGTTGGTGTGACGTCCTCCCAGGGCGTTGGGGACCGTTGTGAGGACCTTGGTGCTTGGTAATGGTAGATGCGACTCTGACTTGCCTGACTTGCTGTTCTACTAAGTTGTATGCCTTAGGCCGACGTATGCTCTTTAGACTTATGAGATTCATAATTAATAATTTTTTAAGCAGGAAATACAAATCAGTATTTCTTATGTAATCACATGTTATTCTTATATACTCTTTCACCCATATGTAGATTGAAAATAACTTTTCAAGATATAAGAAGCAATATTATCCTTTTCTGATGACTACGTGTTTAACTTCTTCATTTAAATTTCTAAGGATCAAAAGGAACCTTGGTCTTCATTCTCTTCCAGGAAAATTAATAAGAATATTAACTTTCTTTATATTTGGTAAAAAGATTGTTTCTATATTATTTTCTAAAGTTTCCTTTATGATGCTTATGGTAAACTTTCTTTTCAGCTGTTATGTTTCACCATAAAATTCCTTTAAAAATTGCCAAAATCAGTGAATCAAATAATATGCTTACATACATGTATTAAAATCTTTCAATGACTATATGAAAACTCGAAATTGATTTAGTGATTTTCAGAGGTGACATGTAAGCATTTTTCTAATAGGTATTAAAGTACTTTGTACTGAATCATGTACTAAACTATCGATTTGTCTGTTTTTAATAAATATGCATTATATTCATCTGTCTGTTTTTAATAAGTTTGTATTATATTCAATATTGGCAGTTCTAAAGTATTTACTTGTGGATTTCTTTATTCTTGATAAATCAATTTTTTTTTACATGTATCCATTATTTACAGAATTTTCTACGTATTGCAAACCGGCAAGAAAAGTGACTCAACTCATATATGTAGCGTTTGAGAAAAATCAATTTAAAGAGTACTATAAAACTTATATTGAAACAGCATAAGCTTCTTTTAAATTGCAGGTAAGTATTTACGGCAGTAAATTCTATTATATTCTATTGAATAGTAATATGGATCTGTAGTTGTTTAATGTAAGGTGTTAAGAGGTAAATATAGGGGAGGTCTTTGAGTCATTATTTGTTTTGTTATTGCACCTTGGCAAGAAAAGTGACAACTCAAAAATGCAGCATTATTTTTTTGAAAAAAAATCAACATAAAGAATACTATAAAACTTATATTGAAATAGTATGAGCTTCTTTTAAATTTCAGATAATTATTTTTGGCAGTAAATTCTGTTATATTCCATAGAATAGTGATATGGATCTGTAACTCTGCTCTCATCCAATGTAAGGTGTTAACTGGTAAATAAAGGTGAGGTCTTTGTGTTATTTATTTATTTTTTTTTTTTTGTAGAAACTTTTAAGAAAGTTGGTTTTTTTCCACTTTTTCAAACTGTGAAACTGAAGATTGCAATTATGTCTATAGCCTTCACATAGTTTTTAACAATATGATCCATAACAAAAATTTGATGCTATATTTTTTTCTCTCATTTTATTTATACGTATTATGTTTATTTTTCTCATTTTATAACTTTTGAATACTACTCAAACATCAATTCTACTGTTATTCAATTTTTAAAAAAAATCATAATATTTGATATTTTAAGGACTGTCCGGCAGTCAATGCGCTGAGGAGGGCCCTAATTGAATTCCATTCTTGCCCCCCCCAAAAGTTAGAAGCACACTACGCCTGTGATGGTAACTATATCTTACTTTATTTTTCAACGCATACAAATATGTATTATGTAACTAATATTTAAAATTGTTATGGTATGTGAATGTAGTTTGTATTTGCTATGTTGCACCAAGTTTCAGGTCCGTCAGGAAAGTGTGCCACTTAAAAACACCTCTGAATTGACAATTATTTTAAAGATATCATGCTATTGATGTCTTCAACAGACGAGAATCACTTAAGTACGGATTTTCCTGCCATTTTATTTAATATTTTGTTAATCTCAAAATAATAAATAGTACCAATAAGGGTAAAGTCCATAGTTTCTTTTAAATATAAGTTGTTGGTGTACGGCTGGTATATAATTTGTAAAAAGATAATTTTCTTTAATAGTTTTAATATTCTTTTTTGTTTTTAATACTGCTCATTTGTTTAATTTTGTTATGAGGTATAAGAAATTTTGTATTGATTACGACCTAATATTATTATTTGTGTGTTATTTACTTTAATTGTAACTGTCAACAGTCTTGCTCTAAATTAGCTTTGTACACACATTAATTGACAAGAAACATACCTATGTACAATATGCAGACTGAACATATTTTAAATGCATGTTTTATGACTGTCTGATGGCTCTTCGTGCTTTCAATTCTTTACGTTCTTCAAAATGTCTAAAATCATGTTAACTTATAATTTTTTAACACATAATAAAATATCCACTGCTATAGCATGATGTGTTTACAAATACCTCTTCTATTTACATAACAATGGACAGGGAATAGAGCTGTTAGGGTTGGTGTTGATTTTATTTTCATTTTACTCTCAAGTGCTCTATACTTTATTACATTGGGAAAATGCACTGTAAGAAATTATTCTTTTTCCTTGCTGAGCAATAAGGTACTAATGGAGAAATCAATCTAAGGATACTAAAAATATAATTGTTTGATACTCTATATGAGCAAGTTCCACGAAACATTTATCATTAACTCTTTTCATCTTAGACAAACCTTCAAACAAGATATTCTTATTATTTAAGCATATTTCTCACTTCTAATTTTTATGCTTGAAACATAATGTATTTATACTGAAGCAGACTTTGAATTTTTGAAACATGGATTTTCTTCACCTTTTTGTGCCTAGTTTGATTGTCAGCTAACTTTGAAGTTAACAGAACTAATGTTGTGGCAGCATTGCAGTATTAGTGAATGTAAAGAATGCTTACCTCAGTAAATGGTTAAACTGTTTTTTTTTTTTATAAAATTTACTAAAGTAGTATCTTTGCTATTTTTTCTACTGTTTTTTAGCTGTATGCCATATTTTTATTTGCTTGAATTTTCAGTTTGTATCATATTTTCTGTTTATAATATTGGCACTAATGAAAATGGATCGATGGTAACTCTTCCATTACATAATTTTACCATTTTATACAGTCTTGAATTTAATGATAAGTATATATATATATATATGTATGAAAAATCATTTTAAATTCCTGTTATTAATCATCTTTCTTGGGCAGTAACTGCACCTATTTCTCTTTGATGTCCTTTTCTTTTCTCAATTCTTAAGTTAGCATAAGATTCTCAAGATTAACTTTACCAAATGTTTTCCATATGTGTTTCTCTTGGAAACCCAGATTTGGCCTCTCTGAAGTTTGTAATCTTTTCCTGTTCTCATAGACTTTGGAATTAGATCCTGCTTTGATAAACTACTAATGCTGAAATAGACCCCGTATTCTCACATGAAATTTCTTGATTGATATACTGAAAAATGACAAGATTCTTCTTTTTTTATATTCATTTGATAAATTTGTATAATAATAGTTTTATCATGATTTTCTGAAATTTGAGGATTAGAAACCATTTTTGAAAAAATCAAAATTATATTATCACAACTATTAAATTTTTTTACATTTTTATTTGATAGTTCTTTTTTATGACAAATATATTATTGAGGTAGCCATTATTTATGAAAAGCATTTCTTAGGAATAATGTAATACCTAATTAAAAAAAATGTATTATTTCTTAATGAAAACTTCAATATTTCTTTTGGAAGTGCAGTGTATATCTTTCTGTAATAAGGTATTAAAACTAGGTGAATGAGTTACATTATGATAACTTAAAAGGAATCATCAAATTTAAATATCCATATTTGCCATGATAGTCTGGAGAGGTGCTTCAGTTTAATTACATAGGCATTGTGAAATAGAAAGAGAAGTTTTCGTATGTAATTTGGCTCTCATAGATATGACATCGAATGCAGACAGAACTCTAAATTCTCTCTTCATTGTAAAAAGTTAATTAAAATTATATAAAAACTGTCCAAAATCCCTATCGCTAAATAACTGTTTACACACTTATAGTTATCATAATTGAGGTAATTTTTTAAACCTTTAAGGGAATAAAAATAAAAGTAAAAGGGAATGAAGATAAAATTGTACAGAGAACCATTAAGAAAAAGTCTGGTGAGGAAAGAAGAGATAAAAGAATGCAAATGAGTATTAAGAACCTGGTTGTAATTCACCTGCTCAATCATTCAAGAGATATAATTGTAGGGGCTTTCAGACTGATGACTTGTCATGATTGCCTACTCACTTATTATAATTGACTTGGAATCATGAATAACCCCCTCCCCCTCGGTTCCTCTTCAGTAGCAGTGAATTGCTTACTGCTGACCACTTACTCCTTCTCTTGAAAGCTTTAGCAAAAAGAACTGTTCACTTTCATTATAAGCAAGCCAGAGACAGTATGTCTATTTTGTAGGTTTAATTTAGTTTGTTTTGAAAAGTTCAGTTCTGTTTCTTAGTTTAATCTGAGTACTTTTTCTGTGCCTTTATTATGTATTATGGCCAAGGATGTTTCTTAATTAAGCCTATTGTATTAGATATATAACTATTAAAAACCAATATAAGAGAGGTAAAAAATTAAGCACAAAGTGTTTATTCTTTATTTTAAGAAACAGTCTAACAAAAGGTTTGAAAAGAGGGGAACAATCGAATATTGTGTATGTACCTGTAACTAAATTATTATTTCAATGTATTGTAAATATTGGTAAGGAGAATGAAATTTAAATAGGCTTAGGGAAAAAAAGAAAATGATGTGACACTATTAAGTCTCTCCTTAAAAAATTGTAGTCACCTATTTTACTTATTTTGCTGTTGTGATCAGAGCTGAGCCGCGCATTTTGATTGGTTGTTAATGTTTTGGGGTTGGGTGACAATAGATTATCAGTCAGTAATAAAATATACTTTAACTTGGTGTTTACAGTTTAGAAGTGTATTGTACATTGTATATTATGTAGGAAACTATTACAGTAATACTAATAATACAGTGTACACTGCTTTTATTTTATATGAATTGTTTCTCCTTTAATGTACTAAATCACAACTTTACCATGTAGTCTTATAATGTTCACAAAAGTCATGTCCATAACTGTTCTTTCAGAATATACAAGAGAGATGATTACTATATATTAGACTGATGGTTCCTTGTTTCCTGTAGATCTCAAAATGGAAAAATCAATCATAAAATAGAGGTCAGATTTTTTTTTTACAATTAGCAAATTCATCAACATTAATTTGAAAGTAATCATTACTATCGAATGAAAAGAACCATTTCTGTAATTTGTGTGGTGTCAGAAGAATTAATACCCAGATTTTACTGTTTAGTTTTATAATTGTGATATAAATCCATAGAAACCTATATCACTAATGATCCCTTTCTCTCTAGAAATGCATTGCCATTAATGAAATCAACCCTTGTATGTTTAATTTTTAATGTGTGCAGCACAGTAGCAATAGGCATTAGCCTTTCATCTTAGTAAATACAAGGTGCTACCCAAAAATTCCCGAAATGCATCCATAAACAAAGTTTTTGAATACCTTGATATTATTTGCTACCATTACCTTAAAAGTAGTCTCCTTGTGATTGTAAACACTAATCCTGGATCTTCTGCCATGAATGCAATGCCTGCTGGAAGTCTTGTTTCATTAATGTTTTCAGCACCATCTGTGATTTTTCTTGAATCTCCTCTATACGTGTCAAATTTTCGTCCCTTCAACTTGATTTTCATGTTTGGAAAGAGGAAAAAGTCACAAGGATCTAAGTTTAAAGAATAAGGTGGATGAGGAACAATGGTTATGTTTTTTTTTGTTTGTGAAAAATTGCGATTTTTTTTTCCTCATTCCGAAGATGAAAATCAAGTTGAAGAGATGCAAATTTAACACGTATAGAGAAGATTCCAGAAAAATTGCAGATGGTGCTGAACACATTAATGAAACAAGACTTCCAGCAGGCATTGCATTTGTGGCAGAAGATCCAGGATCAATGTTTACAATCATAAGGGGACTACTTGGAAGATGAAGGCGGCTAATAATATCAAGATGTTCTACAACTTTGTTTATCGATACATTTCGAGAACTTTTGGGTAGTATTTTGTAGTATAAATGCTTCATTTTAAATATAATTTTGCATGTAATTTTCCCCCAAGAAAACATGTAATACAAACACAAAGTACATTTCAACTTTTTACAGTATGTTCACATTATTGATACTAAAAAGTTTTTTTTTTAAACGTGAAGCATCCTTTTCAGGTAGATTGAAATAAAATTTCTCTAATTACTTGTTCATGCATTTGTTGTATGTAATGTTTATACCTAAGCTTATATAAGTGATAGCTTTAAAAGTATTTTTATTTTTTTAAGGGAAAAAGACAGACAAATAAATGGGAAAAAAATATTTAAGGTAGTCTCCTCTAATGAAACTACCGTGGTTATTAATGTAGGATTACTTATTGTTTGCTTACATCCTTTTTTTTATGCATTTTGGTACTTTTCTGTTTACTGCTACTGGGTTTGGTGTGCTGCCAAAATTCTAACTACCGATGCAGGACAATTTTTTTCTCTCCGAAGGACCGTTATTGAGAAACGTAATCCTACGTTAAACAAACTCATCTCATTCATAAATTTAGGACAAATTTAGGTTCCATGAAATCTATCAGCCACTTATTGCGCACATTAGAATAAGACATTGATTTTTCATGAAACCTTATAATCTCTTTTAAATATAGTAATTTTATACATGAAAGTTGATTATAGCACTCTTCAGATTCGATTCAAGTGAAAAATTATTTAACATCCAAAAAATAAGGGATACAGAGAATTTATACATACTATCAGTAATCAGTTAAGTCACAGATTATAATACAGATGAAAATATTACTACTCTGATGTTTGGTTATATTGAAATCTCTTAAGTAGCAGTTCTTTAAATGTTTAATAAAATCAGTTTATATTTGTTTTTCAGTTGTTTATTTATAGAGCAGTGATGGGGAACCTATGACCCACAGGTTAGACACTGATGTAGGCTTTTAAAATGACCAATGCGTGGGTTTTTATAAACTTACTTTTTATATTGTAAAAGAGAGAACAGACAATTAAAAATATTAGAAAAATAAAGTACAGTGACCACCGCTTATAGTGATCAGTGGTTATAAGAATCAACCGTTTATAAGAATCAATATCCCCAAAACAAAAACAAATGTATTATTTCCATGTTAAAATTTTCGCTTTAAAGAATCAATCCACCGGTTTTAAGAATCAGTTTACACTCTTCACTTTCCTTTCATTTTTCAAAAAAAGCCACTTAAACCCTCAAAAGGTACGAAGTTCTTTCTTTATTCTTTTTAAAAGAAAGAGTGATAAGTTGGGATGGAATACAGTCGTAAAATGCATCCCTTTCTTTGTTAGACATAACATAATAGTATCCCCTTAAACGCTTTAGCTAAACACTGTCCTATTAGCTTGACCCAGGGGCATCCTAACCGTGCGGATCCGATTTCACTTTTCTCCACTGACAAACAAAGACAGGAACTCTTTTTTCCTACCTCCCACATCTTGGTTGCGGCTTCCTGAACCCTGAAACACATAAATCTTTGGGGAAGTGTCCACTATCACTTAGGAAAACATGACATTATTAGATTCAACACGTTATCAAACCATGAAACGTAAGCTAGATTGTGAATCTTGGTCTGAGACTATTGGTATTGAAAGAGGTATAAACATCCTCCTGAAAACTTCATTGCGTCAAACTACCATAGAAAACTTTTTCTTGCCCCCTTCCTGTAGTTGAAATGTTAAACTGTTAAGCAGGTATGTTGTAACAAATATTGAATTTTTTCTTTTCTTACTATAATCATGTGTATCTACTTATAGGTCTAGACATTAAGTTGTATTTTTAAAATTATAAAAATAATTTTAATAAAAGATAATTAACGTAAATTAAAGAGTATTTTATAGTAAATTATCTAATATATGTATATATAGGTGTGTGTGTTCCTGTCCAAAAACCTAAATTTCGGCTATAAGAATCAACCGCTTATAAGAATCAAAAACTTTAATAACAAACGTGATACTTATAAGCGGAAATCACTGTATATATATATATAAAATCTTTTCAAGTGGACATTGGTTAGCTGATTTTCTATCATATCACTACACCCGTATATGACGTACATGGTCGTAAAACGTAGTGTTTCGTCCTTTTGTCGCGAAGCATGTAGGATTCATGGCAGTTAGTCATAAACTTGACATTCATACATATTCATTGCATCATAGAAGGGGAGATGTACCAGTTTGGGGATGGTCCAGTGCTGAACTACATGGCAGCCTTGTTGTATGCATCTAGAAGTGTTTAATAATTCAATATTATTATCATTTTTTTATTATTAAAGTTTCTCATCTACATATCTATGTATATCAAGTATGTTAATAAGAAATTTCTTCTCAAATTATTGTATTCTAAATATAAATATTTTTATTTGTCGCCCTGTACTATGTCGGTGGTTAAAAAATGAAAACAAATGATACAAGTTCCAGACCATATCAAACAGAATGGTTTGATAAATATGGTGTGATTGAAAAGAATAAATTGACTGTGTTTAATTTGTTAACGAAAAAGTCACTTCACATACATACAGTGTAAAAAAACATTTTGAAAAGTTGCATGCTAATGTCTGCCTTTCAACAGATGAAGAAAGAACACATTTTTTACAAAAGAAAAAAAGAGAACGATTCACAAACCAGTGTTTTAAAAACTTTTTTTTTTCCAAAAAATAACATTACAGGTGCTAGTTTTCAAGTTTCCCATTGCATTGCTCGCCACGGGAAACCACTTTCAGAAAGTGAATTTGTAAAACAAGCATTTTTAGAAAGTAGTATTACTTTGTTTGCAGATTTTAAAGAAAGAGACTTGATTATAAAGCATATAAACAGGTAAACAATAAGTCACAATACAATTAAAGATCGAGTAATAGAATAAGAAAGAAATATTTGTTCACAAATACATAACGACCTAAATTATGTAGAAATTTATTCAATTGCTTTAGATGAGTGTAATCACTCAGTCAAAAAAACTTCAAGGAAATGGACAAAATGTTTTAATGATGTTTGAAACTATTAAAATATTCATGATGAAACTTGACATCTTTACTAAGGATTTGGAAATGGAAAACCTTGAAATATTTTCCTCAATTACAAAAACAGTTTCAAAACAGTAATTTTTTAAAATACACTTGTCGTTGAAGAAAATGCAATTAAAAAATATTTAATTATTATACAGGAAATAAAACAAGCTTTCGAGGAAAGATTTAATCAATTTAAATGTTTGGAAAATACATTTCACTTTATTTTAAATCCATTCAAAATGGAATTCGAAATAATGGAGTTAACCAAATTTATGTGGTCAGGTATCCATGATTTAGAAATGGAATTAGTTGAATTTGTAAGCAGCATAGTGTGGCAAAATAAATTTGAAAACTTGATTTCTGAAGTAGAAGGGAAAATGTCTGGAAGTACTGTAGATAATAATGATCCCACACTAAAAATTGAAAATATTATATTAAACATATGGGATTTTTTACCAATTAATTTTATATCAATGAAGACATTTGCTAATGCTCTTGCTAATGCTGCCCAAATGATGTTTGTGTCCACTTATTCGTCTGAAAATTTTTTTTCTTCAATGAATTTTGTAAAATCTACCAATAGAATACCAATCCTTTCCAATATATACTTGGAAATGATTTCACTGTGAAATACGTTAATCTAATGATTACAGAATATGAACCTAATAATAAGAAACTATCTGGAAATAAACAACAACAGATTTCTCATTAAATTCTTTAACTTTATTATACATACACATACCTGTAAGTATATCTATTAATAAATAATATTTCATAATATCTATGTGATTTTCTTTATTCCTTGTTCATTGAAATACTCAGTGCAGGGACTGGGCATGGTGTCACCTAGTGCAGTAATTCATGGTATCACTCCATTTATATCATTTTTTTGACATCAGTCTTTATTTTTTTCTCTTTATTTGCAAAAGTAAACGTTTTAAAAGAAAAAGGAAACAAACTTTTTAGAGGATTTTAAAAGTGAGAACCAAAGAAAGTAGTTAACCATCCTCTCCTCCACCTTTACGTGACGCCACTGACTTAGTGACCCATGAGCTAGTACTAAAAAAAAAAAAATTAGCAAAATTTGACCCACTTCTCAAAAAGGTTCGCCATCACTTTTATAGATTGTCTGATGTAGTAGGCATTCATATGTTTACTGTTGTATTTATCATGTCTTTCTGTTAACAATAGCTTGACTGTGGGTATATAATTTCCCTAGAGCTGTAGTTATATAGTCTGTCACGATTAAAAAAACACTTATTTTCCACAAACCTCTGTGTTTTTAATCTCCCTTTGAGCTTTTAAGCAATATATTTTATAAAGTGTATATGATTCACCCTCATTGGAGAGGAACACTTAAATACAAAATAATGTGCAATTTCAATTTTGATCTTTTGAGGGAATTCAAAGATTCATAAAAATAAACTTGGTTAAATGCACTAAATTTACTTTAGAATTCAAACATTTTGTAAAAGCATTTGGATACAAGATATTTTAGCTGGGCTAATTTAACTGAACATTGATTGAAAGGCTTCTGAGTTACTGTGTCATTCTCAAAGGTGTTAATTATGAACTGCTTTTATTTCTCATAGGGATGTTATCTGAACAATCTTTCACAGATATTTGTTCATAATTTCTCCAATTTCATTTTTCACTTTTTCTAAGTATTTTAAAAGTATTTATTTTTAAATCTAATCTTTTTATTTGGTACTTTTGAAAAGTTTGTTTTTTTTCATTAAATTTTCTCCTGTTTGAATAAATGCAGTTTTACTCATACAAAAATATGCTGACCAAAATTTGGTTTCAGATGTTTAAGTAATAAAAGTTGCTAATTTAAACCAAACCACTGTGAATTGATTATATTTAAAATTATGTTTCCATTTACTGTTTTCTTTTATCTATGTAAGTATGGTACGTTTCCCCCACTAAAAGATGAATCCACCCTCTCTTAGCTAGGAATTCTTTTGCACACACTCTCAATATTTATTCTTTTGATTATGAGAATGGAAAAGGAGTGTTAATCCAAAGTCATCCATAATAGTTGTTTGTATTCAAGATGTATAATTAATATTTCTCTTTTATCGTTTTTGCTCTTTAAATGTTGTAAGTGCAATTAATTTATTTGCATTCTCTTACTTTGTACAAGTTGTAGCTTTTTTTTATCTCTTCCTGATATATAACTTGCATAATATACACATCTTTAAAAATTTGCCTCGAAAATCTTCAGTGTTGCTCTTTGATTTCTTATGTATTTATTGAATTTAACCTTTGTTAATTAACTGTAGCTGAATTTCTAACTGCTCTGAAATTTGTTGAATTTCTGATAGACTGTTATAAAATATCTGTAATTACTTGATTATGCATCTGTCATCCTATGTAATGTTTATTCCTAAGCTTACATAAGTTATATCATCAATTTCGGACAAATTTAGGTTCCATGAGATCTATTAGCCACATATTGTCCATATTACAATTTGATATTAATTTTTTCATTAAACCTTACAATATCTTTTAAATATAGCAATTTTATAGGTGAAAGTTGATTGTAGCACTCTTCAGTTTTGAACATTAATAAAAATTATTTTCCAGATTCTTGAGTGAAAAATTATTTAAAAGAGAAATAATAATAAGGGATACAGAGAATTGGTGCATACTATTAGACCATCAGGAATCACTTAAGTCACAGATGATAATACATTTTAAAATATTACTACTATGATTTTAGTTATATAGAAATCTCAAACTACAATTTCTTTAAATTTTTGATAAAATTTTATGTCAGTCCTTCAGTTTTTTACTTTTAGACTGTCAGACATAGTAGGTATTCATAAAATGCTTACAGTTGTTTATATCTTATATCTTCCTGTTAACAATAGCTTCACCATGGGTATATAATTTCTATAGAACTACAGTCATTTAGTCCGTCAGTATTAAAAAAATTCATATTTTCCTCTAACTTCTCTGTTTTAAAAATTCCTCTTGAGCTTTCAAGCAAGTATATAAGATTTACCCTCATTGGAGGAATCACTAAATACAAAAATTATATGCAATTCCAATTTTGATCTTTTTGGTTGATTCAAAAATTTGTAAATAAAAACACAATGTACTAAATTGACTTCAGAATTCAAATGTTTTGTAAATGTGTTTTGATATGAGATGTAAAATATCTCATGGAGATATTTTATATGTCCAAGGTAATTTAACTGAAAACTGATTGAAATGCTTCTGTGCTCCCTTATGATTCTCAACAGTGTTAATTATTATCATTTGCTTTTATTTCTCATTATCATTTTGTTTGAATCTTTCACAGATATGTGTTCATAAATTCTCTAATTTTTTTTTACTTTTTTAAAGTATTCAAATAATTTATATTTTTTAATCCAACCTTTTCAGTGGTACATTTTGATCAATTTTATACTCTCTGTAGGAGCACAAAGTTTCTAAAATTTTGAGTCAAATTAAAAATATGCTGCTCTTTTGCTTATGAATGAATCTTGAAATTAATGATTTCATTTCCTGAATTTAAACAAAAATAACTTATATATTTTGTGGCTAAGTAAAATATTCATACCGATGTGGCACAATTTCGCTCTGAAGCACGAATTTTTTCTTTTTTCTCTCTTCCGTTCTTGTCCTGTAGTGAAGCTATACATCACAGGCATACAACATGCTTTGTATGAACAACAAAGAAAATGAATATTATTTAATTAGTTTTTTTTTAAATAACTGGGATGATTTGGCTTATTAATTACCAGTAGTTGACCAGAAACAAGTTAATTTTGCTAATGGATAATAATGCAACTTATTATTTACCTCACCATAATTATATTCAACGAATGCAGTTTTTTTACAAATATGGCACATATTTTTCATGTAGAAATGCATATCATTTTGAAACTGAATAATAAGTCTAAAGTGCAATAAAGGAAAAAGTATGGTAACCTAACAATACAGTCAGATTCAAATCTTGAATACAATTATTCGAATATCTCTTATAAAGTATTTGTAGCCTCACAAGTTCTGACATTTTAAAGAGCTATTAATTTTTCTCTGTTGACTTCAAGGTATATTTTTTTCTGTTTGTTTATGTTAGTATGGAGCATATGATATCTGGCAAGACCGAGACAACGTATTTGGAAGACTCATGCTTTAAAGTCTGTGGTCCTTTATTCTTTTACATCTGTGTCTCACTATCTGGTAGTTAATAAACTTCTGTATTTAACTGAACACACTGTCTACCGGTACTGAATAAAATGAAGTTTTTACATGCAAATGTTGAAGAAAATTTAGGCTAAAGAAAAGTGATATGGGAAAAATTTTTGATCAACTGAACATTGCTTTATTTGAAAGCTACCTTTACTATGATCTGATTGAGTTTCAGGCATATCCTCACATTTTATCATTTAAATTTGAATGTCAGATTCCCATATAAAGAAAACAGATTTCAGAAAATAAAAATGCTGTACTTTATTCCAAAATCTTAGTATTTGCTGGTGACTTGTGTATATATTTAAATAAAATTTCCAGTCAAAAATGTGTTAAATATTTTTGAAATCCAATTATGTTTGATCAATTTTTTTTTTTTTCACATTCATTTCAGAGTTGGAAGTTTGTTTATTTATTTTTTTTTACTTGATGTAAAATTAGAGAATGACATTGTCTGAATTTGTTTTTGAACATTGAATTTGTATATTGAATTGAACAATGAATTTTTGAACATTGAATTTGTTTTTGTTTGAATTTATTTGTTGATGAAAAAACCAAAACTCTGAATTCGGCAATTGAATAATGTGGAAGAATGGCCACGAAGAAAACATTTTGAAATGTGTGATTTTGGCTTAATTTGCTTTTCCCCAAAACTTAAATTATTTTTATGCATGTGAATAGTCCAATGGATGTTTGAATTTTTAAGTGATTGCTGTAGGGTTTTTAACTCTTATTTTTCACAATAATTTTGCCTCTTAATTCCTTTAAAAGATCAATTCTTCTTACCCTCTTCCTAAATTGAGCGAATGAAATTTGAAATCCAGCAGTTTGGTCTGTGCATTGTATGTCAGTCAGTCAATCAGTCAGTCAGTGAGTCAATCAGTTACAGAATTGTTTTATATATATAGATTAGTAGGTATTTTTTAGCTGCAGTTTATTTCATGCTATATGCTTTTTACAATATTGTTTTTATTCAAATAATTCTGAGGTTGTTCTTTTACAATTTAACATAATTTTGATACAAAGTGTTAATTGTTCATCAAAAGGTTTTGTAACATTGAAATTCACATTTCTAAAAAATTGTTATGAGCACATGAAATTTTTACAATGTATATCCTGTGATAGTTTTTTTTTCTTTCCGTCGAATTGGATAATACATTTTGAAGTTATATCCTTTGTTTATGTGCTTCTCTAAGGTTGTTACTGTTAAAGAGTTTTATTCTTGTAAATTTTAATCTATTCACTAGCTAATGTAGAATTGGCACCTATTTTAAGCACTGTCTAGACCTATAGAGGACCTATTTTAAGCACTGTCTGCCATTTTAACCAATTTGTAGTTTTATCCTTGCAGAAATTATGAATGATAATTATTACCATCTTGCACTCCATTTGAGACCTTTTCTGTTTGCATAGAATAAGGTGACACCATAGATGCTGCCTCCCATCAACTATAGCTCTTAAGTGGTTATATTAGACATTATCATTACCAAATCATGATATTTTCAAAAGCCTCTGAAAGACATTTTCAAGAAAATTGTGAGAAGTTTTTTACCATCTCATTATACGTGTAAGTTCTGGCATTTTTAATCAAATTTTCATCAATTTGCTACATAGAATGTATTCTTTGGTTTGTTTTGGGGATTATTTATTGATGGAAATTTTGAAACTGATATAAAGGCATTTATTTTTCTTTTAGAAAACTGTGTTACTGCAAAAAGCTTCATAAGCATCTATGCTGCCAGAAATCAATGATAAACAGTGACAACAACCGGACCCTAGGATAGAATAAGAAATGTGTTATGTATGACTTTTTTTTATGTCTTTAACTGCATTAATTTTTTGTGTTCACAAAGCACTCTGTATTTCATTTTGATATTCACATCTAAATGTCATGATAAAGTCGATTTGCAATAAACAGTGTCTCAATTAGCCAATGTCATTTTTGAAATTTTATTTTACTCATTTATTTATTTTTTAAATTTCTGCTTACATAATTTTTCTTGCCATTTATCCTACTTTAAAGTAAATTAGGAAAATTTAAAGTAAAATATAATATAAAGTATTTTCATTCTGCTGTAGCAAAACTTTTTATGTATAATTTATTGTCAGTTTGATGTCAAGCTAATATTTGTGTATTAATATTGTGAATTGTTCCGTATGACTTCTTTCTTAATAGGATAGAAAATCTTAATTATCTTTTGTATTTTCTAGATATTTAATTCGTCTGAACACCTTGCCCACCTCTGCTTGCACATATCAGCCATTGAAAAACTTGAAGACCGGTGCTGTGTAGCAATTCCTGCAAACTCAGCCGAAGGTTGATTTCCCCTGTTTGGTTTATGTTTCATATAGGCCTGGGCACCGGACGGACAATACAGATCTGCCGACCAATTTGGGAAACCCTGTTTCTAGATGTGTAAACTACTGGTGTTTGGATGAGTCCTTTGAAAATGTAATCACATTTAGTTTACATATTATCCATATATGAAGAAAATGGTTCAGTTCTAATACTAGTTTATGCTCTCTTGAAGGCTAGATTATGTTTATGGTTTTAGTCTTTCAGGGAGCATTTGCTGGTGAACTCTGAGATACTCATGTATAGATATGTTTAGTGATATCAATATAAATGCAAATATTCTGTACATGAAATTTGATCTCTATTGATTGAAAAATTTTAATCAATATGTAAAATTTTTCTTCTGTAATTAGTATAAAATCTAATGAAACTTTTAAAAGATGATTTTGATAAACGATAATGTCATGTATTTATAACTGTTTGCATCCTAGAATTTAATATTAATTGTTATTTTATTATGTACATGCATCATATGTGAATTAATATGTTGAATTTATTGAAATATTATAGTAGTAGTTATTAGTATTGAAACATTATATGGTGTAAAATTTATTGAAACATTTAATTGTATATAAAAAGTTGCCATTTTCCAATGCAAAGTCTTAGGAAGAATTTTATCTAGTATAATGCACAGTGATGCGGAAACAAATATTAATTTTTCTTGTGAGTACACCATTCTTATACTGTATGTGATACTGAATCCTGGGAGCTGAAATTTTGTCATATGCTTATGTATATATTTGTAGCTGTATGTATTTAGAATTGTCTTTATATATATATACATTTAAAAATGCCTAATATTTTGTACATATACCAAAAAATAAATAAATAAATAGATAAATAAAGTTCAGAAAGTTACCTTTTTCAAAATATATTTATCAAAAGTATATAGCTATTACAAAATGTTTTTCTACATGATAGATGTGTATAATTATAATAATTAGACATAGTTACATTTTATTGAGGCATTTTGAGGCCTTTAAAAATAACCAAGGGAGAGCAATTTATATAAGCTTTTAAAGAATTTGCTTGAGGATAAGATGAGCAGTTCTGCCAGTAAAGTATGCCATGCAAAATGAAAATTTCTTTTATCTTGAAATTGTAACAGTGCTATGAGACCTGAATTACTTGGCATTTTTCTGCTTCTTGCAAACATAAATCTAGGTTTTCTTTATTTTTGCAATCTTTATATTTACTTTTAACTTCACTTCCCCCTTTAATGATTTGTCTTGTCAAGTTTCTACAAAACTATGCTATTTATATGAACAGACATTTTTAGAAAAGAGATTTTGTAGTAAGTATAATTAATTAAGCAAAATTATGGAAAAAATTGTGAACTATTAATTACAATATACTCATTTAAATTAACATTAATAATAAGTTTTAAAATAAACATTTACTTGAAGCTTTCAACTCAATAATCAGGTGACTACCAGATAAATATGTCGAAAAGGAGTGAGTAATAGAAACATACCAAAAAGTTTCAACCATAGAAAGCATGTTTTAAACTCATGTCAGTCTACAAAAGAAACCATTTAGTAGTATTAAAAATGCTAATAGTAATCTTTGAAACCAAACATGACAAAACTGTAAGCATATGCTGTTTAACTGTAATGGAAGAAAGAAAAGTAGATACTATTGAGTTCAAAAGCATGAAGTACTGCAGAGGTGATCTCTGGAGCTTTATCAGTGTAAAGCAGCTCTTCCAGATGAGCATTATTTATTTAGTGAAGGTCAAGAATAAGGATGGGCAATTAAATATGTGATCTGGAGTTAGTTGGCATCACAGCAGTTTTTACAAATGCTGCAAAATTCTGGTGTTGTCAGGAAGGATTTTAATAACCTTGACGTCCTAAACTTAGTTATTGTTGAGGTAATTTTTCTACAGAAATTAAATCTGTTATTAGTGGTTTATTGCAGAAATGGGGAGAGAGTCTGATTCTTAGCACGATATGTAAAGACAATAAGAATGAAAATCTTTCAACATCCAAATATAATGCTTGAATTACAACTTGCATTTAAAATTAAAATATCCATAAGGAAACAACACAAAGAAAGGAAGAAAAAAAAATTCTTCCTGTATTTACTTATCTCATTTGAAATGATAAAACCTAAAATTGCAACACCCAATTTTATTTAACTATAATTGTATGATTCAATCTCTTTTGAAATATATATCAACTACATTCAAACTAAAAACAGGCCATTAAAAAAGTCTGTATGCTTTTTTTTTTAAAGATTTGTGAAAAAGTTTCATAATTTTTAATTTGAAAAAATTTTAGTGTATGTATCACTCTTTTTTTTAAAAATAATTTTCATAGCTATTTGTTATAAAATCTGTTATACTAAATGCAAGTTCTAATCAATAGGTGTTAAGAATAAAACATTTCATTGCCAAAACACAATAAAAAAATTTTTCTTAAAAATTTTAATGTAAATTAAAAATGTGTCATTCAATAAAGAAATACTGTAAGCAATAATTTGAGTTCTTTTGTGATTTAAATATTTATATTATTTTGGGTACCTTTTTCACGATCAAATTAATAAATATAGAAATTGTTGAGATTTTCCTAACTAAGCAATACGAAAATACATATATACTAATAATTTTTAATTATTGTAAAATGTATGAGTTTTCTCAGAAAACCATTAAAATATTTCAATTCTCAATGTGTAATTACACAAATAACACTGAAATGAAATTATAATCTTGACTTACAATTAGTTTATGTTGCTTCTATTGGTTGTTCATGTATTTTGTCAATATAACATAGTCGTCATTATCCAAATTAGATGTGAATTCACTGGATATCATTGTAAATTTCCATAGCTAATGAAAATTTCTATGAAGGAAAACTAAACATAACGGTAGTCACAACAAGAAACAAAATATTTTCACAGGGACAAAATAATGATATCAGGTGTATCAGATTGTCTTTCATAATGAAGGGAAAATAACATACTTTTCTACCTTGTATTGCATTGTTATCAGTACAATCTTATTTGTTATATGTTGTTTCCAGTGCTGAAAATGATTTATTAACATTTGATGGTTGATGTAATTGTTAAGTTGGAATAATTACTTAATTTTGTTAACATATAACAAATAAATTTTGAATTTATTTGTTATATGTTAACAAAACTAAGCAATTATAAGTTAACAACCACCAAACGTTAATATTAAATCCTTTTCATTTAGCATATAATAAATGTCTCTGTAATAAAAACTACCTTTAAAAATAAATGTAAATAAAACTACCTTCTTGTTAAATGTTTTTAACAAAAAAAAAATGTATAAAACATAATATTAAAATATGTACATAATTTTAAAATGTATTTATGAACATAAAAAAACTGTAAGCAATAATATTCATGAATTGCTTTGCAATATAAATGTCATTTATATTATTCATCATCTCATTTTTTTTCTTAGTTTACATCCAGAAATTATATGATAAAATTTTGAATTTGTACAAATTTCTGAGATATTTGAAATAAACAGTAAAATGGGGTAAGTATTGTCATATATACTAGGGTGATATGTTCTATGTATACTGCTCAAAATAATTAGGGGAGGAAGCAAAGAAGTTAAGAAAACCGTGCGAGACAGCCACGTATTGGCATAAAATGGATAGTACACGCTTATCAATGCATGGAAATTAGTTGAAAATAATCAAACAGCTTATTAGTTGCAGATCTGTGTTATTCAACACTTCTAGACGCAAGGCTGCCTTTTAATTCAGCTTTGGTACATCCCCGAGCTGGTACATCTACAGAAAAAAAGATGTAAAAAAATTTGTAATTAAGCTTTAATTCTTTGAAAATATGGAAAAAAAATGAAAAGATGATCATGCTGGCCATTCCATACGCTGTATTGTTTCAGCTTCAAGCATGTTCTCCAGAAGACGAGCTGTATGCGGTCTGGCATTATCATACTGGAAAACAAAGGAATCTCCAATGGCTGCAGCGTACGGTATGACATGAGGTCTCAGTATCTTGTCCTCATAGCTTCGGGCCGTCAAAGTACCATTCCGAATGATATGCAGGTCCGTACGTCCACCTATGCGGATTCCACCCCATACCATAAAAACCAGCTCGTCTGTATTGTGACCTTTCACGAACGAATGTGGGGTTATTTCAAGTGCCCCTTTCCCTCCATACCAAAACACGTCGGGTGTCACACTCCAGACTGAATCGGGATTCGTCTGTAAACAGCACTTGGCTCCAATCATGTTGCTCTCAATCTCGATGTTCAGCAGCCCATCTTCTTCAGGCCACACGGTGGCGTGAGGTCAACGGAATGCAGACCATTGGCCTACATGCATAGAGACCTCCCTGATTAAGCCTATTACGTACTGTTTGGCTGGACACCATTCGTCCTGTTGCCAAGAGCAACTGTCTTTGCAGCTGAGTAGCATTGTCTGTTCTGTTTCGCCGAGCTGTTAACAGTATATACCAGTCATCGGTTGCTGTAGTGGCGTGTGGCCGACGTCTAACATTCCCTGTTTCTCGGAATCGATTCCACAGTCTTGGAACGACACTTCTGGCGACTCCAACAGTGTCTGCGACACTACGTTGTGTTTGCCCGGATTCAAGTCTGCCTATAATACGCCATGCCATGGATTCCGGTAAATCACATCGTTGAGACATTTTCAAGTCACCTTTTCTCAAAAAGAATAACTGAGCAATCGAATTTCACAGTTAAGGCAGTGAAACAGATGTTTCTGCAACATCCCCATTTCCGCCCTTATCTTCTTTTTCTGGTTTTTGATGTCATGGACTTTGATTTGCATATGAAGTTTTCTTCTTATCTTTCCTGCTAGGCTTTAAATTATGGATGATTTATTTTATGTTACTTTTCGATGTAAGTGTTTGCGTAATTTCGCTAAAACCATGTGCTCCCCTAATTGTTTTGAGCAGTGTATTTTCATTACTTTAAATAACTGCACGATACTTATTTTTATTTTCTCAAAAATATCTTTTAAATTTTCATATTTGTAAGGAATACTTACATTGGAATCACTAAAATGAAATTATAATCAGTACTTACGATTAATTCATTTCAATTAAATGTGTTGTTAAAGTACTGTATATAGGTATATAAGTACAAAAGCATTTTGTAGGCTAGAATTTTACCTTTTTTTTCTTTTACTAAAAATAAGTTCAGGTCATGGAACACTTTAAATGCATGTACAGTTAAATAAATAATTTAAAAAATAAATCTCTCTTTCAATATATAATAATTAGAAAAATCTACAGTAAATATTAAACCTGTACACTAGATATGTAATGGTACCTCAGTACTCATGTTAATTAGTTCCAAATAATCTGAGAGTACCAAACGAATTTTTCCCATAAGGTGTAGAGTGTAAACTGAAATAATCTGTTACTGAACCCAAGAAATTTCGCATTTTACTGAGCAAATTATGAACTACTCTACTGAGGTTGTCTTTTAATATAAAATCTCAAAATTAGTTGCACATAAATACAGAAAAAAATAAGAAATAAATAGATAAAAGTAAGTTCACTTGACCTGCAGTGAGAGGAGTACATGACGTAATGGGATGATGACAAGAGGTTTTTGCTTAAAAAGGGAGTCCCCTTCCAATAAAACAAGTACTTGGCTCATTCCCAATACACAATACTTTTAAAAGTACAACATTTGGATAAAAACGTTTGACCAAAATATGTATTATTTTGAATATACAAAAACTGCTGACATTTTCAGTAATGTATTTGCTTTTTATTAATATATGTGTCCTCTGCCTATATTAATATACAGCCTCCTTTCATTTATATTAGATAACGAATATTTATTATCTAATATAAAGGAAATATATATCACAGGCTTAAAATTGTCTAGTGAGTTTATCACCACTGAAAAAGTATTTTAAGAAATTTTTTTTGGTAGGAAATTAAGCACATTCGTATGTAGAATTATTTACATGCAAAAAATATATTTTTATTAAAATAGAGGATATCTAATTTAAAACGAAAGTGCATACAGTATGTTAGACATTGTTTTTACAAACATTACATATGACTAAATAACTCAGTTTACAAAAACATACCTTAAAGCAAAGAAAATTATAAATATGTCTGAAAGAAAATTGCGTTAACAAATGTAAAAATTATTCAGAATAATGACCAAATGAAATGTGTAAATATTTAGCTGTATATCTCGATACTCTAGTTGAAGAAATGGAACCATTAAAACATTTTTCCATCTTAATATTACTGAAACCCATAAAAGTTCTAAAATTCCTCGATACGAATGACAGAGCTGCTGGTTTTCCAATCAGGGACCGGGAGCAGAAGCTTTTCTAGATTAAATTAATTAAAACATACCTGAGACTAACAATATCGCAGTACAGACTAAACAGTCTTGCAATAATTTCTACAGATCATGAGGATATTAAAACTTAATCAAATCGTAAATGATTTTGCTGATAAAAAAAGTCTAGAAATTCTTATTTGCAGAAATTTCTGGTCCGTAAATTAAATCTGGCTTAAATACTTTTCCCATATCTTATATAATCGTTTTATGCTTAATCTCTCATTTCTAGAACCGACATCTTATATCCCAAACCAAAACAAAATTCTGTAAAAAATGAGATACAGTGGCTTACAAAAGTGTTCGTACACTTACGATTTTCAATGAAATACGGGTTTATCCATTAATTAAACTGAATATTTCAGAATGGGTATTTAATAATAAGATCTATAATCTATTCTTAACAAAATTACATGAAATATTTTCAAAACATAGTAAAACTTTATTTTTAAGAAACCAGTAATCAAAAAGTAACAAAAACTTTATCTCACAAAAGTCATCCTACACTGAAATATTTTCAGATAAATTCATAATTAAAATTATCATCTAGCACTTTACTTTTATTTTTTAATTGTGGTGGCATTTAAAATATCATTTGGCTTTAATTTTTGCTTGCCTACTCCGTAATATTCTATTTATTATTTAAAAATGGCTCATAGTCATAAAGAATCAACAAACAGCATTTGAAAATTGATTAATTATCATTATAGTAGTAGTAAATTAGTTCGGAATATTGCTAAATTACTTAATTTATATCATTCAACTGTATGTGATAAAACACTTTAAAGAAGAAAATTGGATCAAAAACAAGGTAAGAAAAGGTCATCCGGCAAAGTTAACAAAACATGATCAAAGATTTATAATTAGAAAATTTGTGAAAAATCCACGTTTGAGTGCTGCGAAAGTTTCTGCAGAATTTAATGAAACATTTTCTACTTAATTTCACCTGAAACTGTTCGACGAGTTCTCATAGCAACTGGATTACAAGGGCGTTCTGTCCGTAGAAAATCCTTTGTGAGTGAGAAA
The DNA here is from genome assembly GCA_907164885.2 of Dolomedes plantarius. Classification (NCBI taxonomy): domain Eukaryota; kingdom Metazoa; phylum Arthropoda; class Arachnida; order Araneae; family Dolomedidae; genus Dolomedes; species Dolomedes plantarius. The sequence continues at coordinate 187,345,876 of OU015498.1, read as the reverse complement.
AACAGTAAGTTTAGGCTTTCCTTCACACTATCAATGATAAATAAGACCCAAACGTATTGGAATAATGTCTTATTTGCTGATGAAGAAAGTTTAACTTTTTTTGTTCCGATGGGCATATAATTGTATGGAGAAGAAAAAATGAGGAACTTAATCCCAAGAACTTAGTACAAACAGTTCAGCATGGCGGTGGAGGTGTCCTTGTGTGGGGGTGCATGTCAGCATCAGGACTAGATAATTTGATATTTATTGATGGCACAATGAATCATGCTGTTTATATAAATATTTTAAGAGACAATTCAAAATTATCAGACTAAATTTGGATATTGGAAACAACTTTGTTTTTTATCAAGATAACGATCCTAAGCACACAGCTCTCAACGTTCGCATCTGGTGTCTCTATAAGTGTTCACAAGTTTTGAAAACACCACCTCAGTCGTCAGATTTAAACCCAATAGAACATAAACTGGAGGTTTGAGTAGGAAAACACGACATTCACAAGAAAAGCGAACTAAAAACAATTATGATGGAAGAATGGATGAATATTGATGCAGAAATTACAAAAGAACTAGTGCAATCTATTCCCAGACGTTTAAAAGTTGTTGTGGATGTCCAACCAAAGGATATCCAACTAAATATTAATTTAACGAAAAATTAGAATATTTACTAATATGTAGATATTTTTTACAAGTGTACAATGACTTTTGAGTGATAAAGTTGTTGTTACTTTTTGATTATTGGTTTCTTAAAAATAAAGTTTTACTATGTTTTTAAAATATTTCATGTAGTTTTGTTAAGAATAGATTATAGATCTTATTATTAAATACCCATTCTGAAATATTCATTTTAATTAATGGATAGACCCCTTTTTCATTGAAAATCGTAAGTGTACGAACACTTTTGGGAGCCAATGTATGAAAGAAATGCCTTACATAAATCCAAAAACTTAATTTGCCGAAACTCCGATAGTAATCAACGTTGTACAATACATGAAATGTAAAAAAATCTATAATTAATAACCGCACTTTAGTAGTGTCATTTTTATCATTTACTCGTGCTGTTATCGATTTTTGCTAAAAGATTTTAAACTTACAGAAAAAACATACCTAGAATTGAACTAAGTCGCTTACTTTTCAACGCGATGCAACTTTGCGATAAGATTATTTATGACTCCTTCACGCTTCCGATTTATTTACAACTATTATGCCCGATTTGCTCCCAGATAATTGAAACAGAAGAATACGCCTAAAAAGCGATAAAAGGAAATTATAGTAGCCTTTCTGAAAATTATTAATTATCAATAATTTAGCTGGTAGCGAGTGGCAACGACAGTTTGCGCAAAAAGAGAAGTTTCTGTTTCTGATATGTTCGTTAATGTGGAATACTTTCTCTGAAGGTGGATTCAAACTTCGGTTCATTTATTTTATTTTTGTTTACCTTAAACTGTAACAATTGTGTTAATTAAAGGACATGGGATTGTTTTGTTTAACTATATAATTGTCTGTGTATTCTAGGCCGCCGCCATGAGATCCCAATAACTTTTAATTAGTAGTAAGCTGTGTGCTAGTTGTATATTGTGGTTCTCCAAAAAATTGTTGCGCATACTACATCTAAGTCAATTAATGTACTGTATAAGTTTTAAAACAATTTTCCTTAAGATTTATATCTCAATCCTTCCCATGAACTGTTGTCCTTCTTGACTAAATAGAAAAAAATATTATATTCTATTATGTATTACAATTTACGATACAAGTTTTACTACGATTTATTATTGTTGTGAATTATGTATCTCTTGCAATGAACTTAAGTTAAGTGGTATAATATTAATTTCGTAACCGTAATGTATGATTACTATTTATGCACTATAATGGTAAAATTATAAAAAAAAATAAACATATGGTTCTTGGATGTTAAATAATTTGGGTTGTTGCTCTTTCTTCCTGTGGGTTCTCCTTATAAAAATTTGAAAGAAAATTAAGCATTTTTCTATGTTCGAGCAAAAATATTAAAATCTTCGCGTAAATATTTCAAATATTTTTCGTATAGGAATATCAAATGGTTATTTTACACCATTTTATTGAGTTAATATCAAAGTATGTTGAGATAATGAAATTTGAATAATGTAAGGAAGAATATACTTCGCTGAATTTTTTTGGTGGCAAATTTGAAATTACTATTATTTGTTATATCCTTGTATATAGGCTGCTAAAATGCTCTAATCTTCATAAAACTCCCAATAATTATTCTGTTTGAAAGTTGAAGTATAACTATCAACTCATATGTAGGGAGAACTTTTTTGGGACACACACTGCTATCTTGAGTTTTTAACAAAATTGATGGAATTTTAAACAAGCTGGAACTATTATAATTTGTCTCTTAATCTTAATTCTTTTCTGTTGGTCTAGAGCAGGGGTGGCCAACTCGCGGCACACGTGCCACAGTGTGCCACGGCAGTGTTTTAACAGTGGCATGCGGAGACTTATTAAAAAATTTGAAAAAATCATAATTTGTCAAAATCTGTAAAAACCCTACTCATACGCTACTGAAATTAACAGCGCAGGAATATATGCACCTTTTAGCCTATAACAGCACACCTTTTTATATTTTTTGTATGTTGGAAAAGTTGGAAGTGGCACGCATAATATTTTTTTTGCAGATAGTGGCACTCTTCCCTAAAAGGTTGGCTACCCCTGGTCTAGAGTAAACTTAATCATAGTCACTGCATCCTATTGAGTATCACTATGTAGGAGTTATATTAGATATTTTTGAGACATCCTATTTTCTAACACCTCTCAAAAATAATTTTAGGAAATTTGAAAAGTTTTCATTTCGCTCTAATATTCACTGCAAATTCTCACATCTGACCTTTTTTATGAATATTGTAATTTAATTACTTGGTAGAATGTATTCTGTTTTGGTTGATTTTTCTGATTACATATTTACATAAACTTCTCACTGATACCTAATCCTTTCCTTTTGTAGATAAATCTGTTTTATCACTAAAAAGACTGACGAGCTTCTACTGGAGGTAATGGGGAACAATGGCAGTAATTAGGAGCTGTAAGGAAATTGGAAATTTCTTATGTATTTTTTTTTCTCTCTTTCATTTTATGTATTTTTTCTTGTGAATTTCTTTGTGTAATTTTTTTAATATTTGAAAAAAAAATTTCATGACATCCAACATCAAATGCATTTTCTAAAAGCCTGACATAGAAAAAAACAATTTAAATCATCATATCTTTTTTCCCATAAAAGAAATATTTGTATGTTTTTCTACATGGATTTTCATTTTCTATGTTTGCATGTTTGAGCAGTATTTACAAAAGCTGGCCTCAAAAATTTTTTGTCAATTCATTTTGAAACAATTATTTTCAAAATGTAGGGCATAGTGAATATTTTAGCATACACCTGTGAACAAAGATAATTTTTAAAAATAAATTTAAATAAGGAAAATAGTAAAAAGTTTGACTGCAATAAAATTTCTTTTATAGCTTCAAACTTGGGAAATATATAACAGAAACTGTAAGCACATTTAAGAGTATTAAATGTGTGTGGGTAGAAAATGTTGAAATTTATAAAACACTTTTGCTATGTGTAGTGAGAAAGAAAATGTAACATTATAGACGATACTTTAAATACTAGAGTCAATTAGTAGACTGTAAACTGATCCAGCTATCTTTTCTTTTCTAACATAAGGAGGTCTTAAAAGATTTTACTAAGAAATATCTCAAATATCTTATTGACGAAATTTACCTTAAAATTATAGAGGGAGAGTAATTTATGTTAGCATATAAGAAATTTGCTTAGTGAGGAAACGACTTTTCTGGCTGTAAAATATTCCATGCAAAATAATTTTTCTCTGTTAACTTGGATCTTTATTAATGAAGTGTGTTCTTATTTGTTTGGAATGTTTCTACTACTGACAAATATAAATTGATTTTTAGTTTTCCTTTATTTTTACCAAACTCTTTGCCAATCCTTATTAAAATTTTCGCCTGCTTGAGTTTTGTGAAAATTTTCATTTTTTAAAGTAAAAGAAATAGTTAAAAAAGAAGTTTTTAGTATATTGATAATTTTTTTACTATGAACAAAAAAAAATAAATATTTAGTATGAATTCCTTATTCTAGTTTTATTGCTATATTTAAATTTACCAGCAGAACTTTCTACTTTAAATTTTTAAATATCTAATAAAATTTTTATTTTTGTATTAATGTTTTTACATGAGAGATCTAATAATTCATTAAAAACAAGCACTCAATTTAAAGACTTGACATCTTTATAATTGTAAAATCTGATAAAATCCTTATAAATCTCTTTAAACTGCTATCTCAATGAGTCCTTTTAAAGCAGGGATCCAGGTGGACCCCTTAGGGTTGATGGAAGTTCTATAGTATTCCAGGGGTCTATGATAAATTTTTCTGTTTTAAAATTTAATTTCATTTTTGAGGAATGTAATTATTCGATAATAATATCCATTTTAATATGTATAAATACATATTTGCATAGGGAAGAGACACATATAAAGTCGAATGTCATAACGTTTTTGTACATGCCTAGAATGCCGCCATTAGCTTTTATTTGTGCACCAACACTAGGCAGAACAGGGAAAATCCACTGTACCTTAAACAGCACATAGGTCCTCCTGATTCAAATAATCAGAAGCGGTTTCTCTTGGCAATGTTTGTACAATTACAATCTGTTTCTGAAATCTTGTTTATATTTGTGAAATTAAAAATGAAAATAGTACAAAAATAATAAAACATAAACCTAATAAACCACTTTTTGTAATTTTTTGTTCATATTCTTAGTCAAATTGTTATCTTTAAGTGTTTTATGGACAATTATTAGTATTATAGTTATGTTGTATGCTGTATATTATAGAGAAAAATGTGAGGGGGGGTCCATGAAGAAAATCATTCTTTTAAAAGGAGTCTATGTCGGAAAAAGGTTGGGAACCCCTGTTTTAAAGTGTATTCACTTCAGTGTATGTATTCTGTGTTGTTCTTTAAATCCATAAATGAAAAAAAACTTGTTAGGTTAGGTTCTCTAATACTAGTTTTTGCTCTCTTGAAGGCCTGATATATTTATCATTTTAGTCTTTCAGAGAGTATTTGCTAGTGAACTTCGAGATACTTCTTTGCCTATATCTAAATATATCAATAAAAATGCAAAAATTCTGTATCTGAAATTGAATCTTTATTTGAACATTTTTTAATCATTATGTAAAATTAGTGTTGATTATGTCACAAGGTAAACCTTCATCTCTTTTAAAGTACAATTTTTTTTATTGAAAGCTAATTCATTATTTTTCTGTAATGATCTCTATGTTTGCTTTTAGAATAAGTATATTATACTAGTCAAATATTTATTTTAATTACATTTATATAAATATTTGAATTTTATTTCAAATGCAGAATATCACATAGCTTCAATGTGAAATTCTGAAATGGAGACAAAATGCAATATTTTTGTATCAACTATTTATTTTTTTCTTTTCTTTCTATATTCTGGCATCTGATATGAAAGTTTACTATGAAAGTTTTTCACAAGTTCATGCATATGTATATAATTGTATAAAAAGGTATCTGGAAACAATTTAGTTGTATGTTATATTTACAATGACTAATATTCTTTACACATACTAAATATATCATGAAGGATACCTTCCCTTAACATATTTGGTATATGTATTCAATCTTGAAAAATAATATTTTTGCCTTTTTTTCTCCCATGATTGAAGTAAACATTTATAGTGAATGGATATGATTCTAGTTTATTAAGAAAATTTTCCTTAAAAATATTGAGGAAGAGTATTTTATAACTGCAAATAAGAAATGGGGAGTGAGAATTTTACAAAATATATTATCTTTTACAGTTTATAATGTGATATATCTAGAGGTGCCTCAGATATAGATATGTCTGATCTTAGGAGCATCTAATTGTTCTTACACACACACTTTGAGATAAGATTTAAATATATGACCTATTTTCAAATATTCACATACTCATGATGACTAATCTTGGGTTGGAACAATTTATTGGGCTAAAAGCTCATTGTGCAGCTAAAAGTTTAGTTACTGTATATCAGCAGGTGATAATTACAACAATTTGGTTCCCAATTAGTAACCTCTTCTATTGGTTCAGAATAAGGTTTACATCATAGCTGTAGCCTCCCAGTGACTATAGCTTTCATAAGGGATTATAATAGATATTATTACTGAAAGCCTCTCAAAGATATTTCCGAGAAAGTGTGAGAGTTTTCATCCTCTTTACTCTATACCTCAAATTCTAACTTCTGATTCTTTGTCAAGTTATTATCCATGTTTTTTGTAGAATATAGTCTGTGTTGGCTGTTATATGTTAACGAAAACTTTGAATACTGATGTAAAATGCATTTCTATAGTAAAGAAATCTGCATTGGGAAAAAGACTTATAAAAGATCTACCTTGCTGAAAAATAATTATCTGTGATGTACAGCAGTCAGAACAGAAACATACAGTTTCTTAATATCTACAATAAAAATGAAAAATAAATTTATTTTTGTCAAGGAGCTGTTTGTTACAGTTTTACATTTTTCGTAAGTTTTGTGTAAGTTAGAGAAACTAAAAAGTTAGTATAGAATTAGAAATGTGTTATGTATTTCTTTTTATGAGTCTTAAATTGATTCAGATGTTATCTTCTTAAACTGCTTAAATGGTTTATTTAAAAGTGTCAAGAAAAAAAAATTCTGTTAGCCACTATTAACTGCAGGGCCCGACTTAGCCTAATTGGGGCCCGGGGCAAAAACTTCTTTGGGGCCCCCCTCTGCTTCATTACTTCAGTAATGAAGAACTTAATACTTAATACTAAACTTTCTATTCGATTTGGGGGCCCCCCCTCTGATGTGGGGGCCCGGGGCAACTGCCCCGTATGCCCCTGCCTTAGTCAGGCTCTGATTAACTGCATTTTTTAAGAGCTAAATATAGCCCAAAATTAAAATAATAATAATAATCCTTTAAATAAAACTTGTTTCATTGCTTGAAATAACATTTTTCTTGCCAATGTTTTTGAAGAAATTCATTTAAAAATGCATTTCTGAAAGCTAGAGAATATAGAATATTTCGAGGATATCAAAATAAAATGTCAAAATCACTGTAACTGGAAAAGTTGTAAAATAGTTGCTTTAGAAAGTCATATAAAAAAGATGGTTTAAACATTAGAAAATATATGAAGAAAACTATATATGACTTTTTTTCAAAACAGTGCTGAAATTCTTTGGTGAGTAAGGAAAAAATTTTAATTTGTTTAACACTGTTGCTATGTATGGCAAATGAACAATCTTAACTTTTTGTTTATGGGGCCCATTTTTCCAATTCCCCCTTTAGAACGGGAAATTTCATACCCCCTTTGTAAGAACGGCCATTAAGGGATATATATATATATATAGTCTTGGACCCGTATTCTTGGGATACATGCTATCCCATCCCGTAAGGAAAAGGTTAACATGTCAGGTAGCACTCAAAATTTTAAGGTTGTTCTGTGTTAAAAGATTGCTACAGTGGGCTTAGTGGGTAGTCAGCACTACCCATTAAGCCTTGTCTGTTCTTGCATACTAAAATCATCAATGGTTCAATTTTTTTTTCTTCTAAGAAATATTTAGTGATTTTGTGATTAAACTAAACAAGCTTCATGAAATTAGACTCAAATATTATAAGCCCGGAAATGGGCTAAAGCTAATACAATATTGTTTCAGTGGATGACCATAAATTTAAACTCTACTTAATGCTTTCTTTTTATTTTTAAAGATTACATTCAGGAGCATCTTGGCCTGACACCATTTCTGTCATCAAAATGTTCTGTCTTATTTCCCTAAGACTCATCTCTCTGGAGAATATTTATCACTCTCTCAATGGATATCAGAACAGCAGGACTTGGTGCATGTGGTTAGTTCTCCCTTCAATTATTCTGTGTTTATAAGTTAAAATATACTATGTATTTCTACCTTATTTTATGCTTCTTTGTAAAATAGTTTCATTTTGCTTTCGCTTTTAAAATTTATTAATAAATTTTGAACATAATGTATTCTTTCATTTAATATTGTTTTTAGAATTCATGTTCCCAAACTAATTTTGATATAAATTTTTCATTTTATAATAAATTTTAAAATTGATTCTTAAATTTTGTGAATTTCCCACACAACACACCGATCTCTATTAGACGTCTATAATACCTCACCTCATAAAAACGCGTACCTCTATAAGACGTCGAAAAATATCTACATCACGTGGAATGGAGCTCTATAGGAGCTCCGAGGTGTGCTCTCTTTGAGATCCATAAGACGTCTACGATATCTAAGCGGCGCTCTATAGGACGTCTATAAGAGCGAAAATTTCGATGTGGAGGGTACGCGATTTAGATATTTTAGACCTCTAAAGGACGTACTATTCCCCTCCAAAATATTGTATTTTGGATCTTAATTTCTTAATAATAAATTAAGCTTAATTTATTTCGAACAATTTGCATTCTAATAGGAAATTTTTATGCAAAAATAATTGCTACAGAGATTCTAAAACTAAAAGTAAATTTATGGAAGTATAACAAAAGAGTATAAAAATAATAGTTGTAAATGTATTATTATTTATTAAGTAATAATAATTAATAAGTAATAATACATTAAGCTTAATTTATTTTGAACAATTTGCATTCTAATAGGACATTCTTATGCAAAAATAATTGCTACAGAGGTTCTAAAACTAAAAGTAAATTTATGGAAGTAGAGTATAAAAATATTAGTGTGTCTATTATTTTGATACTCTTTATTATACTTCCATAAATTTACTTTTAGTTTTAGAATCTCTGTAGCAATTATTTTTGCATAAGAATGTCCTATTAGAATGCAAATTGTTTAAAATAAATTAAGCTTAATGTATTATTACTTATTATTATTACTTAATAAATAATAATACATTTACAACTATTATTTTTATACACTTTTGTTATACTTCCATAAATTTACTTTTAGTTTTAGAATCTCTGTAGCAATTATTTTTGCATGAAAATGTCCTATTAGAATGCAAATTGTTCGAAATATATTAAGCTCAATTCATTTTTATAAATTTATTAAGAAATTTAGGTCCAAAATACAATGTAAATATTAATATTTACCACTACTTTTGATGTTATTACGATGACAATTGTCATACATTATAACTGCCAAAAATAGTGATATATATTACTTAAATAATAACAGTATTACTAATGTTTAATGTAAAAATATTTAAAAATAATTATAATATTAAATATTATAATAATAAAACTAATATTTTTACATTAAAACTTGGTATTAATGCATTCTGAAATTTAAGAAAAAAAGAAAAAAAACCAAAATGCTAATTTTTCAATTGAAAAACTAAACTATTATAAGTGCATATATAATTTTTTTAATGCAATTTTTCTAATTAATAAATATACATTTCACAATTAAAACACAAATTGAACACTGAATTACCTTTTAAATTTGCTTGAAAACAAGTTTCTTCCTTTTTAATAGCTATTGTGATTAAGACTTATTTATTCGTCATAGGTTTTTGACAGTTTAAACCAGTTTTTGATGCTTGTAATGTCAAAAACCCAATCCTGCAACAGTATACTGGTTGAATATATAGATATCTCATATCTCTTTCTTTTTTCAGCCATCATTACTTATAAAAGTAACTTAGTAGGACATAATAAATTAAGTTTCAAAAAGTATATCTATGAAAATCATAATTTATTTTTATAAAAACTTTTCTGCTTCAGTTGGATTTTCATTAAAATTATCTTCTTCAATAATTAATCCAGAATTGTTTGTGTTCACATTCTTTAACATAAATATATTTTTAATACTGCAACAAAGAAAGAAAGAAAAAATGTTTTAATAAAAGGCTTTATTGAATACAAAATCATAAAATTTCCCCAACACAATTTTCTTTTTGTTTTGAACTCCTAGCATTTGCATGCCTTAACCAGTCTTTGACGACGGTTTCAATTTTTGAGTCAGTCACCTGCTTGTACAATGGATTTCTCCTAGCTGCACCTAGAAGTACAATAAATAAATTTTTAATTCGTTAGAAAATATCACTAGGTTTACCTTAATATCATTCACATTTTGTGAGATGGGTTTTAACTTAATGCATACTCGTAATATGCACACATTTAATATAACTAAAATATTACATACATACATACACACACACACACATATATATATATATATATATATAATATTAATCTAAAAATGAAACATAATTTTAGGTATAAATAAATATAGCAAACTCAAAGGATGAAAACGATTTAAATTCTAAATAGACATATTAATGAAATAATAAAGAAAAAATTTGAATAATTGCTTACTAAATATAAGATGAGAAATTTTTAAGTTGCAGAAAGCTTTTTCTTTTGTGCCACTAGTCAGAGTAATATGCCACTAGTCTGAGTAATTACTTCATACTAAAAAAAAATAATTTAAACTTAGAATATAAATATGAATTCATAAAACATACACAATATATTTACTAGAATATATTTCATAACATTCAAAATCTTGACTATTAAAATGAACAATTGATGTTAATTCTATACCATAAACTTTTTCTATGAACTCGAATGGGAAAATATTGCTGATCTACAATTTCACTGTTATTTCAGTAAATTTCTCTTCAGGCAATCTTTTAATTTTGTGAGTGTATATTCCATATTAAGTCTGCTCTAAAATATTTATCTTACTAAAGAGTAATAATAAAATTATATACTATCCAACAGTTCTTTGGTGTCATTATTGTGTAGCTCCTGCTCAAGGAGCTACACAATATAGTACAGTTAATATAGTAGTACAGTTATTACAGTTATTATAGTTTTCCTGTGGTTCAACAGTTACTGTTGGGAAAAAATGCAACATAGAACGACATTTCACAACAGTTCATAAAAAATATGATACTGAATATCCTCCTAACAGCAATTTAAGAAAATGGAAATTGAAAGAAATGAAAACTGCATTAATTGCCCAACAATCTTTGTTTACCAGGCCCGTGAATAAATCAAAAGCTGCTACTATTGCATCGTTTAAGATTGCACATATACTTGCAATGCACAAAAAACCTTTAATGGATGGTAACATAATTAAAGAATTAATGCTTGCTGCATCAGAGATATTATTTCAAGAATTTAAAAATAAGAATGAAATTATGTTAGCTATCCAGGAAGTTCAATTATCCAGAAATTCAGTAACTCGTAGAATAGAAGAAATATCTGTGAATATCAGAGAACAATTAAAAGAGGATTTACAAAAATGTGTTTTTCTAAATTTACAGTGTGATGAATCAACAGATATCTGTAATGTAGCACAAATAAATATTTTTATAAGGATGGTTTTCAAAGATTGCTCAGCAAAGGAAGATATACCGTCAGTTTTGCCATTAAAAGGGAATACACGTGGGTACGATATATACCAAGCTATTAAAAATCATATTACAAAAATTATTCTTCCGCTTCAATTAATACTTTAATGTTACATTGTGAAATAAGGTGGTTTAGTAACGGAAAAGTCTTGGAACAATTTTTAGAGCTTCTTCCAGAGATAAAACAGTTTGTAGAGTCTAAATCAAAGCAAACAAATCATGAATAATGCATTAATATAATTGAAAATATAATGATAATAAGTAAACTAAAATATAAATTATACAACATGGACCTGCCACTAACAACACAATATATTTACTAGAATATATTTTGTAACATTCAAACACTTGTCTATTTAAATGAACAATTAATGTTACTTCTATACCATACAATTTTTCTATGAACTCTAATAGGAGGAAAATATTACTGATATACAATTTCACTGATCAAATACTCTATTTCTCAATTCAAATACTCTATTTACTAGCTGTGGTAAAGATTTATCAGCTTTTCTTAACAATTTCTTAATTTAACATATTTTGTTATATAGTGTTTCGGGTATGGTAAAATAAGAGGAATTTATATTTTGAGAAAACTGCAAAAATAACTTTTACCTTACTTTTTTGCATTATAAACAACAAATTGTGGATTAAAATGCTCCCGTTTTGTAAAATTCCCCTTCTTTACTTTCCAAAGCAGTAATTTTTTGTGTTTCTAGCTGCTCTCAGGAATTTCCAGCGTGTTTTTGATTTCATTTGACTCTGAAGTATTGAGTTATGAATTCTAAGACTATCCAAAATTTTATAGGTTTTCAAATTATATTATTTAGGCTATTCTTTCGGGGTTATTCGTGCTTGAAGAACAGTGAAAAAGTGCAGCTATGACATTTTGTTGCATTCCAAAGCTTTGTAAGCTGTTTTAGTCAGTGTATGTAAATTCAACGTTGAACATAATTTATATGCTACAGCAAAACCTTTACCAATCTGGTGCATGCCATACACTAGTCTGGTATTTATTTCAGAATTTACATTTTTTTTTTTGAAGATGCCAAACCTTTATGGAAGTCTCAGTTTTTACACTGAATATAAAAATGTGAGCACAGCCTATATCTTGATTCCTCACATAATGTTTGTTTATCTGCAAAACAGCTTGGACAGCAGAGTTATATTTAAAAGAATTCCATTATCCAAAATTCTAAAACCACTCATTGAACCACAGTTTTCATTTGTTGATATAGAACTAGCCGTCTGTAGCTTTGAAAAACTGGCAGAAAAACTTTGGTAATCACCAACATATGCAGAATTATGCATTTCACTTTCAACAGGACTATTATTTATTTGTAAATTTATTACCATAAAACTTACGTTTGTGTTTTCTAGAAGTACTTTTTGGCATTTTCGTTGAAAAAAAACTAAAAATATCGAGAAAAATAAATGGATTTAGTGACTTTTAAATGATTATCAAAGGGCAAACTCGTACGTAAACAATGATTTGGAATGCACAGTTTAATGCCAATTTCTAAAACAAAATTCCGTAAATAACGTTGGCAGATGTAATTCGTAATATTATTAAGATGCTTAAAAAACTATTTTTGTGTTTTTATGTGCGTATATAATCAGTTTTCCTAACAAAATCATGAAAAACAGCAATGTAAACAAACATTTTTGCTTACTTCTGGTTTGCAGAAACGTACTTTCAGTTGTAAAATTTCACAGCCAAGCAATATTAAAATACCTAAAACTTGGGTTCTAGACAAGCTAGAAACAATATTCAAACAGATTTTGAAAGTAAAAGATCATTCATAAAATAGCAAAAATAAAAAATCAATATTTTGACAGAAATTGACGTTTCAAAGGTGTCATTATACTTTAAGCATAAATTATTTAAGAATTAACACTTACCTTAAAACAAATAAAGGAAGTCGATATAAACTTGTTGAGCAAGGATATCCGCAATATTCCGATGTGATTATAGATCCAAATGAAGCATTCAGGTCCACTCGGTAACAAAGAACACAGCAGCGGTGTAGTTTGTTCATCATGGCGCTTTGTGACGGTGCTGGTCTAAAAGAGCTCCATAAGATGTCTATATCAGTATCTTTTATAGACGTCGACCATAGAGACTTCATCTATTAGAGATCGAAACTTAGATGACTTATAGATGTATATAATACGTCTTAGATCTCTAATAGACGTCGAAGTGAAGTACGACTATTAGACATCTATTTTTTCATCTTATAGAGCTCTATATTACGTCCTGGATGTCATGGATGAATTTCGAGCTCTAATAGATGACCATTAGCTCTGTGTGGTTGTGTGGGTTGAAACCATTTGATATCAAATTGCTGATTTTTTACTTTTTGTCATACACTGGTGTAAGAAATTAAGAGAATTTGCAGAGTTGGTCGATTGTCTCTAGAACTACTGTACTGATTTTAATGAAGTTTGATATGTACATACATTGATACAATACAAAACAAATAGCCATTCAATAATTGTAATACACACCCATGATCGTGCGTAACACCCGTTGGAGTCGGAAGGTATAAAACAGATGTTGCAGAATAAACAAAAAAATGGGTTAATAAGGGTTATGGTCCCCTCTTACAGATATATAGGTCTCGCAGCGTGATTTCATACTTGAAATAAGGCAGTTTATCATTTCCTGTGGCAATTGGTCCCACTCGTTCAGCAACGCTGTGTTCATTCCCTGGATGGTTCTCGGAGGGGGATTGCGAGTCACAATTGCCCTCCCCAAAGCGTCCCAGACATGCTCTATAGGGTTAAGGTCTGGAGATCTGGCTGGCCAATCCATCCGGCGAATATCCTCACTCTCTAGAAATTCGTCGACCAGAAGAGCTCTGTGTGGCCTCGCGTTATCGTCCATTAAAATGAACTCAGGGCCAACTGCACCCCTGAAAAGGCGAACATAGGGCTCCAAGACCTCATCCCTATACCTCACACCAGTCACAATACCTCTTTCAAAGAAATGGAGAGGTGTTCAGCCATCCAACATGATGCCTGCCTTGACCATGAAACCTCCTCCGCCATAATGGTCGATTTCGCGGACATTGGAGGGTAGGTAGTGGGTCCCTGGTTCTCTCCATATGAACGTACAGCGAGAATCGGTGTTTAGGCTGATCCGGGACTCATCAGTGAAGAGAACAGTCACCAATTGATCCATACTCCAATCTGTATGCTCTCTGCACCATGATAAATGGATTCGTAGAAGTGAGCGGGACGCAAACAGCAGATCTTCTTGCAAACAACCCTCTCTCACGAAGTCTTTTGGAAACAGTCACCCTTGATACACGGGTTCCTGTGGCTGCATACAAGTCACGAGAAAGCTGAGAAGCTGTAGCACTCCTGTTAGGCCTCATTATAATCGACAAATGGCAATGTTCTTTGCCATCATGACTCTTAGATGCCCTTGTTGAGGCTTTCTCTCGATGTATCCGGTATCCTGGAACTGTTTCCATAAGTTACACACGATGCTGGGCATTAAATTGAACTCTCTCAAGTTTGGACTTGTGATTGGCCTGCTTCTAGCCTCCCCACAATTCGCCACCTCATTCCATCATCTAAACGTTGGTGGTTACTCATTTTGACTGTTAGAATTTGAAATTAACCGATTACTGCAAAATATCACTATCTATTAACGCTTATTTTTTTGTTTTTCTCCAACCGCAGTTTCATACCGTCCGACTCCAACAAGTGTTACGCATGATCATGTGTGTGTATTACAATTATTGAATGATTATTTGTTTTGTATTGTATCAATGTATGTACATATCAAATTTCATTAAAATCGGTACAGTAGTTCTAGAGATTATCAACCAAGTCTGCAAATTCTCTTAATTTCTTAGACCAGTGTATTTTGGTTCAAAATATTTTATCTTTACTTTTTTAATTGAACAGTCATGTATTAAATTTTCACCATTTCCCCCTTTAGAATTTATTTCCTTTTACATAAACTTTGTCATTAATATTTTAGCTTCAGTATTATTTTATCATAAATTCTTTGATTCTTTTTATCAAAATTATCTTTTTTTTATTATTTGCAAATTAACTTGTTAATTGTAATTGAATTTTGATTACGAGTGTTAACTCTTAAGCAGAAAGTTTTGGAAGTATACAGATAATTGTTTTCAAATGGTTTACAAGAAGAAAGCATCAATTGTCAGGGTCCAAGCTCTTTTTGAAATAAAGTGCCAGGGCTATCAGTATATGAAATTTTTCATTTTAAAGTTGCATATGATAGACGAGAAACTGTCTTTTAGTTGTTTAATGCAATTTCATATGTAATAAATGCATTTTTTATTTATTTGTTATATATTAACAAAATTAAGCAATTATAACAAGTTAACAATTACATCAACCAGCTAATGTTAATATTAAATTACTTTCATTTAGTGTACAAGCATATAACATGTGATAAATTTCTGTATAATAAAAATTACCTTTAATTAAATTGTTTTAAACAAGAAAAATGTATAAAACAATAATAAAAAAGTAGTAATATATACATAATTTTAAAATATATTCTTGAACACAAAAAACTGAAAGCAATAATATTCATTAATTGCTTTGTGACATAAATGTCATTTATATTATTCATGGCCACATTTTTTTCATTAGTTTACATAAAAAAATTTGATAAAACTTTGAATTTGTACAAATTTCTGAGATATTTGAAATAAATAGTAAAATCGGCAAAGTATTATCATATATACCAGGGGTGGCCAAAGTGGCGACTGCAGTTGACTGGTAGACCGCGTAACTATTCCTAGTCGCCCGCCTGTCTCATATGTAATTGGTTGGGAATCAAAATGGATTTACTCTTTGTAAAAGCAATGATGATATTCCAAGTTTTACAAACTACCATTGCATTATCCAACAGCTGGCATTGTGCTCAAAAATTTTGAATTCAGATGTGATGAATTTTTCATTTAAAATAGTTAATTGTATTCGTGGAAGAAGTTTGCAAAAATGCAGATTCAGAGCATTGCTAGAGGAACGTGAATATGATTTCAGGGAACTACTATTACACACTGACGTAAGGTGGCTAAGCCGTGCTAAGTTTTTAAAAAGATTCTTGAATCTTTTGCCTGACATAAAAGAATTATGGCAACTGTTAATACATCATATTCTGAATTGGAAGATGATAAGTAGGTGCGTGATCTTGCTTTTCTCTCTACATTACAGGAAAGTTAAATGAATGAAATTTTCAACTTCAAGGAAAGAACAAAACATTTACTGAAATGATGTTAATGAATTCAAGGGGAAACTTACATTCCTAGAAGCACAATTGAGGAGAGGAGATTTAAAACAATTTGAAAATATGGCAGTAAATTTTTAATATATACTCAAATGAATACAATCAATATGCTGATAAGATATCTCTGTTACAAAATGAGTTTTCTAGAAGATTTAAAGATATTTATAAAACAGGGGATATAATATTATTCATGTCATTCCCATTCAATGATGAAATAAAAAATAGAAGAAATATCAATAAAATTAAAAGAATTTTTGGATGTGGATCCACTGCTAGTTGAGAATGAAATCCTTAACCTAAAATACGATATATTTTTGAAATCAAGAGCTTCATCTAAAAATAGTTATTAGAATTTAATTTGAGAAGAAAAATATTCATGTTTATGGAGGTGTGCAGCATATTTCACAACCTTTTTCGGTTCTACTTACCTCTGCGAAACATTTTCTACCATGAATGCAATCAAAAGAAAACATCGCTCCCGTTTAACAGATGACCATTTGGTAGCATGTTTATGAATAGCTATAAGTACATATGAACCACAGTGTTGAGTGCAACGCCTGCCGCATTTAAAAAGAGCGCTGCTGTCGCTGTATATGTACTATGTGACGTGTGATGAGCAGATGAGACGAGCTCCGAGTGGAGAACGGAGTGAGCGTAGCTCAGAGTTGAAACAATAAATTAAGAGAAAACCTATACAGTCCGACATATTTAATTTTGAGTTGAGTCATTTAATTACAGAGTTATTGAGCTATTGATGGGCCAAACACACAGTATAAAAAGCTTGCCGAAAATATGCAATGTCATGTTTCCAGCATGTCCTCTCATATGAAATAAAAATAATAGTTAAAATTAATTTACAATAATATTGTTCGCATTAATAATAAGAAAATAAAAGAACATATTATTTTCTAATTATTTGTTAAACTAATTAGTTTGTAAGAAGAAAACCTTTTATCTCTTATTAAAATAACTTGATATTGAATATAATTAGTAATATCTATGATTATTTTAAATTTAAACTAATTTTTGCCTTTAAATTATTAATTTTCTTATGATCACTCAACACATACGATGTTGGTAGACCACCACCTATAATTTAAATTACAGGTCACCTGTAGTGATCAAAAGTTTGGCCACCACTATGGTGGTAATACATTCTATGTATTGTAATTACTTTAAATAACTGAAAGATACTTATTTTTATTGTATTTCAATATCTTTCAAATTTTCATATTCACAATGAATACTTACACTGGAAGCACTGAGATAAAACTATAATCAATGTTTATAATTATTTCATTTTATTTAACTGTGTTGTTTAAGTATTGTGTCTAGGTATATAAGTACAAGAACATTTTGTACATTTGCCAAACAAAATGTTAATTCAGAGTCTAGAACTATAATACTTTTTTTTTTTTTTTTAACTAAAGATGAGTTCAGGTCAGGGAACATTTTAAATGCATGCAAAGTTACATAAAGAATTTAGAAAATAATAAATCTCTCTTCCAATATATAATATTTAGAAGTATCTAAACTAATTATGAAACTTGTACACTAGGTATACAATGGTACGTCAGTACTTCATCTTAATTAGTTCCAGATCGTACGAGAGGACAAAACAAAATTTTCCCATAAGGGATAGAATAAACTAAAATAATTTGTTACTGAATCTGAGAAGTCAGACATCTTAATTAGCAAATTATAAAATGCTGGGGATGTTTTTTGATATAAAATCTCAAAAATAGATGGACATAAATTAAAAAAAATTAGATTAAATAAAATGAACTTCACTTGACCTGCATTTACTGACAGGAGTTCATGACCTAATGGGATGAATGCAAGAGGTTTTTGCTTGGAAGGGAAATACAACATTTTGATAATAATGTTTGACTAAAATATGTATAATTTTAAAATACAAAAACTGTTGACATTTTCATTAATCTATTGCTTCTTTATTAATATATATATGCATCCTCTGAAGCACATATTAACAAATTTTTGTTTTCTAATATAATTTAAAAAGTTGTATCAGTGCTTAAAATTGTCTAGTGAGTTTATCATCACTCAAAAGTATTATAAGAAATTTTCTTGGGAGAAAATTTAGCACTCCTGCCGTTTGTAGAATTATTTGTATGTGAAAAATATATTTTTATCAAAAAAGCATATATCTAATTTAAAATGAAAGTGTACACAGTATGAAAGATATTGTTTTTACAAACATTATATATGACTAAACAACTTAGTTTACAAAAATATACTTTCAAGCCAAGATAACTATAAATAATGTAGCTATTTCTATATTAATTCACCCAACAACAGTACACATTAAGTTAGTTTTTGTGATGTATGATAATGAACGTTAACAGATCAATATTGCATCTACATTATTGTCACTGGTATAAAATAGGGCACATAAACTACAAAGTGTAGATTTGATGTTTTCTTACCATTTTTAAAAAGGATTTCAAGTTCAGTCTACTAGAATATGAATTGCCTAAAATAATTTCATTAATTTTCTGTCATGCATTTCTATAAAATAAAATTTAACTATGCATGGCATTTTGCTTTCAAAAGTCAAAAACGCACATCAGTATCTACCAAAATACTCAGATTTTTAAGCATTTTGTAGAGCAACTGGCAAGATAGCTAATTTTTAAAAATAGGTCAGGTGGATCAGTAAGCACATTTAAGTGTGTAAAAACATTTTACTTATAGTTTTGGCTAAAAAATATTGAACTTAGAGAAAAAAAACATACCTAGAATCGGAGAATGTCTCTTAATTTCTCAACACATTTCATCTTTGCGATAAGATTTAAAATTCTAGCTTAATATTCAAATGTTTATGATTCATCCTGATCTTTGTCAGAAACATGTTTATTAAGCTAAATTGCTAGATATGTAACTAATATTTTTCACCTTATATCTCATTATCACTTCTTGCTTCCATTTTGTTTACAAACGCATCTGACTTGTTCCTTGCTGAAATTTAAACTGAAGAATAAGCCTAAAAAACAATGAAAGGAAATTATGGTAGCCTTTCACGCATTTATTCCTTTTGTATAATTTAGCTGTCTGTGAATGGCAACAGCAGGTTTTCTGTCTACATTTACTGTCACAAGTAAACTATTGCTTAGCAGTTATCTAAAACTTCCAATATTAGTTATAAGAAACCTATTCGAACCAAAACTCGAACTTGGATATTATATACAGTTGGATATTAGTGTTAAGATACCTTGAACCAGACTTCGATCTCACAGATCAGTGCATATTGTCATGTCTAATGTTCTTAGGCAGTAGTGGATTATAACAGTATTGGGTTCTAATATTGTCTCGTGAATACATTTTCATACACTTTGCTGCATACAAACAAATACATAATTGGTGTCACCTGAAGGAAACTTATCGTACAGTGTATTTTTTACAAACTATTCAAGGTTTTGGTAGTTCTGTAATGATTTGGGAGGAATCCATAAAGCTTGGTTTAGGTTCACTTGTTGGATTGGATGAAGCAATGAATGATACATTAGGGATTATCTTCACCCATTTTGACATTTTTTCAAGCATCCATATCCCTTAAATTTCATTAAGCAATTAAAATAATTCTGAAAATTTTAATCACTTATAAAGAAAAACCCTTGGTTTTTTTCAAAGATCAAAGAGAAAATAGTACCTGGTCTGTTTTCAGTTTCATGTCATGAAGAAATTGCTTCAGTTCTAATACTAGTTTATGCTCTCTTGAAGGCTAGATATATTTATGATTTTAGTCTTTAAGGGATCATTTGCTGGTGATCTCTGAGATACTCATATATTGACATAGTTAATGATATCAATATAAATGGAAATATTCTGTATATGAAATTTTATCTCTTTTGATTGAAAAATTTTAATTAATATGTAAAATTTTGCTTATATGATTAGTATATAATCTAATCAAACTTTTTAAAGATGACTATGCTAAACCATAATCTAATGCATTTATAACTATGTTTGCATCCTAGAATTTAATATTAATTGTTATTCTGTTATGTACATGCATCATATGTAATTTAAATTTATTCAAACATTATATTATTAGTATTAAAACATTATGTAGTATAAAATTTATTGAAACATTTAATTGTACATAAACATTTGCCATTTTGCAATGAAAAATCTTGGGAAAGATTTTATCTGGTATAATGCATTATAACGTGGTCTGATGTGGAAACAAATATTAATATTCTTGTGAGTCAACCATTCATATGTGCCACTGAATCCTGGGAGCTCAAATTTTTTCAAAAAGTTCATGCTTATGTATATGTATATATTTAGAAGTGTCTTGAATATATATAATTTTAAGAATGCCTAATATTTCATGCATATATTAAAAGAATATATTTCTGAAAGTTACCCTTTAAAAATGTATTTATCAAAAGTATATAGCTATTAAAAATAGTTTTATTTCATGATAGATGTGTACAGTTATAAATAATGGATGTGGTTAAATTTTATTGAGGCATTTTCCCTTTAAAAAAACCAGGGGAGAGTGATTTATAGCAGCTTTTAAAGAATGTGTGTCAAGGAATACTAAACAGTTCTGCCAGTAAAATATGCCATGCAAAATGAAAGTTTCTTTTTTTTTTTAATTTTGTCAGTGCTATGAGACCTGAATTACTTGGTATGTTTTTGCTTCTGGCTAACATAAATTACTGTATTTTTCAGACCATAAGATGCACCTCAAATTTATGGGAGGTTTTTTAGAAAAGAATATTTTGCATTTTGTTAGGTATATAAAGGTACAGTAACCACCGCTTATAGTGATCAGTGGCTATAAGAATCAATATCGCGAAAACAAAAACAAATGTATTATTTCCATGTTAAAATTTTTGCTTTAAAGAATCAGTTTACACTCTTCGCCTTCCTTTCATTTTTCCAAAAAAGCCACTTAAACCCTCAAAAGGCACGAAGTTCTTTCTTTTTTTTTTAAAGAAAGATTGATAAGATGGGATGGAATATAGTCATAAAATTCATCCCTTTCTTTGTTAGACATAACATAATAGTTTCCCCTTAAACGCTTTAGCACAATACTGTCTTATTAGTTTGACCCGGGGCATCTTTACCCGTCCGGGTCCGATTTCACTTTTCTCCACTGACAAACAAAAGTAGGGACTCTTTTTTCCCACCTCCCACATCCTGGTTGTGGCTTCCTGGACCCTAAAACACATAAATCTTTGGCGAAGTGTCCACTATCACTTAGGCAAACGTGACATTAGTAGATTCAGCACGTTATCAAACCGTGAAACGTAAGCTAGAAGGTGGATCTTCGTCTGAGACTATTAGTATTGAAAGAGGTATAAACAGCCTCCTAAACACTTCATTATGTCAAACTACCATAGAAAACTTTTTCTTCCTCCCTTCCTGTAGTTGAAATGTTAAAACTGTTAAGTAGGTATATTGTAACAAATATTGGATTTTTTCTTCTCTTACTATAATCATGTGTATCTACTTATAGGTCTATATATTAAGTTGTATTTTTAAAATTATAAAGAATAATTTTAATAAAAGATAATTGATGTCAGTTAAAGAGTATTTTATGGTAAATTCACTAATATATGTATATATAGGTGTGTGTGCGCCTGTCCATAAACATAAATTTCGGCTATAAGAATCAACCGCGTATAACAATCAAAAACAGTAATAACAAACGTGATTCTTATAAGCGGAAATCACTGTATTTTCAATTTATTACTTAATAGAGATAAAAAATATAACAAATATATAAAATATATATAATAAAATATTCATTTTATTTTCATGTTCGGACCATAAGATGCAACCTAATTTTGATTTTTTTTATATAACATGGTCCATCTCATGGTCCAAACAATATGGTAAGTTTTTCTTTATTTTTGCAAAAGGACTTTAACATTCCTCCGTTGAATGTTTTGCCTTGGCAAATTTCTGGAAATTGATGTTATTTAAATTAAAAGGAATTATTCGAAAAGAGATTTTGTAGTAATTATATTTAAGCAATATTATTAACTATAAACTGTTAAGTATTGATTACACTATTCAAATTTAAATTACTATTAATAATAAGTTTAAAAATAAACGTTGACTTGAGACACTTACAACTGAATAATCAGGTGACTACCAGATAAATATTTCCAAAAGGAGAGATGAGGAATAGAAATATACCAAAAAGTTTCAGCCGTAGAAAGCATGTTTTAAACTTATGTCAGTCTACAAAAGAAACCATTTAGTAGTATTAAAAATGTAAATAGTAATCTTTGAAACCAAAAATGACAAAACTGTCAGCATATGTTGTTGTACTGCAATGGAAGAAAGAAAACTAGATACTATTGAGTTCAAAAGCATGAAGCACTGCAGAGGTGATCTCTGGAGCTTTATCAGTATAAAGGAGCTCTTCCAGATGAGCATTATTTATTTAGTGAAGGTCAAGAATGATGGATGGGCAATTTAAATATGAGATCTGGAGTTAGCTAGCATCACAGCAGTTTTTACAAATGCTGCAAAATTCTGGTGTTGTCGGGCAGGATTTTCATAACCTTGACGTCCTAAGCTTGGTTATTGTTCAGGTAATTTTTCTATAGCAATTAGAATCTGTTATTAGTGGTTTATTGCAGAATTGATGACAGTGTGTTTCTTAGAACAATATGTGAACACAATAAGAATGTAGATCTTTCAACATCCATATTTAATACTTGAATTACAACTTGCATTTAAAATTAAAATATCCACAAGGAAACAACCCAAAGTATGGAAGAAAAAAAATTTATTTATCTCATTTGAAATGATAAACCTAAGATTGTAACACCCAATTTTATTGAACTATAATTATATGATTCAATTTCTTTTGAAATATATATCAACTACATTCAAATTAAAAACAGGTCTTTAAAAAAGTCTATAAGCTTTTCTTGTTAAAAGATTAGTGAAAAAGTTTTATAATTTTTAGTGTACGTATCACTCTTTTTTTAATAATTTTCATAGCTATTTGTTATAAAATCTGTTATACTAAATGAAGGTTCTAAATAATAGGTGTTAAGAATAAAACAACATGTCATTGCCAAAACAGAATTTAAAAAATTGTTATAATTTTTAATGTAAATAAAAAATGCATCATTCAATAAAGAAATACTGTAAGCAATCATTTGAGTTCTTTTGTGATTTAAATATTTATATTATTTTGGATCCCCTTTTTTACGAACAAATTAATAAATATAGGAAATTGTTGAGATTTTCATGTTGAGAGTTTTCCTAGAAAACCATTAAAGTTTTTTAATTCCCAATATGTGTTTACACAAGTAACAATGAAATGAAATTATAATCTTGACTTACAATTAGTGTATCTCGGTTTAATTGGTTGTTCATGTATTTTGTCAATATAACACAGTCGTCATTATCCAAATTAGATGTGAATTCACTGGATATCATTGTAAATTTCAATAGCTAATGAAAACTTCTATAAAGGAAAACTAAATGCATCGGTAGTCACAAAAGGAAACAAAATATTTTACCTGGGACAAGATGCAGTTATGGCTGACTCTCATGTTAAGATTGGCAATTTATAAAGCATGAAAAAGGACAAAAGAAATAAATGCCGAAATTTAATAGACATGATTTTATAACAATTTTAGACATAAATCTCCATAATTTGATTTTTATCAGATAGGAAGTATTTATTAACTATGTATTTTGAGACCTGGAGAGTGAGCTATAATGATATGAGGTGTATCAGACTGTATTTCATAATGAAGGGAAAATAACATACTTTTCTACATGGTATTGTATTCTTATCTGTACAATCTTATTTGTTATATGTTGTTTCCAGTGCTGAAAATGATTTATTAACACTTGATGGTTGATGTAATTGTTAAGTTTGAATAATTACTTAATTTTGTTAACATAACAAATAAATTCAAATTTATTTGTTATATGAGGCGGTAAAAGGCAAAGTGGTAAGTCAGTAAGTCAAGTGGTGTTAGTCAAAAGCGTTTTACAGCAAAAACTACAATAATTCCACTATAAAATGAACAAATTATAATTCATATAATAATTATTATGATATTGCAAATAATAATTATTTGCAATTCCACTATAAACTGAACATGGAGATTGCATTTTTGCCCTCAAATAAAAAAAGTTGAAAATGTAACTTACACCACTTTGCCTTTCACCGCCTCATATGTTAACAAAACTAAGCAATTATAAGAAGTTAACAATTCCATCAACCACCAAACGTTAATATTAAATCATTTTCATTTAGCATATAATAAATTTCTCTGTAATAAAAACTACCTTTACTTAAATTTTTTTAACAAGAAAAAAAGTATAAACCATAATATTAAAATATGTACATCAGGGGTTCTCAACCTTTCAGGCTCTGTGGCCCCCTTTGAACACTGATGTGAAGTTACACCTCCCCCCCCCCCCAACCACCATATGTGGTCAATATAAGTAGTACAATCGGAATTTGAAACTGAAGCTGGTTATTAAATGAAAATATAGAATAGATAATTTCATACACAAAATTTGATATTATTATTTGATGACACGTATCTTAATTTGGAACATAATATTATTAGAACATATGAAATCAAAGAATTAAATACAGATCAAATATATTTCAGGTGATCTAGGTGAGGTTGACATGTAATACCAGTCACTTTCACAACATTAATGAGAGGGCTGGCACTGTTTGTCCTTGCCAAGTTTTTGAATATTAGGTTGTAACTGTGACAAAGCACACCTCAGGTCACTTTCAATGTCCAGCTTTGCTCAATATTTTGACTGTATGTATGCTAATGCTGAAAATCCAGATTCACAGAGATATGTGGATGAAAACTGCTCTAAATACCTCAAAGCTTCCAAAGCAACTTTTGGGTAAACAGGAAAATAGCATAATCAAAAATTTTCAACACCCATGTTATCGAATTCCGCGTTTGCTTGAGAATCACATTTTATGTTGATTGCCTGTTCCTGAATATGATCAGGAAGTATATCCATGTCAATTTTAAAAGGATCTCTTGTCAACTTAAAACTTCCAGTTCTCTGAAGTAATATCTGGAAAATAGTCTGCAATTTCAGTTTGGAATGCTACCAAATGCCCTGATATAAGGTCCTTCAATTCATTTATCTGTTGCAATGGGAGATTTTTTTTATCATTGAGGAGTTCGTTCAATCTTGGAAAGGATGAAAAGTTTGGCTCTGAACTCTGAAGACGGCATTGCCAAAGAGCTATCTTTTCTGTGCAACCCTTAACTGCATCAGAAGTCTTCAGAATGTTTTTCTGTCATTGTAGCTACGATAATTATGGTGTTTTTAGAATTACAATTATCGTATGTGACAATTATCATGTTCCTGTCGAAAATACGTTACGGTTACATTGTGACCGCAACATTAAGTACAGAAAATTAAAGTCAGTTTTATTCTTTAATTTTTTTAAAACTCACGCCTCCCTTGAAATTCTTCTACGACCCCCCAGGCTGAGAAATGCTGATGTACATAATTTTAAAATGTATTCATGATCATAAAAAATCTTTAAGCAATAATATTCACGAATTGCTTTATGACATAAATGCCATTTATATAACTCATGATCTCATTTTTTTTTATTAGTTTACATCAAGAAATTATCTGATAAAATTTTGAATTTGTACAAATTTCTGAGATATTTGAAATAAATAGTAAAATGGGCTAAGTATTATGATATATACTATGGTGATATGTTCTATGTATTTTAATTACTTTAAATAACTGCACAATACTTTTTATTTTCTTCAAAATATCTCTTAAATTTTCATATTTGTAAGGAATACATACATTGGATTCACTGAAATGAAATTATAATCAGTACATACGATTAATTCATTTCAACTAATTGTGTTGTTAAAGTACTGTATCCAGGTATATAAGTACAAAAGCATTTTATAGACTAGAATTATACCTTTATTATCTTTTACTAAAGATAAGTTCAGGTCACAGAACACTTTAAATGCA
This sequence comes from Dolomedes plantarius, assembly GCA_907164885.2. Taxonomy (NCBI): domain Eukaryota; kingdom Metazoa; phylum Arthropoda; class Arachnida; order Araneae; family Dolomedidae; genus Dolomedes; species Dolomedes plantarius. The sequence goes on along the minus strand of OU015498.1, from coordinate 187,319,184 downwards.
TGTACAGTTACATACATAATATTAAAAATAATAAATCCCTCTTTCAATATATAATATTTAGAAAAATCTACAGTAAATATTAAACCTGTACACTAGATATACAATGGTACCTCAGTACTCGTGTTAATTAGTTCCAGATGATATGAGAGTACCAAACGAATTTTTCCCATAAGGCGTAGAATAAACTGAAATAATCTGTTACTGAATCCAAGAAATTTCAAATTTTACTGAGCAAATTATAAACTGCTGGGGTTTTTTTTTTCTTATAAAATCTCAAAAATAATTGGACATAAATACAGAATAAAATTAGATAAAATTAAGTTCACTTGACCTGCAGTGAGAGGAGTACATGACGTAATGGGATGGTGGCAAGAGGTTTTTGCTTAAAAAGGGACACCCCTTCCAATAAAGCAAGCACTTTTAAATGTACAACATTTGGATAAAAACGTTAGACCAAAATATGTATTATTTTGAAGTACAAAAACTGCTGACATTTTCATTAATGTATTGCCTATTCATTAATATATGCGTCCTCTACCTATATTAATATACAGCCTCTTTTCATTTATATTAGATAACAATTTGTTATCTAATATAAAGGAAAGATATGTCAGAGGCTTAAAATTGTCTAGTGAGTTTATCACCACTGAAAAGTATTTTAAGAAATATTTTTGGTAGAAAATTTAGCACTTTTGAATTAGAGAATTATTTATATGGGAAAAATATATGTTTATTAAACAGAGTATATCTAATTCAAAATGAAAGTGCATACAGTATGGAAGATATTGTTTTTACAAACATTATATATGACAAAATAACTCAGTTTACAAAAATATACATTAAAGCCAAGATAACTATAAGTAGTGGAGCCAATTTCATACAACTTCACAAAACAAAATGATAAATTCAGTTAGTTTGTGTGATGTATGATAATGATTATTAATACATCAAGTTCCATCTACATTTTTGTCGCTGGTATAAAATAGGACACAAAAATTACAAAGTGTAGATTTAAGATTTCCTTGTGAGCTTTAAAGAGGATTGCATGTTCAAAGTGTTCCCCAGTGATATGGGTTAAAAGCTTAAGGAACCCAGGTTTCAGATACTTATATTTTAAAAATGACTATGTATATGAAGTAAAAACAATTATTCTCACAGTAGCACAACAGGTTTAGACAAAACAAAACAATAAAATGAATACCAAAGACAAACATGCAAGTTAATTTACATTACAGTCAAAATATTTTAAGAGCTCATATACATATTGGTCAAGCATTCTTATAATATTATTTTGTTGTCACTAATTTCTGTTTTTTACGGACCACACAGTCAAGCAAAAAAATTATAAAAAGGAAAAGAGAATTATCAAATCACTGTTACATAGCACAAGATTATTAACGGAATTTTACTGTAGGAAATTAATTTATAACAGAAATATTCATTCTGTATATGAGTTATTCATTAAAAAAAAAAAAAAACACACAATATACAGTGTCTCTAAAAAGTGTTCATACACTTACGATTTTCAATGAAATAGGGGTCTATCCATTAATTAAAATGAATATTTCAGAATGGGTATTTAATAATAAGATCTATAATCTATTCTTAACAAAACTACATGAAATATTTTAAAAACATAGTAAAACTTTAATTTTAAGAAACCAATAATCAAAAAGTAACAAAAACATTATCTCACAAAAGTCATCGTACACTTGTAAAAAAATCTCTACATATTAGTAAATATTCTAATTTTTCGTTAAATTAATATTTAGTAGGATATTCTTTAGCATTCACAACAGCTTTTAAACGTCTGGGAATAGATTGCACTAGTTCTTTTGTAATTTCTGCATCAATGTTCATCCATTCTTCCATCATAATTGTTTTTAGTTTGCTTTTCCTGTGAATGTCGTGTTTTCCTACTCAAACCTCCAGTTTATGTTCTATTGGGTTTAAATCTGGCGATTGAGGTGTGTTTTCAAAACTTGTGGACAATTATAGAGACACTAGATGCAAACATTGAGAGCCGTATGCTTAGGATCGTTATCTTCATAAAAAACAAAGTTGTTTCCAATATCCAATTTTTGGGCTGATAATTTTAAACTGTCTCTCAAAATATTTATATAAACAGCATGATTCATTATGCCATCAATAAATACCAAATTACCTAGTCCTGATGCTGACATGCACCCCCACACAAGGACACCTCCACCGCCAGGTTACTAAGTTCTTGGGATCAAGTTCTTCATTTTATCTTCTCCATACGAGCCATTTAAAAATAATAAATAGAATATTATAGAGAAGGCAAGCAAAAATTAAAGCCAAACGATATTTTAAATGCCACCACAATTCAAAAATAAAAGTAAAGTGCCAGATGAAAATTTTAATTATGAATTTATCTGAAAATATTTCAGTGTACAATGACTTTTGTGAGATAAAGTTTTTGTTACTTTTTGATTACTGGTTTCTTAAAAATAAAGTTTTACTATATTTTCAAAATATTTCGGTGTAGTTTTGTTAATAGATTATAGATCTTATTATTAAATACCCATACTGAAATATTCATTTTAATTAATGGATAGACCCCTATTTAATTGAAAATCGCTTCCTAAGTGTACGAACATTTTAGGGAGCCACTGTATGTCGCATACTTAAACAATTTCCCAATTTTTGTTACACAATAGAAAAGAAAAAACAAACTTTGTTATATCGCTAATTCTTTCACACTTCTATGTATTATGTAGCGGTACAACACAACAAATTAATAAGTATATTTATTAATCTATCTTATTTTAACTGGAGGACAGCGGTATACAAAAAATATTAAGGTTTGAATTACCTAGAATATTTTCATTAATTTATTGAAATTTATTTTTATGAAATAAATTTAACTATACTTGACATTTTACTTTCCTTTCAAAAGTTAAAACACACCAGTATCTACTAAAATATTCATTAAATTTTTATGCCTTTCGCAGAGGAACAGGCAAGATTGTTTAAAAAAAAAAAATAAAGATTGCTCAGAACAGTAAGCACATTTTAAGGAGAAAGACTAATAGTTTTGGCTAAAAAATATTAAACTTTCAGAAAAAACATACCTAGAATTGGACTAAATCGTTTACTTTTTCTCTTTCAACACGGTGCAACTTCACGATAAGATTATTTATGATTCCTTCACACTTCCGACTAATTTACGAACATGTTAACTTGCTCCCAGGTATTTGAAACCGAAGAATACGCCTAGAAAGCGATAAAAGGAAATTATAGTAGCCTTTCTGAAAATTATTAATTATCAATAATTTAGCTGGTCTCGAGTGGCAACAACAGTTTGCGCGAAAAGAGAAGTTTCTGTATATCTCCGTTAATGTTGAAAATTTTCTCAGAAGTCGGATTGTCGGATTTAAACTTCGGTACATTTATTCTATTTCTTTTTTTTTTTTTTTTTTTTTGGGTACCATAAGCTGTAACAATTACGTTAGTTAATGGACAGGGGAATGTTTTGCTAATGTATATAATTGTCTGTGTATTCTAGGCCGCCACCATGAGATTCCTATAATTTTTAATTAGTAGTCGGTTGTCCATCCATGAAAAGTTCGGTGCCGGTTTTATAATGTGGTTCTCAAAAAATTGTTGCGCATACTATATCTAAGCCAATGAATGTATTGTATAAGTGTTGAAAACAATTTCCTTAATATTTATATAACCAATCCGGCTCAATCCTTCCCGTGAACTGTTCTTGAACAAATAGAAAAATAATTTATTCTGTTATTAATCTTTTCATGTGTGTTACAATTTCCGATACAAGTTTTACTATAATTTATCATTGCTGTGAAATGTGTCTGTGGCAATGGACTTAATTGAAGTGGTATAATATCAATTTAGTAACCTTAATGTATGATTACTATTCATGCACTATAATGGTTAAATTTATAAAAAAAAAATAAACATTTTGTTCATGGGTGTTAAATAATTTTGATTGTTGCTCTTTCTTCCTGTTGGTTCTCTTTATAAAAATGTGAAAGGAAATTGAACATTTATTTTACGACAGTGCTGGAGCAAAATGATTAAAATGTTCATTTAAATATTTCAAATATTTTTTGTATAGGAATATCTGATTGTTTTCTTAATACCATTTTATTGAGTTAATAGAATATATTCTGTTTTGGTTGATTTTTATTATTACACGTTTACGTAAACTTCTCACTGATACATAAACCTTTCCTTCTGTAGATAAATCTGTGTCATCACTAAAAAGGCTGATAAGCTTCTCCTGGGAGGTAATGAAGAACAATGACAGTAATTAAAAGCTTTAAAGAAATTGGAAATGTGTTATGTATTATTTTTTTTCTCTCTTTCATCTTATGTAATTTTTCTTGTGAATTTCTTTCTGTATTTTTTTTTTTAAGTTGAACTTAAGATTCTTTCTAAAAATGTCTTATATATCTAATTGAGGAAATTTACCTTAAAAATATAGAGGGAGAGTAATTTATATTAGCATATAAGAAATTTGCATAGCGAGGAAACAACTTTTCTGGCTGTAAAATATACCATGTAAAATGATAATTTTTCTTTGTTAACTTGGATCTTTATTAATGCAATGTGTTTTTATTTGTTTGGAATGTTTCTACTACCGACAAATATAAATTGAATTTTAGTTTTCCTTTATTTTTCCCAAAATCCTTTGCTACTCTTTATTAAAATTTTCGTTTTCTTTAGTTTCATGTAAATTTTCATTTCATAAAGTAAAAGAAATAATTAAAATTGAAGGTTTTAGTATATTGATAATGCCTTACTATGAACAAAAATATAAATATTTAGTATGAATACCTTATTCAAGTTTTATTGCTATATTTAAATTTACCAGCAGATTTTTCTACTTTAAATTTGTGAATATCTAAGAAAATTTTGATTTTTCTGTATTAATATTTTGACATGAGGGATCTAATAATGCATTGAAAACAAGCACTAATTTTAAAGACTTGTCATCTTTGTAATTGAAAAATCTGATAAAATCCTTATAAATCTCTTTAACACTAGAACGGTTGTGTTTTCTATATACCTAAAAAAGGCAAGGAACGGTCATTTTCACAGTTCCCCTTAAAATGATTGAAAAATACACTTTTTTTCATGGTTTGTTTTCTGAAACAAGTTTTTTAATATATTTAGCTTTTAAATTTTCCATTTTCATCACATAAATTTTCCTCTCAGCTCATGCTTTATTTTATAATGTTTATTCTTTTGTCCAATACTATATGTTTTTATAAAATCTATCAGTAATAAAATACAATAGGTACAAAATAAAACACTATAAGAAGTGAATTACTTTGTATTGCAAAAAATTTTTTAAATATTTATCACAATTTTTATAAAAATTATACATTTAAAAGTTTAAATATTACAAAATAACACCTTCATTATTCATTTTTTCAGTCTCTGCAAACACTCAACTTTATCACTTTGCTTGTACATGAGCTGCAAACTGACTTTTATCAGTCAGAACAAGTTTTCATAGTTTTATTGCGGCAGCAATTGATTTGACATTGTTTGCGTTTCCTGCTTGAGATTGTGGATGCTACATTTGTACTTGGACTGAAATTGCAAAGCGGAGATATCTTACAGGAAACACAACTTTTGTGGAGCTCATCAGCTAATTGTAAAATATAATCAGTACGCTTGACGTTCATACCAGTAGTTTCCTTGTAAATGATCCAATCATTGATAGCAGCTAAGTCGGGAACATAGAAAAAAAAAATAACTTGTACTGGCCACCATCATGAAGCAGATTTAGTTGAATATTTTCTTGCCATCTGATCAAGCACATTTACACCATATTGAGTAGATTTGTAAAATTTAATAACCTCACTGGTCTTCTTTTCATTGCTTTCTATTTTGATCGTAGGATGTTGTGTGCTTAACAATAGGACACTTTTGCTTTGCTTTCCTTTCCTTGATATGCCATCAGAGTGATATTATCGTGCTTAAGAATTTTGTTTGAACACAGTTCTTCCTTTTTGAGCTTGAGTGATTCGGGTGCTTCTTTCTTTGGATGTTTCACAGTGGCTACAAGGCTAAGTCCTTTACTTTTTAAAGTTTTGGCTAATTTTAATGATGTAAAAAAATTGTCAGTTGTAATGTTCCTTCCAGTATTTTGAAATGGTTTTGCCAAAAGGCATACCGCATGTTCTCCAATGGTATCTTCATTGGGTCTACTTTCATTTTTTCCTAAATATGGAAAGCCATTCAACAAGTACTTTGAATGAATATCAGCTTCTAGCCAAAATTTTATCCCAAATTTATCTGGTTTTTGTGGCATATACTGTGTAAATGAGCAATGTGCCTTACTTGGGAATAGTAGTGCCTGCTTTATAGCACAGTAAGCAATTTTCAATAAATGTGTTCAAAATCTAGATACTAGAGCAAATTGATCTATTGGAAGTCTTTCGGATCTTGTTGATTTCAGATCAAAGCACAAATATCTCTGGATTTCTTTGAATCTATCACGAGCCATTGTTTCATGAAAAAAGTTTAGACCCCCAAGTCATGGACCACAAATTGTTGATTGAAATACCTTTAGAAATAAAAGCTCCACAGGCATACAGTAACGCAATAAACGTGTCTAAATTCATCTAAAGATATACTCCAATGTGGATCTTGTAAGCACCTGTGGGCTTCTGCTTCCGTGCACTGTATGTTGTATGAGATGCAGAATTTTTTTGTTTATGAACAGTCTCTGTGCGCTAGTAAAACTCCCAAGAGTTATATGCCTAATGACAAATGTGCTGGGTCCAGGCACTTCTCTCGGCAAATTGTGATGCTGCCATCTTCCTAAAAAAAGAGTATCAGAAGGAACTGTAGTCCACACTGTTCCATCTTTTGCTACTTCTTCATTTCGCTCTTTTTGGTCATTTTGAGAGAAAGATGGTTATTCCTGATTTTTTTCTTAGTACTCTACTTCAGTTTTGACATTTCCTTCCTTCTCTTACATGGATTACTTCCTTCTCATACACAGAAAGCAAAAAAATAGAATGGAAAACACAACATTTACAATTATGTTGGATCAGTGGTCAAAATAACTGCAGTCAGCCTTTATAGGTATACTCCTTTATATCAGCGATAATAATGTGCAGAAAAAGATAATTTTTTTCCGTCATATTCATGAAGAATATGACGGAAAAGTCATACCCTTGGGGGGTTGATGGAATTTTAAAAAGGGTTTATAATATTCCAGGGGTCTATGATAAATAGAGATTTGCATAGGGCGGAGTGATCCACTCATCTAAAGTCAAATGCCATGACGCTTTTGTATATGTCTCGAATGTGCCGTCGGCTTTTAATTGTGCACCAACACTAGGCAGAACAGGGGAAATCTACTGGACCTTTAACAGCACATGGATCTTCCTGATGCAACCAATCAGAAGCAGTTTCCTTTTTCTCTTGGCGATGTTTGTGCAATTGTAATCTGTTTCTGAAATCTTGTTTATATTTGTGAAATTAAAATAAAAATAGTACAAAAATAATAAAACAAACCTAATGAACCACTTTCGTAATTTTTTTGTTCATATTCTTAGTCAAATTGTTATCTATAAGTGTTTTATGTGCAATTATTAGTATTATAATTTTGTTGTATGCTGTATATTATAGAGGAAATTGTGATGGGGGTCCATGAAGAAAATCTTTCTTTTAAAAGGGGTCTATGTAGGAAAAAGGTTGGGAACCCCTGTTTTAAAGTGTATTTACTTCAGTGTATTGTTCTTTAAATCCATAAATGAAAAAACTTGTTAGGTACTCTAAAACTAGTTTTTGCTCTCTTGAAGGCCATATATATTTATCATTTTAGTCTTTCAGGGAGTATTTGCTGGTGAACTTTGAGATACTTGTTTATAGATATCTCAATATATATAAAAAAAAATTGCAAAAATTCTGTATCTGAAATTTAATCTTTATTTGAAGAATTTTAAGAATTATGTAAAATTAGTGTTGATTATGTCGTGAGGTAATACCTTCATGTTTTTTAAAGTATAACTTTTTTATTGAAAGCTAATTCATTCATTTTCTGTAATGATCTCTATTTTTGCTTTTATAATAAGTATATTATACCAGTCAAATATTTATATAATTTACATTTATATAAATATTTGAATTTTATTTCAAATGCAGAATATCGCATAGCTTCAATAAATATTCTGAAATGGAGACAAAATTCAATATTTTTGTATCAACTATTTTTTTTCTTTTTTTCTATATTCTGTCATCTTGTATGAGATGCTATGAACAATTTTCACAAGTTCATGCATCTGTGTATAGTTATATAAAAATGTATCTGGAAACAATTTAGTTATATGTTACATTTACAGTGACTAATATTCTCTTCACATACTAAATATATTATGAAGGATACCTTTCCTTTATATATTTGGTATATGTATTCAGTCTCAAAAAATAATATTTTTTCCTTTTTTTCTCCCATGATTGAAGTAAACATTTATAGTGAATGGATATGATTCTAGTTTATTAAGAAAATTTTCCTAAAAAATATGGAGGAACAGTATTTTATAACTGTAAATGAGAAATGGGGAGTGAGAATTTTATGAAGAATATTATCTGTTACAGTTGATAATGTGATATATCTAGAAGTGCCTCAGATATAGATATATGAGGTTAGGAGCGTCTAATTTTTCTTACACACAGACACTTTGAGATAACATTTAAATGTATGTCATATATTCAAATGCTCATGATGACTGATCTTGGGTTGGAACAATTTACTGGGCTAAAATGCTAATTGTGCAGCTAAAAGTTTACTTACTCTACATCAACAGGTTATAATTATATCACCCTGACTCCAAATCTGTAACTTCTTCTATTAGTTCAGAATAAGGTTTACATTATAGCTGTAGCCTCCCAGTGACTATAGCTTTCATAAGAATTATATTAGATACTAGCTGAAAACCCGTACTTCGCTACGGAGTACATTCAAATTAAATACAACGGTCAATGTATGCAATTAATGCCATATATATATATATATATATATTTATAATAAATTCGATGATCTATGTATACAATTGATGTAAAAAAAAACAAAAAAATATATTTATAAAAAAATCGTAAGAGAGATTTTTATAGACAAAATAATGTAGATGAAAATATTCAAATTAAATGCAATTGGAAATATTAAAGAATATAGTACCGTTTGAGGAACATAATATCTTTTACTGAATTTTAATATTTTTTTGAATAATGTCCAATCGTCTGCTACATTAGCAAAAAAAAAAAAATTTCTTTTGTCTATTTAGTTGTTATGCACAGGACGATAAATTTATTTATTGTACCAGAAAAAGACATCACTTGATCAGCATTTAATAAATTAAATTCTAAAAATTAATCTTTAAAAATTCACCAAAAATCAGAAAATGGAGGTAAAGATTCGAAAAAGATCTCATTTTTAAGGAATTTTTATGATCTTTCTCGTGATATAAATTTTATAACCCCAAATTATTATTTTAAATGCAAACTTTAAAAAAGTTACTAAAACAGCTTAAAAATTTTATTTTAAAAAATCTTAGAAGAATTTTTCAAAAATCTTTCTTAGTGCACCCCTACACTATAAGATGAATCGCCATGCAAAATTTCAGCGCTTTAGGTCCAGCGGTTTGGTCTGTGCGTTGTATGTCAGTGAGTCAGTCACTTGCGGAACTTTTTTATATATATAGATTACTACTGAAAGCCTCTCAAAGATATTTCCAAGAAAGTTGTGAGTTTTCATCCTCTTAACTCTATGCCTCAAATTTTGAATTCTGATTCTTTGTCAAGCTATTATCTATGTTTTTTGTAGAATATAGTCTGTTTTGGCTGTTATATGTTAACGAAAACTTTGAATACTGATGTAAAATGCATTTCTATTGTAAAGAAATCTGCATTGGGAAAATGTTTTTTAAAAGTATCTACCTTGCTGAAAAATAATTATCTGTGATATAGAGTAGTCAGAACAGAAACATACAGCTTCTTAATATCTACATTAAAAGTGAAAAATAAATTTTGTTTTTTTAAGGAGGTGTTTGTTACTGTTTTGCATTTTTCATAAGTTTTGTGTAAGTTAGAGAAACTAGAAGTTAGTGTAGAATTAGAAATCCGTTTTGTATCATTTCTTTTTATGAGTCTTAAATTGCTTCAGCTGCTATCTTCTTAAACTGCTTAAATGGTTTATTTAAAAGTGTGAAGGAAAAAAAAATTCTGTTAGTCACTATTAACTGCATTTTTTAAAAGTTAAATGTAGCCCAAAATTAAAATAATAATAATAAATCTTTAAATAAAAAAATGTTTGATTTCTTGAAATAACATTTTTATTGCCAATGTCTTTGAACAAATTCATTTAAAACTGCATTTCTGAAAGCTAGAGCATAGAGAATATTTTGAGGATATCAAAATAAAATGTCACAATCGCTATAATTGGGAAAGTTGTAAAAGATTGTTTAAACCTTAGAAAATATATGAAGAAAACTACATCTAACTTTTTTTCAAAACAGTGATCAAACTCTTTGGTGAGAAAGAAAAAATTGTAATTTTTTAACACTGTTGCTATGTATGGCAAATGAACAATCTTAACATGTCAAATAGCACTTAAAATTTTAAGGTTTTTCTGTGTTAAAAGATTGCTACTCTGTAAGCACTACCCACTAAGCCTTGTCTGTCCTTACATACTAAAATCATCAATGGTACAGGGTTTTTTTTTTCTTCTAAGAAATATCTTGTGATTTAGTAAATAAACTAAACGAGCTTCATGAAATTAGACTAAATTATTTTAAGCCACTGTAAAGAGCTAAAGCTAATAAAATATTGTTTCAGCGGATGATCATAAATTTAAACTCTTTACTTAATGCTTTCTTTTTATTTTTAAAGATTCCATTCAGGAGCATCATGGCCTGACACCATTTCTGTCATCAAAATGATCTGTCCTATTTCCCCAGGACTCATCTCTCTGGAGAGTATTTATCATTCTCTCAATGAATATCAGAACAGGACTTACTTCATGTGGTTAGTTCTCCCTTCAATTATTCTGTGTTTGTAAGTTAAAATTTGCTATGTATTTCTACCTTATTTTATGCTTCTTCATAAAATAGTTTCATTTTGCTTTCACTGTTAAAATTTATTAATAAATTTTGAACATATTGTATTTTTTAATTTAATTTGTTTTTAGAATTCATCTTCCCAAACTTATTTTGATATAATTTTCTTCATTTAATAATAAATTTTAAAGTTGATTCTTAAATTTTGTGCAATTTGAAATCATTTGATATCTACTTGCTGATTTTTTACTTTTTGTCATATTTTGGTTCAAAATATTTTATGTTTACTTTTTTAATTGAACAGTGATGTATTAAATTTTCACCATTTCCTCCTTTAGAATTTATTTCCTTTTCCATAAACTTTGTGATTAATATTTTAGCTTCAGTATTATTTTATCATGAATTTTTTTTCATCAATATTATCTGTATGTTTTTTTTTCTAATTTGTAAATTAACTTGCTAATTATTGTTGAATTTCAATAACAAGTGTTAATTCCTAGGAAGAAAGTTTTGGAAGTATACAGATAATTGTTTTCAAAAATTTTACAAGAAGAAAGCACCAATTGTCAGGGTGAGAACACTTTTTGCAATAAAGTGCGAGGCCGATCAGTATATGAAATTTTTCCATTTTAAAGTTGCACATAATAGACGAGAAACTGTCTTGCAGTTGTTTGATGCAATTTCATATGTAATATATACATTTTTTATTTATTTGTTATATATTAAAAAACTAAGCAATTATAACAAGTTAACAATTACATCAACCAGCAAATGTTAATATTAAATTATTGTCATTTAGTGTACAAGCATATAGCATGTAATGAATTTCTGTATAATAAAACTTACATTTAATTAAATTGTTTTAAACAAAAAAAAGTATAAAACAATAATAAAAAAATAGTAATATGTAAATAATTTTAAAATATATTCTTGAACGCCAAAAACTGCAAGCAATAATATTCATGAAATTTTTTGTGATGTAAATGTCATTTATGTTTTTTTATTGCCTCATTTTTTTTATTAGTTTACATCAAAAAATTATTTGATGAAATTTTGAATTTGTGTAAATTTCTGAGATATTTGAAATAAATAGTAAAATGGGTGAAGTATTGTCATATATACTATGGTGGTAATATGTTCTATGTATTTTAATTACTTTAAATAATTGAAAGATACTTATTTTTATTGTCTTTCAATATCTTTTAAATTTTCATATACATAATGAATACTTATATTAGAAGCACTGAAATGAAACTATAATCATATTTATAATTTATTTATTTTAATTAAATGTGTTGTTAAAGTATTGTATATAGGTATATAAGTACAAGAACATTTTGTACATTTGCAAAACAAACTGTGAATTCAGAGGCTAGAATTATAATACCTCTTTTTTTTCTTTTTCTTTTTTTTTACTAAAGATGAGTTCTGGTCAGGGAACATTTTAAATGCATGTAAGTTACATAAACAATTTAGGAAATAATGAATCTCTCTTCCAATATATTTAGAAGAATCTAAACTAATTATTAAACTTGTACACTAGATATACAATGGTACCTCAGTACTCCATGGTTATTAGTTCCAGATGGTACGAGAGTACCGAACAAAATTTTCTCATAAGGGATAGTGTAAACTGAAATAATTTTACTGACCGACTTTTTAGAGACTGAGAAATTACACATCTTACTCAGCAAATTATAAACTGCTAGGGCTTTTTTTTATATATAAAATCTGAAAAAATGGACATAAAATTGCCATACTTGGCAGGGTGGTGCGTCTGACAAAGCTGTACCAACTTCACTTGACCTGTATTCACTGACAGGAGTTCATGACCTAATGGGATGATGGCAAAAGTGTTTTGCTTGGAAGGGAAGTACAGAATTTTGATAAAAATGTTTGACTAAAATATGTATTATTTTGAAATACAAAAACTGTTGACATTTTATTTATTGCCTTTTTATTAATATATGCATCCTCTGATACACATATCAACATATTTTTGTTTTCTAATATAAATGAAAGTTATATCAGTGCTTAAAATTGTCTAGTGAGTTTATCATCACTGAAAAATATTACAAAAAATTTTCTTGGGAGAAAATTTAGCACTTCCGTACGTAGAATTATTTGTATGCGAAAAATATATTTTTATCAAAAAAGCATATATCTAATTTAAAATGAAAGTGTACACAGTATGGAAGACATTATTTTTACAAACATTACATATGACTAAACAGCTTAGTTTTTTAAAATATACTTTAAAGCCAAGATAACCATTAATAATTTAGCTAATTCTATATTAATTCACACAACAGTATACATAAAGATAGTTTGTGTGATGTATGATAATGAACATTAACAGGTCAAGATTGCATCTACATTTTTGTCACTGGTATGATATAGAGCACAAAAATTTCATAGTGTAGATTCAATATTTTCTTATCATTTTTAGAAAGGATTGCAAGTTTAGTCTCCTAGAACAGTGCTCCGCAACCGCTGTGGTGTGGCACACTAGTGTGCCACGAGGTGATCTTGACTGTGCCTCGGTGATTTTATCGATTATGATAATAAAAAAATTAATAACCGCATTAAATAGAAATTTTTCTAAGTAAAATATTCCTCTAACTTTTTGTTAATATGTAATTTTTCTGGGTCGAAATTATACACAAAACAAAAACATGTTGTTACCATACATTGTACTCGTATGTATGCTCGAGCGTCATATTTCTGAATTTGAGTTAAGAAAGAATATCCACAAATTTCTGACAAGGCCATTGCAATTTTGATCCCATTTTCTATGACATACTTATGTGAACAAAGTTTTTCGACACTGGTTCTAATTGAAAATGACAAACGATCATATTTAAAGGGCCTTGATCATGAACTGTAAATCTTTCTATTATAGAGCCAAATATAAAACGTGGAAATATAAAATGCACATTTATCAAAACAATCTCAAATATCTCATTAATAAATTAGTTATGTTTAAATAAACTTTGATTTATTAGGCTTAAGTAAAGACCAAAAAACAAATTTTAATATAAAAATTAAGAGAAATTTTTTTTACTTGTAAACTATAATTTTATATTTTTGTTCTTGTGTTGGTCTACAGTTCAAAATGATTTATATAAAACTTAAGTGATTATAATTATCTTGATACATAGAGCTATTTTGTTGTGTTTTATAATCTAATAAAAACATATATGTATTTATTGTAATTTATATATTTGCAAGCTTTTTCTTGTGGTGTGCCTCGGAATTATCGAAAAAAACGTTGTGTCCTAGAATATGAATTACTTAAAATAATTTCATTAATTTACTGATGTGCATTTCTATAAAATAAAATTTAACTATGCTTCACATTTTACTTTAAAAAGTTAAAAACACACATCAGTATCTACCAAAATACTCAATAAAGTTTTAAGCATTTTGTAGAGCAACCGGCCAGATAGCTAATTTTTAAAAAAAGGTCAGGAGGAACAGTAAGCTCATTTAAGTGAGAATAAGCTGTTTACTTATAGTTTTGGCTTAAAAAATATTGAACTTAGAGAAAAAAAAACATGCCTAGAATTGGAGTATGTAGCTTAATTTTTCGACACAATTCAGCATTGCGATAAGATTTATAATTCTAGCTTAATATTCAAATGTTTATGATCAACCCTGATCTTTGTCAGGAACAAGTTTATTTAGCTAATATTTAACTAATAATTTTTTACATATGTAACAGCTAGATATGTAACTAATAATTTTCTCCTTATACATCATTATCACTTCACGCTTCTGATTAGTTTACAAACGTGTCTGATTCGTTCCTTGTCAAAATTGAAACAGAAGAATAAATGATAAAAGGAATTTATAGCAGCCTATCTCACATTTATTCCTTTCATATAATTTAGCTGTTTACGAATGGCAACAGCAGGTTTTCTGTCAACATTTATTGTCAAAAGTGAATTGTTGCTTAGCAGTTACATAAAACTTCCAATATGAGTTATCAGAAACCTATTCCAACCAAAACTAATACCTGAATTTTATATACAGTTGAATATTAGTGTTAAGATACCTTGAACCAACCTTCAATCTCGCATATCAGTGCATATTGTCATGTTTAATGTTGTTAGGAAGTAGTGTATTATAACAGTATTGGATTCTAATATTGTCTTGTGGATACATTTTCATACACTTTGCTGCATACAAAGAAATACATAATTGGTGTCACCTGAAGGAAACTTATCGTACAGAGTATTTGTTAGAAACTATTGAAGGTTTTGGTAGTTCTGTGATGTTCTGGGAGGAATTCATAGAGCTTGGTTTAGTCTCACTTGTTTGTTTGTATGGAGCAATGAATGATACATAAGGTATCATCTTCACCCATTTTGACATTTTCCCAAGCATCCATAATCCTTAAATTTCAATAAGCAATTTAAAAAATTTTGCAATTTTTAATCACTTATAAAGAAAAACTCTCGGTCTTTTTCAAAGATCAAATCGAAAATAGTACCTTGTCTGTTTTTGGTTTCATGTCATGAAGAAAATACTTCTGTTCTAATACTAGTTTATGCTCTCTTGAACGTTAGATATGTTTATGATTTCAGTCTTTATGGGATCATTTGCTGGTGATCTCTGAGATACTCATATATTGATATAGTTAGTGATATCAATATAAATGCAAACATTCTATATATGAAATTTTATCTCTATTTATTGAAAAATTTTAATCAATGTGTAAAATTTTGCTTCTATAATTAGTATATAATCTAATCAAACTTTTTAAAGATGTCTATGCCAAACCATAATCTAATGCATTTATAACTATGTTTACATCCTAGAATTTAATATTGATTGTAATTCTGTTATTTACATGCATCATATGTAATTTAAATTTATTCAAACATTATATTATTAGTATTAAAACATTATGTAGTATAAAATTTATTGAAACATTTAATTGTACATAAACATTTGCCCATTTGCAATGAAAAATCTTGGGAAAGATTTTATCTGGTATAATGCATTATAACATGGTCTGATGTGGAAACAAATATTAATATTCTTGTGAGTCAACCATTTGTATGTGCCTCTGAATCCCGGGAGCTCAAATTTTCTCAAAAAGTTTATGTTTATGTATATATTTGTATATGTATATACACTGGTGTAAGAAATTAAGAGAATTTGCAGACTTGGTCAATTATCTCTAGAACTACTATACCAATTTTAATGAAATTTGATATGTACATACATTGATACAATACAAAACAAATTATCATTCAATAATTGTAATACACACGCATGATCGTGCATAACACTCATTGGAGTCGGAAGGTATAAAACAGCGGTTGCAGAATAACCAAAAAAAAATGGGTTAATAGATGGTGTTATTTTGCAGCAATCGGCTAATTTCAAATTATAACAGTAAAAATGAGTAACCACCAATGTTTAGATGATGGAATGAGGTGGTGAATTGTGGGGAGGCTAGAAGCAGGCAAGTCGAAATTTGTAGAGAGTTCAATTTAACTCCCAGCCTCGTGTGTAACTTATGGAAACAGTTCCAGGATACCGAATCCATCGAGAGAAAGCCTCGGCAAGGTCGTCCAAGAGCCACGACGGCCAGAGAAGATCGCCGTTTGCCGATTATAGCGAGGCGTAACAGGAGTGCTACAGCTTCTCAGCTCTCGTGATTTGTATCTAGCCGCAGAATCCCGTGTATCAAGGGTAACTGTTTCCAAAAGACTTCATGAGAGAGGGTTGTTTGCAAGAAGACCTGCTGTTTGCGTCCTGCTCACTTCTACGAACAGGGGAATCCATTTATCATGGTGCAGAGAGCATAGAGATTGGAGTATGGATCAATGGGTGACCGTTCTCTTCACTGATGAGTCCCGGTTCAGCAGGAACACCGATTCTCACCGTATGTTCATGTGGAGAGAACCAGGGACCCGCTACCTACCCTCCAATGTCCGTGAAATCAACCATTATGGCGGAGGTGGTTTAATGGTCTGGGCAGGCATCATGTTGGATGGCCGTACACTGCTCCATGTCTTTGAAAGAGGCACTGTGACTGGTGTGAGGTATAGGGATGCATTCTTGGAGCCCTATGTTCGCCTTTTCAGGGGTGCAGTTGGCCCGGAGTTCATTTTAATGGACGATAACGCAAGTCCACATAGAGCTCTTCCGGTAAATGAATTTCTAGAGAGTGAGGATATTTGCCGGATGGATTGGTCAGCCAGATCTCCAGACCGTAACCTTATAGAGCATGTCTGGGATGCTCTGGGGAGGGCAATTGCAACTTGCAACCCCCCCCCCAGAACCATCCAGGGAATGAAAACAGCGTTGCTGAACGAGTGGGACCAATTGCCACAGGAAACAATAAACTGCCTTATTTCAAGTATGAAATCACGCTACAAGACCTGTATATCTGTAAGAGGGGACTATACCGCCTATTAACTCATCTATTAACCCATTTTTTTGTTTATTCTGTAACTTCTGTTTCATACCTTCTGACTCGAACGAGTGTTACGCACGATCATGCGTGTGTATTACAATTATTGAATGGTTATTTGTTTTGAATTGTATCAATGTATGTATGTATCAAATTTCATTAAAATCGATACAGTAGTTCTAGAGATAATCGACCAAGTCTGAAAATTCTCTAATTTCTTACACCAGTGTATTTAGAAGTTTCTTGAATATATATAATTTTAAGAATGCCTACTATCTTGTATATATACCAAAAGAATAAATTTCTGAAAGTTATGTTTTAAAAATAGATGTATCAAATGTGTATAGCTATTAAAAATAGTTTTACTTCATGATAGATGTGTACAATTTTAATAATTGGATATGTTTACATTGTATTGAATTATTTTCCCTTTAGAAAAAAAACCAGGAGAGAGTCATTTATAGCTGCTTTTAAAGAAAGTGCATGAAGGAATACTAAACAGTTCTGCCAGTACAATATGCCATGCAAAATGAAAGTTTTTTTTTTTTTTTTTATTTTATCGGTGCTATGAGACCTGAATTACTTGGTATGTTTTTGCTTCTGGCTAACATAAATTACTGTATTTTTCAGACTATAAGATGCACCTGAAATTTATGGGAGGTTTTTTAGAAAAGAATATTTTGTATTTTGTTAGGTATATAAAGATATTTTCAATTTATTACTTAATAGAGATAAAAAATTTAACAAATACTATATATATAAAATATATATAATAAAATATTCAATTTATTTTAATATTTGAACCATAAGATGCAACCCAATTTTAAGTTGATTTTTTTATATAAAAAGTGTGTCTCATGGTCAAAAAAATATGGTAAGTTTTTCTTTACTTTTGCAAATGCACTTTATCATCCCTCCATTGAATGTTTTGCCTTGTCAAATTTCTTCAAATGGATGTTATTTAAATTAAAAGGAATTATTTGAAAAGAGCTTTTGTAGTAATTATACTTAAGCAATATTATGAACTAAAAACTGTTAAGAATTGATTACACTATTCAAATACCAGGTAAATATATTCAAAAGGAGAGATGAGGAATAGAAACATGGCAAAAAGTTTCAGCTGTAGAAAGCACCTTTTAAACTCATGTCAGTCTACAAAAGAAACCATTTTGCATACTAAAAATGCAAATAGCCATCTTTGAAACCAAAATTGACAAAACTGTCAGCATATGTTGTTGTACCGCAATGGAAGAAAAAAAACTAGATACTATTGAGTTCAAAAACATGAAGCACTGCAGAGGTGATCTCTGGAGCTTTATCAGGGTAAAGCAGCTCTTCTAGATGAGCATTATTTATTTAGTAAAGGTCAAAAATGATTGATGGGCTATTAAATATGTAATCTGGAGTTAGCTGGCATCACAGCAGATTTTACAAATGCTGCAAAATTCTGGTGTTGTCAGGAAGGATTTTCATAACCTTTACATCCTAAGCTTGGTTATTGTTCAGGTAATTTTTCTACGGCAATTAAAATTTGTTATTAGTGATTTTTTGCAGTGATTTATTGGGGAGAGAGTCTGCTTCTTAGCACAATATGTGAACACAATATGAATGAATTTCTTTCAACATCTAAATTTAATGCTTGAATTACAACTTGGATTTAAAATTAAAATATCTCTAAGGAAACAACATAAAGATGGAATAAAAATATTTTCTTCTTGTAATACTTACTTCAAATCATCATAAAATTTACTTATCACATTTGAAATGATAATACCTAAGATTGCAATACCCAATTTTTAACTATAATTATATGATTCAAACTAAACAATACTTAAATATATAAAGAAATATATAAATACTTTTTAAATACTAGAAATTGTATGAGTTTTCCCAGAAAACCATTAAAACATTTCTATTCTCAATGTGTATTTACACAAGTAACACTGAAATAAAATTATAATCTTGATTGACAGTTTATCTTGCTTTAATTGGTTATTTAGGTATTTTGTCAATATAACATAGTTGTCATTATCCATATTAGATATGAATACATGTAATATTATTGTATATTTCTATAACTAAAGAAAAGCTTTATGAAGAAAGCCTCTAGACCAGGGGTACCAAAACTACAATTCGTTGGCCACATCAGGTCCACGAAACTTTTATGAGATCAGGTAGGTGCTTTCGTAAATACAATTTCGTAAATTAGTGCCTGAAAAATACAAAAATCTGTCACCTGCTGCTCATATAGTTTACATCAACATACCTATGAAAATCATCCAATTTCAAAATGACGTTTACAAAAGAATATATATAGAAATTGCCTTACTAATTCTTACTTTGATGACGTATTGAGAGTAGCATGTAGCAAGTCTAAACCTGATTGAGGTTTACATTATAATTATTAAATATGGCTACAATTTTAATGATTAGAACAATATCTAATTGAGGAAATTTACCTTAAAAGCACTGAGGGTGAGTAATATATATTAGGATGTAAGAAATTTGCATAGTTAGGAAACCAGGTTTTTCTGGCTGCAAAATATACCATGCAAAATGATAGTTTTTCTCTATTATCTTGGATCTTTATTGATGCAATGTATTCTGATTTGTTTGGAATGTTTCTACTTCTTGCAAGTATAAAGTGAATTTTAGTTTTCCATTATTTTTCCCAAAACCCTTTGTCACTTGTTAAAATTTTCACCTTCTGAAGTTTTTTTGAACTTTTCATATTTTAAATTAAAAGAAATACTTATAAAAGTTTTGTAGGATATTGATAGTGCTATACTATGAACAAAAAATAAATATTTAGTATGGATACCTTATTCCAGTTTTATTGCTATATTTAAATTTACCTGCAAAACTTTTCACTTTAAATTTTGCAAACATAAGGTAAAATTTTGATTTATATTAATTTTTTGACAGGAGATATAATAATGCATTGAAAAAAAAGCACTCAATTTAAAGACGTCATCCTTATAATTGAAAAATTTGATTAAATCTTTAAATCCTACTGCCATTTCAATGAGCCCTTTTAAGGTGTATTCACATTCAGTGTGTGTATTCTGTATTGCTCTTTAAATCCATAAATGAAAAAATTTGTTAGGTTCTCTAATACTAGTTTATACTCTCTTTAAGATTTATTACAAAAAATTAGTATTATGTCATGAGATGAGAGGCAGGTATCTCTTTTAAAGTACAATTTTTCTTTTTTATTTATTGAAAGCTAATTCATTTTTTTTCTGTAATGATCTCTATGTTTGCTCATATAATAAGTATATTATACTAGTCAAATATTTATATAAACTACATTTAGTGGTATACAAAAAAAAAAATTGGTCCTTTTGCTGTGAAAAAAATCATAGGAAGAATTTTATTTCATATGTATATCACATAGTTTCAATAAATATTCTGAAATAGAGACAAAATGCAATATTTTTGTATCAACTATTTTTGTTCTTTTCTGTGTGCATCTCATAAGAGATGCCAGAATATTGGTTCCTGAAATTTTGTCACAAGTTCTTGCATCTGTATATAATTGTATATAAATGCATCTGGAAGTGACTTAGTTATATGCAATATTTACAATGACTAATATTTCTCACACATACTAAATATATTATGAAGGATGCCTTCCCTAAAAATATTTGGCATATGTATTCATATTCTAAAAATAATGTTTTGGCTTTTTTTTTTCTCCCATGATTAAGGTATACAGTTATAGTGAATGGATATGATTCTAGTTTATTCAGAAAATTCTCCTTAAAAATACTGAGGAAGAGTATTTTATAACTGCAAATGAGAAATGTGGAGTGAGAATTTAAGGAAGATTATTATCTTTTACAGTACATAATGTGATATATCTAGAAGTGTCTCAGGTATACATAGTTTTAAGATTGCCTAATACTTCTTGCACACATGCTTTGAGATAAGATTTAAATATGCGGCATGTTTTCAAAGATTCAAATTTTTATGGTGACTCATCTTTGGTTGAAACAATTTACTTGGATAAAATGCTAAATGTGAAGCTGAGAGTTTACAAACTGTACAGGGAACAGGTGATAATCATAGCTGTAGCTTCCCATTGAGAATAGCTTTTATGTGAGATTATATTTGATATTACTGAAAGCCATTCAAAGATATTTCCAATAAAAGTATGAGAGTTTTACCCTCTTACTCTATACCTCAAATTCTATCTTCTGGTTCTTTGTCAAGCTATCAGAGCCTGACTAAGGCAGGGGCATACGGGGCAGTTGCCCTGGGCCCCCACATCATTGGGGGGCCCCCAAATCGAATAGAAAGTTTAGTATTAAGTTCTTCATTACTGAAGTAGTGAAGCAGAGGGGGGCCCCAAAGAAGTTTTTGCCCCGGGCCCCAATTAGGCTAAGTCGGGCCCTGCAAGCTATTATCTATGTACTTTGTAGAATACATTCTGTTTTTGCTGTTATATGTTGGTTAAAACTTTGAATACTGATGTAAAATGCATTTCTATTGTAAAGAAATCTGCATTGGGAAAAAGACTTATAAGCATCTGCCTTGCTGAAAAATAATTATCTATGATATACAGCAGTCACAACAGGAACACACAGTTTCTTAATATCTACATTAAAAATGAAAAATAAATTAATTTTTATTATAGATATTTAGGAGCTATTTGTTACTGTTTTGTATTTTCCACAAGTTTTGTGTAAGTTAAAGCAATCTGAAGTTAGTATGGAATTATAAATGTGTTATGTGTGTTTTCTTTTTATTAGTTTTTTATTGCTTCAGTTGTTATGTCTTTAAACTGCTTAAATGGTTTATTTAAAAGTGTGAAGGAAAAAAAATTCTGTTAGCCCACTATTAAAAGCACTTTTTAAAAGCTAAATGTAGCCCAAAATTAAAATAATAATAATAATCCTTTAATAATTTTTTTTTTTGCTTAAAATAACATTTTTCCCACCAATGTCTTTGATCAACATTTTGAAATGGTTGACCCAGAAAAATTTTAGTAAATTTTGTTTAACATTTTTGATAGCTAGGGCAGAATGGAAACTAATAAAAGGGCCTTTTTAAAAATAAATTTGAATAAGTAGTAAAGAGATGTGTTTGTGGAGGATTTAAAAAATTAAACCTTTATACTAAGACAATATCAGCTTCATCCAACAGTGAAAACTTTATGCAGGATGTGAAAACAATGATCAGTCATATTGACCAGGAAAAGAATTCCATTAATCAAAACACTTGTTGTATTTAGTTTAAAAAAATGGTGAGAACAGGGCCGGTTAGCATTCTAAAAACTAGAGTTGTCAGTTGGCCAGGCACAGGATTGTGAGACATTTTTCTGTTCTAACATACATACATTATTTAAGGTGAAGTTTTTTTTTTGGTTTTGCTAAGATATGTTACATGTTTCAACAAATTGAATTATGGTTAATAAAGCTTAAAAGGTTTTGATAAATAAAATTTGAAATTTGTTGCTGTTAATAAAATATACTTTCAGTAAACAGAAACTTTTTTTTAATTATTTTCTTTTTATTTTGCTTTCCCTTTTTATTTTTTTAAATAGGCATTCACAGCTGACACTATCTCCAGCACCAACATTTTATAGTCTTAATGCCTCAAGACTCACAGGGCCAAAGAGTCTTTTTCATTCTCCCCTGTCATTATGTTCACATGTAATGCATTTAGTAAGTACTCCCTTCAGACACTGCTTTTGCATTTCTAAGTTTTTGAAATAATAATTTGTACTGTTTCCATTGTCCTTTTCATTTCCATTTGTTCCAAATTTCATTTTGATTTTATTTTTAAAATTTATTGATGTATTCTGAAAATACTTTGATTTAAATTTTTTTTTTCCATTTTACTTAAATTTTGAAGTTGGTTTGTAAATTTTGTACTTTTTAAAAATATTTGGTATTTAGTTACTTTTTTTTTACTTTTTTTTCTATTTGGTTTGAAAATATATTATGTATAGTTTAAGTATATATATTGTTTGTTATTTATCATATTTTATGTATAGTTTTGTTATTTAAAGATTCATGTATTGAGTATTCATTGTTTTTGTTTAAAATTTATGATTTTCTTTCCTTAAATTTCATCACGAATATATAGCTATAATTTTACTGTATGTAACATTTTTTTTTTTCAAATATTCTGAGGTTCTTTTTTTGCAAATTAACTTGTTATTTGGTGTTAAATTTTGCCAACTAATGTTAACTATTTGCTAATAGATATGAAACTGCAGGTTGCAGTTTAGAAAGGTGCACTCAGAGAAAATACCATTTCGTAGGATTTTAAAATTTTTTGCTCATTGGTACCAAATAGCTCTGGATATGGAATTTTCCTCTAAAAATTGCACATGATTGGTAAAGAACAATTTCATAGTTCTGTAAATACAACAGCCAAGTAGGAAATTCTCAGGAGAAAGTAATTATAGATTAAAGTGTTTCGGACTATATAAAGATGTGTTCATGGATTAGTGCACCTTATTAAGACAATAGATTAACTACTTATCTGTTATGTGAATTTTCCAATATTGATCATGAGACATCTATTTCATTCAAAATTCTGAACTTTTTCAGAATTTTACAGTTTATCAGAGTTTATATCATGTCTAATGGTGAAAGGCAGTAGACTAAAGAACAGTTGAGGAATATTGTATTGGTTGATGAATCTGTGTACCAATTTGTGTTGTATACAAACACATAAACTGGTATCACGTAAAAAAACTTCTCTGTCAGACTATTTGTTTAAACCTTTGATGGATTTGTAATTCCCTGAAATGAATTCATAGAGCATGGTTTGGACTGACTTGAATTTCATGGAACAATGAATGCTGCACATCATCTTCTAGTCATAAATGATTGCCTTTATAGTATTTTTACATGCTTTTGCAGGGTTTTCCCCAATATTAAATATTTGATGAGCAGTTTAAAAGTCCTGCAGTTTTTAGTCGCATGTTGTGAAAATTCCTCTGCATTTTTTATGATTACAGACGAAATGATACCAAGTCAACTTTTGGTTTCAATTCATTTAGCATCTGCTCTTATAAATAAGGGTATTTTAGATGGAGTGATTCTATTCTTTTAATAATTTGAAATAATAATTTTTAAGACTTGGTAATAGCAGATGCTAATGACTAGTTTCAGCTGTTTTGTTTTAGTTTATTTCTGTTGCAAGGTAAGTAGAGTTGGTAGGAAAGATTGATTATATTTATTGTAATTATTCCTGAACCTCTTTTTTTTTAGAGAATAATTTTTTATTGAGCAACCAAATATAGTTGAACTTCAAGCATTTTTAAGTACTTTTTAGAGAAGTTCTATCTTAGTCCCCCTAGGTTTTGTTTTAATATCCTTTCTTGATGAATTAATATGATTAAATATAACTAAAAATTAAATATTCCAACAGAGCTAGGCAGAATGTAGACCAAAAAATAAACAGAAATCAAGCACTCAGGGCTCTATGCACCGTAAGGCAAGATTCATGCACCATAAGGCAAAATGTTTGGAATATTTAATTTTTAGTTATATTTGTCCGTTTTCAATATGAGGATTTGTTACAACTGCACAATCTTTTATTGAAAAGTTAAAAGTTTTCAATGCTAGGGTAGGTTTTTAGTTAATTTGTTGGGCTTTCCTATAATTATCTAGCTCTGTTGGAATATTTAATTTTTAGTTATATTTGTCCGTTTTCAATATGAGGATTTATTGCAACTGCACAATCTTTTATTGAAAAGTTAAAAGTTTTCAATGCTAGGGTAGGTTTTCAGTTAATTTGTTTGGCAGTCTATGCCCACTTTATAAATTTTTAGTTTGTGTTGAATTGTTTACATTATTATACTTAATATGATTAAATCACATATACATAATTTTAATATGCAGTTTACTCTACTCTCAAACAGCTCAACTAAATGGTCAACTGATTCTAGGATTGTTCTATATTTCTTACAACTAAATGCAGCATAGGTTTGAAGGCAATCATGAGGTGGGCAGTGATAAGCTGAACATTGCATGACTTATTCTTATTTGCAAGCTGTAGGTGGATTAAAAGAGATGCTGAGGATTTTGAATCTCATCATTTTTGAAAAGATCATGCTTAGGAAAAACATCTGTTGGATACAATGCTAGAATAATAAAGACCTCCTTTCTCATACTGAAAAAGAATCTGCCCTGAAAACCAGCTGTAGGACTACAAAGTTTTACAATTTCTCCATGATAATTTTTATCATCATACCCAGTCATCTTAGCCAGTTGTAATTTCAGTACCTTTTAATTTACTTTTTAGAAAGCATAAAATTCCATTTACTTATCTTCCTTCGCATAGCAGCTTACCTCACGACAATGATAAGTGCTTCAAACTGGCACCACTTCTTTCCAAGGATCTTATTCTTTAATGATTTGATGAATTTTGTTTTATGGTAAATAAAAAATTAATGTTGAGGGAGCTACTTTGCAATATCTGCAAAGTCTTTATCATTTTGCACAATTACTTTATCCTCTTGACTCTTAACTTTTAGCTTTAAGAAAATGTTTACATTTCCATCCCTTTAAACAATCACAACTTGCAAAATTCTTCCAGATAATTTTTCACTTTTTAAAAAAAAAAGTTTCAATCAGTCTTGACCATACATTTTTTTTTCAGTTCTGATGGTTCAACTAAATTCAGAGAATTTTTTTTAGATATATAACATTATTGTCTTACATCTTAAAGTTGCTTATGTAGTTGTTGTTTCCTTTTTAGATGGTATCTGAGAACATATTGTGCATTTTCCCTGTGAAAAAGTTTTAGCCGTAAACGAGAACTCTCTTATGGAGTCAGTTTGCAGTAAGCAAGTATTTTTAGATTTGCCTTTTTCAGATTCCTCTAATTTCATTAAAAATGAGTTTTTTGGTCTATATTATACAATGTATTTTGTGAATAAATAAAAAAAAAAAATATGTTTATGATTTTTAACACTTCAAAGTAAATTTCATTTAATCCAAGTCTTTTTTTACTTCTTTAGCAAGCATTTTTTATCTATAATTCATTTTGTCAGTTTAATGTAAAGCTAGTATTTGTTTATTTATGCACATTAATTATTAGAAACGTTTTTGTTACTGCTTTCTTTATAAGATGAAAAAGCTTAATTAGCATTAAATTTGCTAATTGTTTAACCTTTTACTATCTTTACAGATCCTTTGGAAGTGTAATCACATATAATGACATTTAATATGTATGTCGTTTATTGCTCATTATATTCATAGCTGAAGAAAATGGCATTGTTTTAATACTAGTTTATGCTCTCTTGAAGGCTAGATGTATTTATTATTTTAGTCTTTCAGAGAGTTTTTGCTGGTGAACTCTGAGATAGTCTATATATATAAAACAGTTCCGTAACTGACTCTTTCATTCATTCATTCATTCACTGACTGACTGACATACAACGCACAGACCAAACCGCTGGACCTAAAGGGCTGAAATTTTGCATGGCGATTCTTCTAATAGTGTAGGGGTGCACTAAGAAAGATTTTTCTAAAATTCTTCTTAGATTTTTTTAAATTAAATTTTTAAGCTGTTTTTTAAACTTTTTTTACGTTTGCATTTAAAATAATACATTGCGGATTATAAAATTTATATCACGAGAAAGATCATAAAAATTCCTTCAAAATGAAATCTTTTTCGAACGTTTACCTTGATTTCCTGATTTTTGGTGAATTTTTCAAGATTAATTTCTAGAATTTTATTTATTAAATGTTGATCACGTGATTTCTTTTTCTGGTACTTTAAATAAATTTATCGTCACGTGCATAACAACTAAATAGACAAAAATGATATTCTTTTTTCTTTCTAATGCAGCAGACGATTGGATATTATCCAAAATAAATAAATATCCCTTACGATTTTTTTATAAATATATATATATATATATATATATATATATATATATATATATATTTTGGCATTAATTGCATACATTGACCGTTGTATTTAATTTGAATGTACTCCGTAGCAAAGCGCGGGTTTTCAGCTAGTTTTAAATAAATTAGTTAAATTTGTATATATATACAGTGTACTCTTAATTATCTGTGTGCAGATTATCATTGCTGAAAAAATCTGAAATCTTTATACAAAACAACTATGTAATTTATTAAAAACTGCTTATCAATTTCTTCTGATATACATATATAAACAACATTTTTCTATTTATCGAGAAGGTTTTTGTTTAAAAAAGTATGCAATAATGTAATGTTTAAAATAACGCTTCTTTAATTTACCAGGAAAATGACCGATTTAATTAATTTAATGGTAAATTTAAAAGGATTTGATGTAGAAAATCTTCTAGAGTAGTTAGGAAGGGATTTACGACATGGTTTGAACAAATGAGTGATCCTGATATCATAAATGCTGCTACAATTCAACTCAGGAAGAAGTTAAAGATGAAGAAAGTAAAGAAGAGCCTAGTGATCTGATCAAACACAGCACAGACCTACTTTGCTAGATTATATGAGTCAATGGAGTGATAAATACAATGTTATCCTAGCTTTTAGGAAAATTCATAGTGATATAAAAAAAATAACGGCGCAAGACACGGTAAAAAAAATACAAAAAAAAACTTACGAATTATTTACATAAATTAATTTTATAAATTAGAAAAGCAAGTTTCGTATTTTGTTTAAAAATACAATAAAATTTAATAGATATTGGTTTATCGATGTTTTTCAATTATTCGTGCTACTCCTCCCCACCATGAACCTAGATAATCAGGAGCACACTGTACATACTTGTATATTTAATGCTAATGTCAGAAAACTTTAATTCTCTATTTTATGCATACATCATTCAGGACCTAGAAATTGCCTCTTTAACTAATATGTTTCCTCTTTTCATTAATATATCTTCCCTTAAGAATTCTTGCTTTTGAATGCATGTGTGGCAGATCACATCCCGAGTAGAGAATCATGTGTGGAAGAACAGAACAGTTACAATGCATAATGGAAAGGTGACGTCAGGGTGACAGGCTGTATAAAAGAGGTTTGAAGACAGATGACAATGCTTCATTAGGCATGTTGTTGGATTCAGGGAGCAACCAGGAAGCAAGTGCTGATGACAGTTTCAACTTGAAAACAAACTCCAATAAGCAACTGACCATCTCAGAAGTCCATGCATGTCTGTAATAAATTATTCATTAAAAATATCAATAAGTTTCCTTCCGTGGCATTCCAGCAAAACAGGCTCATCTGAAAGCATGGATGAACCTAGTTCTTAACCCTCCCTCCACTGATGAATGCAGCCTTTGAGGTTTCTTATGAGAGTTGTAGGGAAGTGGCGAGACAGGCGAAGGAAATCTTGTTTTTGAGTTGTAATTAGACAGCTTATTATATTAATTAACCATTTGATTTTACCTTTTATTAAAGAACTTGTTAATTTTCCTTTTTGAGTTTGCCCCCAACAGTGAGAAAAAAGCTGTAGACCTCTACAAGAAACTGATGACCCAGACGTGATTTGAACACACAACCTTCTGATCTGTTTACAGTTATCTCACTGTACTTTTCCAGTAAGTCTTGGTACACCTAGATTTTGGCTGTCATTCTAACCGTTTGCTTGTGGTACCGCACTACTCGTCCTATAGATGCAACTTTTGACATAGGATCTCATAATAATTGGCGTTTTAAATCAAGTACTAATCCAAAATTTTGTTCATACTCTCAGGTGAGCCCTTTTTTGCAGGAATGTCAGGGAAGGGAACTTATAATTGACATTTTTTTATGAATAATTTATTACAGACATGCATGGACTTCTGAGATGGTCAGTTGCTTATTATAGTTTGAAGCATCAGAGAAAATAGAAATAGAATCAGAAGAAAAGATTTTTATTTTTTATTGAACCTGTGAACTTTTCCTGTCTGGAAACTAATACAAGTACTATGGACTGATAAACTTTATTGTGGAGCCTTACATGTATGTATATATAACAATATTAATACAACTTTAAATATTGTGTACTAGTAATTTAATCTTTATTTACGTTATCATTTTAATTAACGTATATAACTGGCATAGATAACATCATGGTTTAAGAGGGAGGCATCTCTTTATAACTGCTATTTTTCATTGCAGGTTTATTTATCCTTTTCTAGTTCTACAGTTCTCAAAGTTTACTTTTATAATTAGTATATTATTGTCAAACAATTTTAAAGCAGCCTATGCTAAATTATAATGATGTGCATTGATAATCATACTTGCATCCTTGAATTTTTTATAAATAGTTAATTATTATTTTCATTGGAAACTTCATGTATAATTTACTAAGAATTTATTGAAACACTTTATTTGGTATAAATTTGTTTTAAACAATATTTACTAGTATGCAAAAATCAGGCCATTAGCATTGTGGCTTGGGTTCAAATCCCAAATAAGGGTTGGTCATTTCCATATCGTCCTCCTCATAGGGAGCAATGTTGACTCACCTATATGGTGCTTCCATAATAAAGTAGCCAGCAAAATTTTGCATATCTTCATGAGACAATGATAGGCTCAATGTTAATAAGTACCTATCATGAGAGACAAGTGCCTGCTGCATTGAAATAAAAATCTCATTTAATATTGTGCATAATATAACTTACCTTCAATTAAATAGTCTTAAAGAAATTATAATTTTTTGCATCATCTATGTTTACCTTGTATAACTGGCTTTTCAAATTTTGTTGTAAGTTTATGTATTTGTATATATATATACACTTATGGACAAAAAAATTAGCGCACCAAGAAATAATTGCGGGATCGTAACGAAACTTGCAATGAAGGTACATGTCGGGGAGATATGCAAATGATTAGAAATGCAGCGTGATTACGTATTACGTATAGCCGGTAAAGGGCGTTGAACATCGTACTCTGTGGAGTATAAAACAGGTAACCAAAGCTTGTTTGAGTGTGCTGAATCATTTACAAAGGAAGAGCTGATATAGACATGCCATTACGCCGTGTTCGAAGACAATATAAGCAGTTATCGCAGTTTGAGAGGGGGAGAATCGTCGGGATGATGGAAGCTGGGTGGTCAGCTAGGCGAGTAGCTCGTCAATTAGGCCGCTCTGATTGTGTTGTGAGGAGGTGTTGGGACCAGTGGACCCGAGAGATGTCATGTGCACGAAGACCAGGCTCAGGACGCCCTCGACAGACCAGTCGTCGAGAAGACCGCCACATCGTAAGAAATTCACGCGTACAGCCAACTGCTTCATCGGCCGCCATCCAGGCACACGTAGCACTTTCACTAGGGGCCTCTGCGTCTTCTCGAACCATACGAGGGCGCCTGGCTGAAGGACAGTTGGTATCGCGGCGCCCATTACGTGTGCTGTCCTTGACGCCCACCCATCGACGCCTCCGTTTGGAGTTTTGCCGCGCACGAGGAAACTGGACTGCAGCGGAATGGAACCAGGTCGTCTTTAGAGACGAATCCAGATTCAATCTCGGCAGTGATGACAATCGTGTTCGTGTGTGGAGAGCCCGTGGTGAACGCTTCAATCCTGCCTTTGCTGAACAGCGACACATCGCTCCCACAGCTGGTGTGATGGTATGGGGTGCCATTGCCTACAATACACGGTCACCCCTAGTATTGTTCCGTGGCACCATGACAGCCCAGCGGTATGTTCATGAAATCCTGCAACCAGTGGCGCCGGAAAGGGGGGGCAAGGGAGGGCACTTGCCCCCTCCTAGAAAATTGAATTTTTTGTTTCTACCTAGCTAGCGCTCGTAAAATATTAGAATTTTCATTTAAAATCATAAAGCCTAACAAAACTGAATACTAAATTGCAACATCACACTCGTTAACGCAAGCGCGATAAACGTCATTCCATATACGCAGGAGCGATTAATCGCCAATTTCAGGTACGCAAGTGCGTTTGAACGCCAATGCCAGACTTTGCTTTTGCGATTCAAAAGCAACCCTACACAATGTTTTTGCATCGCGAAAGGGAATATTGAATCCGATGCATTTGAAACGCGTACACTTTGACGTGTGATAGGGCCTTTAAGACATTTCATAAGTGCTATGCTACAAATTTCAATTGTAAGGTGTGACGTCCTGAACGTGCCCCACGGGGCAGTTGAACAATAGAAGGTGCAGCGTCAGCAAGGGGACTTTGTGCGGATTTCGTATGTTTTCATTCCTTAAAATCATAAAAGTTTTCATTCCTTATAACTGCATTTTTTATCACATCCTCACTGCATGGGAACCCAGCAAAAGAATATTGCCCCATTCACGTAGGTGGGCAATTCTACACATTGAAATGCTCAACGCTCGGAGTCTCTCAAATACCGCTCGGAAGTTTGTGTGTTCTTGACGGTTTTTTTACATGGACACAACACATTGCTTACATAAGGTAAGAGTCGTCTTTTAAATAATATGGATAATAGGTGTTGCTCAAAATACAATGAAAAATATTTACAGTAGTTTAATTACGTACAATTTCAAAGTAGATGATTTGTATCATTTTTTTAAGTTCATTTTTCAGTTGTTTTCTGGAAAAGGATTAGAGTAAAAAAAAACCTAGGAGTTTTCTACTATTCTGCTTAACGATTTTTCCTATTTTATGAAATCATATTTTATTTTTACTGAAGGACATACCAAAATATCAATAGGTATTTTATTTTTAGAAATCATGGATATAAGAAATTTTTTTAAGAAAATAACTGACAGTAATTACAAATCGAAGCTTCTTGAACCATTAGAAGTAGAACCTAGTACAGCTACTAACATAGTTACTAGCTTAGCAAAAGTGAGTGAAGGTTTTGTGTCATTACATTATGATGTTGATCATGAATCTAATACAACGTCATTATCTGGTGTTGGTGAAAATCGTACTGTTCATATTCATCCTTTAGATATAGGGGTTTTTATTGAAAAGCATGCTTCTATTTCCGATGAAACAAGATATACGTTATTGACTCTACATTTTGTTCCCGATTCAAGTTACAATTTTAAAAGGGACTCAAATGGAAAAAGAGTTTTTCGTCACGAATGGTAACAAAATTACGATTGGTTAGCTTATTCCAGTAAACTTACGGGTGGACTTTGTAAAACTTGTGTTACATTTCGACCGAATTTAAGAAGAGGGTTTTTTGGATGTTTCATTGTAAAACCTTTCAAGAATTTCAAAGACTTCCATGAAAATGCAAAAGAACATATGTGTTCGGAGTGGCATCGTTCATCGACAATTAAAGCTGTAAACTTTCGACATGATATGGAGGGTAAAAGTACTTGTGTCACTGAACAGCTCAGTAGCTATGAACGGGAACAAGTTAAGTCTAATCGAGAAAAACTTATGCCAATTATTTCCACTATAATTTTTTGTGGTACCCACGATTTACCTCTCCGTGGTAAAACCACTGGAAATTTTGATGATCTCCTAAATTTTAGAGTCGAGGGCGGAGATTTAGTATTAAAAGATCATTTGGAAAACTGTGCAAAAAATGCTAAATATACTTCTCACCAGACTCAATGAATTAATTACGATTTGTGGTGATATTATTCGAGAAGAAATTATTACAGAAGTGAACGCCAGTGAAGGTCTTTCATTGTTAGCTGATGAATCTGCTGATATTTCTGGTGTTGAGCAGCTCTCGATAGGAGTAAGATTCGTGGATAAAAATACTAATTAAGTACATGAGGAATTCTTGGGATTTACTGAACTTAGTTCCATGAATGCAGAAGGTATATCATCAGTAATATTACAAACTTGCGAAAATTATGGCTTAAGTATGCAAAAGGTAGTAGGATTAGGATTTGATGGTTATGCAACAATGGCAGGCCGCAAAAACGGAGTGCTGAAAATAATTCGCGAGAAATATAATAAAGCTCTCTTTTTTCATTGTGTTTCACACAGACTTAACTTGGTGGTCAACGACTTAAATAAAATCCAGGATGTACAAAATTCAGTAGCTACTATAAAAAAAGTCATTAACTTTTTCCGCGAATTCCATATCGGAGAAAATGTGTACCCAAAATTCCCTTATTTTGTGAAACTAGATGGTCTGCCAAGTATAAGTCTATTAGAATATTTTCGGAACATTTTGAGGAAATAAGAAACGCCCTAGAACATTTATCATATACGATGGAAATAAATGGAGATACACGATCGAAATCCAACCAGTCGTTATGCGCAATTTCCACTCCTAAATTTATTGTGTGTTTGCATATTATTTCACTCTATAGTGCCAAACTGGAGCCTGTTAGTAATATTTTACAAGTAAAAACAATAAACCTTTTATCGACGAAGATACATATTCAATTACTTTTATCTATTCTGAAAGATTACAGGGCTGATGCAGAGAATTACTTTAAAGATATATTTCAAAAATGTATATTGGACGGAAGAAAATTTGACATTGATATTAAAATACCTAGATTAGCTGCAACGCAAACGCAAAGGGCTAACTGCTCTACTGATAGTGCTGAAAATTATTTTCGAATTTCTTTATTTACTCCATATCTGGATTCAATTATACTGTCCATTGAAGTCCGATTTTTCCAAGAGACGGATAGTGCATTTGCTCTGTCTATTTTTCACCCGCGACTAATAATACAGGCAGAAACCTTTAGTTTGCTAAAATCCAACATTCATAACATCTCAAAACTGTATGAAATTGAAAATTTGAATTGTGAAGCCGAAACTTGGAAAGAAATGTGGGTTTTAAAAGTCAAAAGTAACAATACTGAGACTGATCTCGAGGTTGTTGAATTAATAGATAAACATTGCCAGTTCTTTACTTGCATCAAAAAAGCGTTACAAATTTTTTTTAGCTTTACCTCCTACCACAACAACAATTGAAAGATCTTTTAGTACGCTCCGACGGGTAAAAACATAGTTGAGATCAACCATGTCTCAAGAGAGACTTTCTGGTCTCTGTATGCTTAGCGTTCACAAAGAATCTGTGAGTAAAAATAAAGACACATTTATTGAAAAAGTAATTAATAGATTTTCTCAAAAGTGAAGAAATCTCTCATTACTTTTCTCCAATTAGAAAAATAACATAAAAGTTTATTTTTTATAACCGTATATATGTATTTTTAATAATAAAGGTGTAAAAGTTTTAATCTATTTTACTTTGCCCCCCTCTATATTTGACTCTTCCGGCGCCACTGCCTGCAACCACATGTGTTGCCACTCATGCAACGGCTCCCAGGAGCCATTTTTCAACAAGACAATGCTCGGCCTCATACGGCAAGGGTGTCACAAGACTGTCTCCGCACTGTTACTACCCTTCCTTGGCCTGCCCGATCCCCAGATTTGTCTCCAATGGAGCATATCTGGGATCATTTGGGACGACGAGTTGGGCATCCCACGAGTTTGAACGAACTAGAGGCAAGGTTACAGCAAATATGGAACGAAATGTCTCAAGACATCATACAGAACTTGTATGACTCAATGCCCGATCGTATCGCATCGTGCATTCGCGCTAGAGGGGGTCCAACGGAGTATTAACTCCTCCGTTCTTTTGCCTTTTTCTCTGAAATAAATTATCCTTTTTCTTTGATTTTCTTATCATTTACTTATATCAAAGTAGTCATTACGTATGTAAAATTTCGTTTCATTTTGACAACTCCTTCTTGGTGCGCTAATTTTTTTGTCCATGAGTGTATATATATATATATATATATACAGAGGCTGTTCACATATTTTTTAGACAATGTATATTGTATTCAGAAAACTAAATTACTTCAAATTCTTGTGTTTTTAATGTTCTATTTGACATCCCTTATTCTGGACTATCTTTCAACACCGCAATTTCCAGGATAATAATGCCTTTTGAAGTGTCAGAAGAGGTATTCTATCCCATTCCTCCTGAACAGCTTTCCAGAGTCCTGTAAAGGTTTTTGGACGACGTTTGGATAATGCAGATTTTAAAAGTCCGAAAGCACAAAAATCCATAGGTGATACATCGGGAGATTTAGTAGGTATATCAGTGAAGGGTATGGCCTTTATACCAGTTTTTTGTTCCATTTCTTTTAGAAAATTTACAGTGGATTTTGATGTGTGACTGCTAGCTTTGTCCTGATGGAGTCTCACAGATTGATGGCACTGTGGGTAAAGCGATGGTATTTCATTCAGAAAAAAAGTCGATAAAATATGTTCCTGATAGTATTTGGAGTTAATCTTGACATTTTTTCCACTCTCTTTATTTTTAACTTGCCATTATAAGAAAAACCAGCAACAATCATGAATCCTTTAGAAAAACTTTCTTTCGATTCTTTGAACCATGTACTTAAATTTTTTTCCCCCCTTTTATGATAATAAATGGCTCTTTTTTTTTGCATTCATTTAAATACACCCATGATTCATCTATTGTGACAATTGTTTTCCATTTATCTTTGGTTAAGTGTTTCTCATATAGAATTCTGCAGCGTGTCCTGCGTTCAGCGATATGATTTGGAAGAAGACGATGCACATTGGGTTTTTTCGCTTTTTTAAGATTTAAATCAACGTTTATCATTTTGATTACAGTGGACACCGAGCATTTTAATGATTTTGCAACTGTCCTTTGACTAGGGGGATTTTCTTTTAACATTAAACAACGTACCTTTGCAATAGTCGAAGATGTCCGTTTTTTCCTTGGATACTTGTTTGGTATTTTTGTCCCACTTGAGGCTCCAATTTGACGTTTTTTTCCTTTCTTGTTGATGATATTACCTATCGACGCTTTAGATATCACAAAACCATGACTCTCACATCGTTTTTGGATAACGGAGTATGCATATTTCTCTTCGGAAAGAGCATAAATATAGCCTTCGAACCACTGCTTTGTTAAAAACGCCATTTTGAATAAAAACAAAACTTTCAAGCCGCAGACGATAATTTTGACTTTTAAAAACATAGTACAATTGCAATTATTTCTTTTGCAGCAAACGATTTTTTATTACCGCTTACCAAAATCGTCTAAAAAATGTGCGAGCAGCCTCTGTATATGTATAAAAATGCATATAGGAGTGATATAATTATATACATCATTAAGTCCCTTATATTACTTACAAAAAAGTTATGAATGTTACCTTTCCTGTATACAGTTGTTATAAGTCTTACGATTTTTTTTTATGATTTAGGGATTACAATTATATTAAATGACTTATGATTCCAATTTTTTTGTGAATGAATAAAATTCCAATTTTACATTGAAAGTGCCAAGTAATTTTTATTAGCATATAAGAGATGTGTATAGTGGAAAACTGAACATTTCTGCTAAATTTCTCTCTTTTACCTTGGATATTAATGGGAGCAATGTGTTTTCGATTTCTGCTTCTGGCAAACATAAATTGGATTCAGATTTTATTTTGTTGTTGCCGAAAGAGTCAACTACCATTTGAAAATTTTGTTGTGTGAAATTTCTGCAGTTGTATTTTATATTCTTTTTTAATGAAAAGAAATGCTTTTAAAAAAGGTTTTTTAGTATAATAAATTGTGAAAATTATAATAAAATTTTTTTGATTTGGTATGAGAATATTAATACAGTTGAACCTTGCTTAACGAGCACCTCGCATAACAAGCAAAATAAATCTAAAAAAATGGCTTGCTTAACGAGCAACATTTTGCATAACGAGTGACATGGAAGGAAGTCCCCTCTTCACGTCAGTCTGTGTTTAGGATTTGTCCCCCTAGCATGTTAGTCCCGTTTGTGATTACATATTTTCCAAACTTTTGTTTAGACATTGTTTGTAATTTTTTTGTGTAAAGTTAAATTACCCTTGCAAAAATGTCCCCAGCGAATAAACCACAAGAAGGCAGCTATAAGAGAAAAAAATAACCATAGAAATGAAACCTGAAGTCATAGAAAAGCGAGAACGAGATGTGAACGTGGCTGATCTAGCACGCACATACAGTCGGTTTATATGAACGATTTGCAGTATCCTCAAGAACAAGGACATAGATGCTTCAAAGGGAGTGGCAAGAATATCTATGCAACGTTTATGTATTCTTGATGATATTGAAATGTTCTTTTCATATGGATAAACGAAAAGCAAATTACAAAGCAATACTATCAACGAAAACATCATTTGTCAGAAAGGGAAAGTTATTTTCGCAGACCTTGTTAAGAATATGCCAGGATCATCAACGGCCAAAAAATAAGTATTTAAGGGTAGCCATGGATGGTTCTAGAAACCAGTATCATGGGACTGGAGGATAACAATGATATTGAGGAGCTTGTGGAAAAGCACAACCAAGAGCTGACTACCGAACAGCTATTAGAATTGCAGTGTCTTTCACATCAAGCAGTTGTAGAGGAGAGTTTGTCAATGGAGAAGGATGAAGAAACAGCAAAGAAACAATAAAAGAAATTATGAAAGCATGGGAAACTGTTGCATCATAAGTTATAAAGCATCACCCTGATAAGACGGCGGCTATGTGCTCTATAAATTTATTCAATGACAATGCAGTGACACATTTTCAGCAAATTTTGAAGCGCAGAGAAAAACAAATGTCGCTAGATAACTTTCTAGTAAAAAAATTAGATATCTGTCATAAATTTGTAAATAATGAACTACATATGTATGATTTTGCTCCCTAAGAATTTATGTATAAGTAATTTTCTTTAAATAATAAACGTTACATCTAAAAAATTTTGAGTATTTTTTGGCATTTAGCGCATTATCGTATTTTACATTAATTTATACTGGAAAAATTGTTTCGCTTAACGAGAAAGACTCTAGAACGAATTATGCTTGTTATGCGAGGTTCCACTGTATTTTGTATGAGAAATCTTTGTGTGATTTTTCTCTATTATTTTAATTTTCCCATTGATACAATATTCCTCTTCCAATTTTGCTAACATCATATAGTAAATTTGTAATTCATATGAACAACAATTATGTTTAAAAAAATGAGCATTCAAATATATGATGACTTAAATTGCTTCCTATTAAATAAGCTGATGATCACTCAATAAATATTTCTTATGAGGGAGAAGGACAGTTTTAGCCCTAGAAACCATGTTTAAACTCATGT
Source organism: Dolomedes plantarius (assembly GCA_907164885.2). NCBI lineage: Eukaryota > Metazoa > Arthropoda > Arachnida > Araneae > Dolomedidae > Dolomedes > Dolomedes plantarius. Next base: position 187,280,741 of record OU015498.1, on the reverse strand, counting down.
CATTCTCTAAAATAAACCATCTAGTGATTTTAAAAATATAAATCTTTATTACCAAAAATGGCAAACTTTCAGTCTGATATTCAAACTCAAATGAATAAGAGTGAAGTTTTTTCTACATGCAACATCCAATTTGATTTGTGCCTGACAACCAGAATTAGAATTTTAAAAAATCTGTTAACAAACAACATGAAAGATAAAAAAATCTTCCTAAAATTGAAACAAAATGATGAACCAATGTTTGAAATGGGAAATGTAAACTGATTGCATTGAGATGCTCAGAAACTATTTTAACTATAAATTATTTATTTTGCCACTCTCAGAAAAATCTTCACTAACATGCCTTTTAAACTAATGATTTTTCATTGAAAATCTCATTGAACAACAAATATAAACCTAATCACAACAGAATCACCAATTCTTTTTATTAATAGTTTTTATAGATGAAAATAGCATAGACTAGCATTTTTCCTACCGAACATTGACGGTATGTATTTTGTCCTATAAAAACATTTATAATTGTGAAGCATAAATGAATTCACACTGTAGAAAATAAAGGCACTATGGAATCATTAAGTTTCATTTACTGAAAATTATTCTTAATATCAAAGCTAATTGCATACTATATTTATTTAAACTATATCATGTTACTCGCACACATAAAAATAAATGCATTTCTAGAACATTTAAAATTTATATTAGCATTACAAAATGGTACCATGGGCACAAATTTTGTGAATAACACACAAAATGTAATACTAAAATTACATTAGCATAAAGCACACATGGCCAACTGTCTGCCCATCATGACTTTTTAACCAGCCCATGGCACTAAACCGATTGACAAAGATTATATTGTTATACTATTGTCAACAACAGACAATATATTCAATATCCATCATCCAATATCGTCGCTGCATAAAGTACCCATCCGGAAGCATCGCATTAAATTTCATCTACTTTTTGATTATTAAGAAAACCAATTTTATGTTTTGTGTTGTAAATGATTTCATATTGTAAAAAAACTGTGATTTTGGCTAGTTTTCTGAAATAAATGTTTTATTTTCCAAAATGCAAATGCATTTTAATCTTATATACAGGTGTTTTAAAAAAGTTGCAAAAATATTTGGTTTTACAAACTTGCGTTTTGTGATTATCACATTTTTTGCAATACATATAAACATTCTGATATCACCAAAACCTGATTTTTCACAAAGCAAGCATTTTTTTCAAGAATGCAGTTTTCCGAGAAATCAATAATACATTTTTCCCCAGTATTTATAATACTGTCTTTTTTTTGAGAATCCTGTATTTATTCATATTCATTTTAAATAATTTAAAGTCAAATATTTAAAAATATTTTAAAGTTAAAATTTGATATTTGATGAAGGCAATTTCGCCTTTAGCACAGCAGACATCAATTTTTGCTGCGAAATTATAGTTGGCCAGCCGTCATTTATATTTTTCTCCCCCTAGATTGTTTTGAGTTGGCCAACTCTGCAAAAAGGGAAAAAAAGTTTCTATTTTAAATTTTAAACATAGTAAATTGAATTAAAAAATTACTTTTTATTACCTCTACGTCATTAAGTTTGTATTAATTTACCTAATATAAATTGAAATTGCAAATAATCGTGATTTTCTACATAGTTTATCCCCCAGAGCATAAATGATCTCTCTTCAACAGCTAGAGACCTTCTAAGGTAGTCTCTAAAATAATAAGGCTAAATATTCTCCATTCTTTTCTTTATTCTGTATTTACTTCTCATTATTTTTAGTCTTAATACACTCTTACAACTTCAAATGTACTCTCTCTAGATGGCACCATCATCACTCTCTCCCAATGTAAGTACTTTTTTTATATTGAAACTGGGAAGAGCAAAGGAGTTTGATGTTTCGAATCGCGATGATTTTGTGTTATCTGTAGCACAGAAAATAAATAAATTTTTGGTGTGGGCTGTACTGCTCACTACAACTGGGGGAACAGATACACTCAGACTAAGATAAGGAACAGAATAGTATTTATATATGACATCGTGTTCTACTGCTGAGAGACCGGTCAATGGAAATATTTTTAGGAGTGATAGTAATACACAGCTAGTCTGGTTGCTGTTGTGGACAGAATGATTCATTCTCTGCATTACAGGGCTTGAAGATATCTATCCGAAGAGCGGATCCCTTTTTCCCCCATCTAAATCATATGAAATCGACTTGAAACGTGTAGATCATGCAGATTTTTAAAAATTACTATTTTTTAACATTTTATGGTTTTTTAAACCTGGATATGTGATTGCATCAAATTTTTGTAATTTCTTGAAAATGTATTTCATGTAATTTAAAACTGACATAGAGCGGATATCTTTTCTGTTGATCCTGTTTCCTCCCCATATTTTTGGTTACTTTTTTTCATGTACAGTAAAATGAGTAGTTTTTATGCTGGTACCACTATACGCTCTAACGAATTCGTCAAAGAGAGCATCTTGATAAAGAATTTCCCCGACTGTACTAATATATACCTTCTTAGTGGAAATAAATCTTTTTGATTTTGTACATACCACCACAAATGAACTTTGATATTTATAATTCTAAATTTTGTGGTAAAAGTTGACACCTCATAGCACGCGTCGACACCTGCATACACCAGTGAAATCATTAGCGTTTAGTCTCGCATCTGCCACTAGATGGCAGCAGCAGACGGAAAAGTGGAATGAGTCTGTGAGACGTGTACATAACAAAAATTTATTTTAGAGGTGCAAATTTAATAAAACTGCATGTAAATTAACTTAATATGTTTTATTTGATTGTTCACAATACAATTAAAATATAATTAATATCGGCATCAAAAATTGCTTTTTTACTCCAGGAACACAAGAATTGCACACTTTTTTTCGAGCACTCTAGGCTACACGGATTTTTACATTTTATACATTTGTATGCAGTTTGCCTCCTTTTTTGATAAGGACAATATCGGCATGTTTTTCTCTTGGGCAGCTTATCGGAAATTTGAGAGGTGCTACGCGTTTCTTCAGGTTCTCCAAGAATGTCTCGTGCTATTTATTTAGGTCATCCGGAAGGTTTGGGATGGACAAACGACGTTGCACTTGTTTTTCTAACAAACTGCTTGCTAATGAATTTATAAAATGAAAACGTGTCATTACGGACGTCTCATCATAGCTGGCATAGATAATGTCAGAATTTACAAGACTAACCTCTATCATATTGTAAAGTATTGTCAGGGGCCACCGTCTCGACCTTCTATTCGGTGAATAGTTCGCGATAATTTTGTCTAAATTATCCACTCCTGGTTTTTTTGAATTGTAAAAACTTATTATTTCTGGTTTATTACTGGATTGGTCGGTAAATTTTGAGTTCTGCATGGAGGATATCAAATTGACGGCTTTATTTTGTTTAGTCACTGAAAACCCATCACCAGAGGGACCAAGAACAACCTCTTCCACTGAATTTCCATCGACCCTTTCATTTGCCTCATCCTCAATCAGTGGCGTAGCAACATATTCAGCGCCCTGGAGCAAGTAAAAGCAGTGCGCCCACTTGTTTCTTGGAAGAGGTCTGACGAAATTTGTTTTCTATATACTGTTATTTCGATTTAAATCCTTACTTAATAACAATTTATTTGAAATTCAAGACATTTCAACAATAAGAAATTCAATTTAATAAATATGAATATAATAATAAAACAAATTATAATTTTTTAATTACAGAGAACCCACTAATATCTACTACATATTTTATAAAGTCTATTGACAAAATGTACTTGAGCATGTTTAGTTTGCACATAAATAAACCTTCAAAATTGTTGTTTCCTCGCTTTCTCGTTTGCAAGTCAGTCAAACATTTTCTCCAGATCAAGTTGACAAGTTATTGTTTTTCAATTGATATCGTGGCCAAAGGACTAAGACGGTTTTGTGACATGTTACTTCTTAAATATGTTTTGATTAATTTCATCTTTGAAAAACTTCGTTCTGATGTCGCTGCCGTCACCGGTAAAGTTAAAAAAATCATGCATGCTGTAATAATGTCAGAGAAGCTACTTGAGGCTGCGGTGGGAATCAAAAGTAGTTCAGCAACTTCGTGTATAGAAGTAATTTGTTTTAATTGAATATAAAAGCAGATTTTAAATCGAAGCAGTTGAGGTCCCAAAATGGGTGAAATATCGGAAATATATGCCAAATGTAATCATAGGCGTAGCGTGCTTCTCATTTTTTTTTTCGGGGGGGGGGGGGGAGGCACGAATTGAATTCAGTTAGCGCCCACCTCAGCGCATTAACTGCCGGGCGGTCCTTAAAATATGAAATACAGGGGAATCTCGATCGATCGTTTTCAGATCCATCGTTTTTCCGTATGTGTCGTTCATTTTATCCAGTACCAAAGATCATATTGCTTTGTTAAGTTTCCGCATCTATCGTTTTCCCGCATTTACCGTTCATTTCAATCGGTCCCTTGAAAAACGATAGATCGAGATTCCACTGTATTAGGATTTTTTTTAAAAATTGAATAACAATAGAATTGATGTTTGAGTAGTATTCAAAAGTTATACAATGAGAAAAATAAATATAATATAAATAAAATGAAAAAAAATATAGCATCGAATTTTTGTTATGGATCATATCATTTTTAAAAACTGTGTTAAGGCTAAAGACATAATCGGAATCTTCAGTTTCACAGTTGAAAAAAGCGGGAAAAAACCAAATTTCTTAAAAGTTTTCTACAATTTTCCGATTTTAACTGAACTTCTATTAACGTTTTAATTTATTTCAAGTTAAGTTGGGGAGGGGGCATGTGCCCCCAATTTTATTTCGACATACCTAATTACTTGCATTTTTTCCATAACACACTGCTTCTTAAAATTCCCAATAAAAATTAATAATGGCAACTTGATTCAAACTATGATGTACTTCAGGCATCGATGCACGGTGTATAATGTATCCACTAAAAATACTTTTAAAAAGTAAAAAAACGCTAAGCTTCAAAACAAAAGTTATGACTAAAAAATGGTGTGATATCAATTATCCAAGCATATTAAGTTCTGGTACTTAATTTCCTAATCACGAATTTTTCACATCTAAGTGAAGGTCTTAAGCATGACTTGTTGATAGAAACCCTTCTTCCCTAGACCAAACTCATCATAACCTGTTTCTGAAAATTCTCGGTAATTTTGGACATTTTATATTCCCACCTTCTCCCCCCCCCTCGCCTCCCCTTAATGCTGATGGAGGGGGGGGGGACTGATCTTGCCCTTAAGCGGCGTCGGAAGTGTCATTATTAATCTCAGCGACCGCGAAAACCATGGATTCGACACTAATATTAGTCGTTTTCGATTATTTTTATATGTGCCCCCTGCCCTCCTAGGGGCGCTAGGTGTCATAGGGATATGTCACACTAGAGGTGTCTTACACCCCCTCCTCCAGTGTTTCCCGTGGGAGTGAGAACAACATCTGTACAAAATTTCATCTCAATCGGCTGTACCGTTGGGGAACGCATAAAGGAAACACACACAAACATTCTCTTTTATATATATAGACTAGCTGAATACCCGTGCTTTGCTACGGGGTACATTTTAGGATAATTACAATGGAAAAGTAATGAAATTGCTTTTTAGGGGATTTTATTATAAACAATATACTTTGTTTCTTCTTTGGGCGGAACTAATATTACCAGGCTCGTCCGCGAACTTACGCGTGAGTAAGCTACGTAAAACTGTCCGTGGGAGAAATAATTTTCTCGTAAATGTACGCCAGCATATTTTGAAGTTTGGTCTTGGGACTTATTTATCGTCATGGCGAAGCATATTTTGAGAGGAAATTACAGTTTTATATATAGATTTGATTTAATATCCATAAAACATACTAATTTGAACTAATTTTTTAAAAATTTCCATCTCAATTAGTCTAGTGGTTAAATTTTATCTTTTAATGTATTTTAATATTTTCTTTGTCAATTAATTTCGTTGTTATGCACGTGACGCAAAATCAATTTAAAGTATCACAAAAAGAAAAGAAATCTCGTGATCAGCATTTAATAAATTAAATTCAAAACTTTCCAAGCGATTACTGTTTTGGAAGCTAATGTTCTGCTAATTTCCAGTAAAAGCTAAAATCATTTGAAAACCACACACCAGTGTTCCACTCACACGCAACACTATAAACCCATAAAAGAATGCAAGAATAAAACGTTTAAAAAATATAAATCTATTAATTTAAATAATTAAACACACACAAATGTATAAATTACACAAAAGTTTACCTAAATTCCTTAATCTGTCTACATCTCCAGTATAGAAATATTTTCGGGGCATTTACAGAACATGGTATATTTTACTTTTGAAAACACGCATTAAATCAGCATCATCTCAATGAGAAATTTCTGAAATAAACATTAGGGTGAAACGAAAAAAACTTTTTTTTGAATTTCAATATGCTCTAGTTTTCAAAAGTTGCCTTTTAACAAAATAAAGACGGAAATTAAATATTAGCGTAATTGGTGCATGTTTTCAGTTGGCGCAGGGAGGGTAAACTTTTGGTTTATATTAAATTTTTGACAAATTTCGCAATTATTTTGAAATTGAATACACATGTAGTACAAAAATGTAGCAAAATATGTAATTTAAACATTTCTTTTAGTCAGGAGACCTGCTAAACTGATTATATAATGCGTTTTACTTCATAAAAATAGTACATATAAAGGCACTTAAGGGGACGCTGGACTGAGCCTCAGATGTTTCGAAGCCAATGTTAAGTCAATGGGGAAGTTCTTTACAAATTGCAAATTCGCATTTAAATATTTTGAGAAAATTTTTTCTGCATCAGATACCTGACGACTTAACAATTCGTACTTGTTTATCAATTTTTGGTTTTCTCTTAAAATTTAATTTTAAATGACTGTCAAATTTCTGAACTGAAAAAATAAGCGGTACTTTTGCTTTAAACTCTTTATAAATTCTCGAGATCAAATAGTAATACAATAAGAAATAATGCGCGGGATTCCTGAATCTTTTGGCTTTTCAGAGATACCTTTTTCTTAATCTTACGTAAATTAGGGTAAAAATGGGAAAATTTTGTAAAAATCAGAACATTTCTCCTAAAACCATGCCTCCGCCAGAAGAGGGGTCTGGGATGGGGAAAGTAGCCATATCAGATGGGACCCCCACCCAGACGGTAAAATACAAGAGTTGGAGGGGGACTGTAATTTATGGGTCTACTGCCTGGCGAGATAATATGTATGTATGTATAACATATATATATATATATATATATGTGTGTGTGTATATATATATATATATATACACAGTGCGTCAAATAAGTTTTAAGACTCGTCTCAGAGCGCAGGTTGTAATGGTGCGGTGAGTGTAAATGTGCATGTGTCATAACGTCCATCGTCTGCTGGTACACTGTCAACAAGTTGAGCGCATTTCGTTTAGTAGTTGAGAGAAGGCGAGCATTTATTGCAGAAGTGAATTTTTTTCATGTTGATTTTTTAAGATGGAGCAAAGAGCTGTAATTAAATTTTACGCAAAACTTGGTAAAAGTGCTTCGGAAACATACCAACTCATGAAAAAAGTTTACGGTGACTGTTATTTAAGTAGATCAAATGTTTTTGTGTGGCACAAACGTTTTTTTGGACGGAAGAGATACGGTACAAGATGATCAGCGTAGTGGAAGACCAATTTCATCTAGGACACCTAAAGTTATTGAGAAAGTACGAAATTTCGTAACAAACGATCGCTGTGCATGACTGAGAATGATGGAAGACTCTTTAAACATCAACAAAGAAACAATTCGAACCATCCTGCATGAAGATTTGGGCAAAACAAAAGTGTGTGCTAAATTTGTTCCACACACTTTAACCCCTGAAAAAAAGCAATGAGAAGTGCACATTGCAGAGACATCGTTTCAGCAGCTGAAAACGATCCAAACTTCTTGAAGTCCATTGTTACAGGTGATGAAACCTGGTGTTTCCAATATGATCCTGAAACAAAGCGACGAAGTGCGGAATGGAAGACACCAAATTCAACGGCAGCCAAAAAAGCAAGAGAAGTTCCATCCAAAATCAAAACAATGTCATTACATTCTTCGATATCAAAGGTATTATCCACAAAGAATTTGTTCCAACTGGACAAACAATTACAGGTCAATACTACTTAGCTGTTTTAAAGCGTTTGATGGCCAGAATTCGTCGCATTCGTCCAGACTACACAAGGACTGATAGCAGTTGGAGTTTGTTACACGACAATGCACCCATCACACCTCCCTTATTGTTCATCGACTTTTGGCAAAAAATAATGTCTGCGTGTTGAACCATCCTTCGTATTTACCTGATTTAGCACCCTGTGACTACTCCTTATTCCCAAAACTTAAAATGAAGTTAAAAGGGTGTTATTTTGAGGATATTTCGATCATACAAGAAGCATCGACATGTGCTTTGGAGGCCATTCCACAAAGTGATTTACAACAGGTGTTTGATTCATTAATAAATCGCTGTAAAAAGTGCATTGAAGCCACAGGGTCCTATTTTGAATAAAAAACCAAAACAGGTATTAATTTCTTGTTTCCATTTCTTTTTACAGACCCAGTCTTAAAACTTATTTGACGCACTGTATATATATATATATATATATATATATATATATATATATATATATATATATATATATATATATATATATATATATATATATATATATATATATATATATATATATATATATATATATATATATATATATATATATATATATATATATATATATATATACATATATATATATATATATACATATATATGTCGGACACTGGAGCTTCACGCCCGATCGAAATACATCTTAATCCGAAACTTGAGAACCATGATGCAGTCGGTGAACCGGTGGCGTAGACATTCATTAATTAAATCCATCAAACAGCAAGATGTTAACACAACAGGCATAAAACACTTCAAATGATCTTCCTAAACATCTTTATTAAATTTCTTTAAACCTCTCAGCTCCATAATTAATAAAATTACTTCCCAACCCTTCCCAAAAATACGTACCGTCGAGCGGCACGTCATATCATTTCTTATCCATCCATGACTCTGGCGATAAATCCTTTGTTCATAGCTTTTAACGAACGCTTAGTGACGCTCATTAGTTATGCGTGATGTCATATCGGATCTTATTGCTAAACTCAGCATTTCCTTTCTCTTCGACACTCAAACCACAGATGCGCCAAGATTATATAATGAAAAGGGGAATTTCCCTCTAGAATCTGTGGTTCTTCGGAGATTGAATCAAGCCGACCCATTAATTCCATTTTCACTGCAATACATGCGCCGCTTATTTGAACTCCCAGACTTTTTAATTGTTAAATCCTATATTTTAATAACTAAAATCCCATTTTAAGGTCGCGTGATCGCCCCCCATATTTAAGCCTCACAACTTTCCCCCCCCCGTCCCCCTGAAGGCGTGCACACAAGGAGTAGCTAATTCTCTGCAGCACGTCCTCAGAAGAGAAAACACAAAATTCAATTTCAAAGATTTTTTCTAATCCACTGGAAAATATGCTGAGTTGGGACGTCTCCCACACTCCAAAAATTAACTAATAACCCTAGCTACTGAAACTCATCATCATCTTGTTAACCCATTTAAACAAACTAAAATTAAATTACATTTACGATTAGAATAGGGCGATCGTTCTCCTGAAGGCGTGCCCACAAAGAATGGCCAGTTCTCTGCAACACGTCTCCAGAAGAGAAAAACAACAAAAAAAAACTTAATGACTCATCAACTGAAAATTGCTGCTCAGGGCGGGCCCTCCCAGCACAGCAAACTCAGAAGAAACCCCACAAAATTATTCCTAATTACGACTTGATTCAACCACATTGATATTAACTAAATTTTCCTAAATATTTGACATCTAATTTTTAAAAAAAAACTAAAATTAAAATTCTTATTTACTATACTAAATCGTGCACCTAACCCCATGGAGCTGAGAAAAAATACAAGTTACATAAATGTCTCCATTCGAGACAGAAGTTACATTGAATCACTTAAAAGATTATGACAACAACAGACAGCAGTAAATATCAAAATTAATTGTAAAAGAATATTACATCAACATTATTAATAGAACACTAAAATTAAATTTAATAAACACAAAATATAACTTGAACTTGTAAGAAAATGGTAAATAAAATTTCCGTGAACACCCACACTATCCTTTTTAGCTCAAGAAAAACAAACCTCGTGCCGAAGCACCTTGAGTCCATCACCTAGAAAATGAGTCCTGACTTTAAAATTGACAAAGTTCAGAGTTCTTGAAATATTTACTGTTCTTGTAAAAAATTGGGGTGTCACAAAACTTCATACAAAATAATTTTAATTATAACACTATTATTAGAATTTAAAACCCTTCCTCAGATGTCTGTTATGGTGGTCATACTCCACAACAGCACTGGGAATTTTATTAAGAGCTTTCAGCGTATCATCGGGGATACCTGATTCCTCCGAAACTTCAAATTTGACACAACAAAATCACTAGTGAAAAACATAACCCTAATACATATTTCAAATTCTCTAATATTTCAAAAATTTTTCGTTTTCACCATGATGTACAAAATATTATACCTCTGAGTTTTACAAAATAATGAAGCATGTCTTTACACTCATGCTTATCTGAAAATTACAGGGAGACCTCCAAAACTAGTAAATGAAGTGGCGACCAAAAACACACAAGAAATGAATATCAAATTATTAACCAAAAGCACAATAACAATTTTAAAAGATCAACTTTAAATGATTATACTCAAAATACACAATATTTATGAATATGAAAAAGGCAATTAAATCATTGAGGTATGAAATTAACTTTCAATACAACACTTTCCTATACATTTTAATACCATAAACTTTTCATTTCATTCAAAAACCAATTTTAAAACCTACTCAAGTTTGAAGTAAACATGGTTGAACTCATGCTTAGTTCTGCTTCTAGACACAATTTGATAAAACATGTTAATACTCTCACATTTTGATCAAAACTCACAATTCTACCAATTTCAAAAATGAAAACTTCAGACCTTACATCTTTATCAATACAACTCAATTCCCTACCTCACAAATATCATATATCAAATAAATTTATATCAATACACTAATAAACACTTATAAAATTATATCCAAAATTTATCAATTATATACACTTGAGCACCGATATGCAATATACTGAAAAATAAGCACTTTTAATCAATAAACCTTAAAAATATTTACAAAATGACGAGACTGCCAACAGCAACAAAACCAAAATAAACAATTTAACCCTATTATGTTCTAAAATTTTCCAATAATTATACCAAAACTCATAAATTTTCAAAACAAAATGAAATTACAATTTTCAAAATTTTACCAATATTTGTTACTATTATTCTGCTATCTAGCTTTCCCCCCTCCCCGAAAACCAAATAGGATTGACTGGAATGATCATCCCCAGAAAACAATTTTCAACATGTACTTAATTTTAACAATATTAAAATTTTCATTTTTTACTACCAATAGTTTCAAATTGTCAAAACATTTTTTACTGAATTTTAACTTTTGTATTTTAACCACAATTTCCAAAATTTACAAAAAATTTTCACATTTTACATATAATAGTTACTTATTTCAATTTTCATCAATACAATTTCAATTTTTAAAATTTCAATACCTTAAAGTCAAAAGTAATTCACATCTTCAACTTGTACAATTGCTAATTTAACCAATTTAGTAATTTTTTATATTTCTCATTTTTAATAACATTTTTTTAGAACCATTTGTTTTTAATTTATCGCGACATAGTTATTAACATTATTATTAATTCATGCAACATTACACTTCAAAACTATTTGGCATGTTTATTTTGTAAATTTAAAACAAAACGCTTACCTTAATTTTATCCCAATTTAACTTAATTTAATATTTTACCTATTTATTTGTTTAGAATTCACAACAATTTTCTTCTTAAAATTGATCCTGAAAACGGCAGACAGTCCCGGAGAACCACGGAAATCTTGTTTCGCACACATCCTGACGCTGGGAAAATTTTGTGAAGAAAGAAAGAAAAAAAAAATACGCTGAAGTTTCACACACAAAACATTTTCGATGACAAAAGATGGCACAACACCGCTGACACACCTCATAACAGCCATGTTGCCGCTTGAGGACAACCTTATTCAATTAATTTTGAAAAACGATGACTAATTTTTAACTGGTTTTTGTAGCACAAAATGTAGAACACTTTTAACGATGAGCAGCCGACACGACGAAAAATTTTACTAATTTCATAATTTTAAACACAGATGACATCACTGCCTTAATTTTTGAAGCGCAGAAAAATGATGACCACAAGCCGAAGATTTTTTCTTAATACGATGAAAATTTTTTGATTTCGTAAATTTTAAAGGCTGGGTTCCCACAGCGAAAAGGTTGCAGAATCGCTGTCGACTTTTGTCGGACATTGGAGCTTCACGCCCGATCGAAATACATCTTAATCCGAAACTTGAGAACCATGATGCAGTCGGTGAACCGGTGGCGTAGACATTCATTAATTAAATCCATCAAACAGCAAGATGTTAACACAACAGGCATAAAACACTTCAAATGATCTTCCTAAACATCTTTATTAAATTTCTTTAAACCTCTCAGCTCCATAATTAATAAAATTACTTCCCAACCCTTCCCAAAAATACGTACCGTCGAGGGGCACGTCATATCATTTCCTATCCATCCATGACTCTGGCGATAAATCCTTTGTTCATAGCTTTTAACGAACGCTTAGTGACGCTCATTAGTTATGCGTGATGTCATATCGGATCTTATTGCTAAACTCAGCATTTCCTTTCTCTTCGACACTCAAACCACAGATGCGCCAAGATTATATAATGAAAAGGGGAATTTCCCTCTAGAATCTGTGGTTCTTCGGAGATTGAATCAAGCCGACCCATTAATTCCATATTCACTGCAATACATGCGCCGCTTATTTGAACTCCCAGACTTTTTAATTGTTAAATCCTATATTTTAATAACTAAAATACCATTTTAAGGTCGCGTGATCGCCCCCCATATTTAAGCCTCACATATATATATGTATATACACTGCTGGCCACCCAAATTGCAACACAAAGAAAGACAAGAGATATCACAACAAAATTTATTTTGTAGATTACATGTTGACCAAGTATCAAATGGTTAAATTTATAGACTTCTGTGAAGTGTGGTTCCTGCCAAAATCAGAAGCCAGAGTAACCGCCATTGTTGGAGATCACAGCTGCCACACGCCTCGGCATTGATACAAAGAGACTTTGGATGAGTTCTTGGGGTACAGCAGACCAAGCAGCTTCTACACGTTGCCAAAGTTGATCTGCTGTGGCAGCTGGGGATGGAATCTGGGTCAATCGTAGAGCAACCATGGACCACATGTTTTCTATCGGCGAAAGATCCGGAGAGCGAGGCGGCCAGAGAAGCAATTCAATCTGGCGATTGACGAAGAACCGTTGGACAATGCGTGCCACGTGTGGTCGCGAATTATCCTGTTGAAATATGGCTGAGGGCAAGCCCTGAAGGTAAGGAAGGACAACTGGCTCCAACACCTCGGAGATGTAGCGCTGGCTGTTTAAAGTACCGGCAATGCGTACTAGAGGTGTGCGAGAGTGATATCCAATACCGCTCCATACCATAATACCCGGTGCAGAACCAGTGTGGCGATGCATAACGCAGCTGTTCAGCATCCTCTCTTCACGGTGTCTCCAGACTTGAATGCGACCATCGTGGTGTTGCAGACAGAAGCGTGACTCGTCAGTAAAGACAATTTCATTCCATTCTGCCGTCCACATCCTTCTGTCATCGCACCATTGGCGGCGGAGACGTCTTTGGTTCTGCGTCAAGGGTAGACAAAGCAATGGACGTCTTGCGGACAGACCACTCTGCTGTAAACGGCGTCGAATGGTACGCGCAGACGTTGGATGATGCGTTAGAAACTGCATGTGCTGTGCTATGGTTCGTGATGTGACTGAGCGATCCGTCACTGCCATGCCCACAATTTACCTGTCATCACGTGAAGTGGTGCGCTGAGGTGGATGCGATCGAACACGCCGGTCCGTCGTATCCTCCTGCATCCAACGATCACATATCCGCATTACAGTTGTTTCGTTTCGTGCAACACGACTACCGATTTCCCTGAAAGATAATCCACAATCTCGGTAGGCCAGTATCCTTCCTCTGTCGAACTCGGATACTTGATCAAAAGATGATTGCTGTTTTCGACGAGGCATAATTGATTGTTTTTTTAAAAAAACCACAAGAAAAACACAATTGCCGAAATTGAAATCGTCGAAATCTCCAAGCCTTAAATAGCGCTTTGAAGTGGCGCCACAGGCGCGCGTGACGTGCGTCTGCGCTGAAATTCTAATCATTTGCATATCTCACCTCCGCTAATGCATGTTATAAATTTCATGTTATTTGCATGTTTCCTTCAGGGTGTTGCATTTACAGTGGCCAGCAGTGTATATATATATTTGTATATATATATATATATATATATATATATATATATATATGTATATGTATATATATGTATATATATATATGTATATATATATATATATATATGTATATGTATATATATGTATATATACATATGTATATATATATATATATATATATGTATGCATATATATATATATATGTATGCATATATATATATATATATATATATATATATATATATATATATATATATATATATATATATATATATATATATATATATATATATATATACAGAGGCTGTTCACACATTTTTAGACGATGTATATTGTATTCACAAAACTAAGTTACATAAAATTCTTGTGTTTTAAATGTTCTATTTGACATCCCTTATTCTGAACTATCTTTCGACACCGCAATTTCCAGGATAATAAAGCCTTTTGAAGTGTCAGAAGAGGTATTCTATCCCATTCCTCCTGAACAGCTTTCCAGAGTCCTGTAAGGGTTTTGGGACGACGTTTGGATAATGCAGATTTTAAAAGTCCGAAAGCACAAAAATCCATAGTTGATACATCGGGAGATTTAGTAGGGATATCAGTGAAGTGTATGGCCTTGATACCAGTTTTATGTTCCATTTCTTTTAGGAAATTTACAGTGGATTTTGATGTTTGACTTCTAGCTTTATCCTGATGGAGTCTCACAGATTGATGGCACTGTGGGTAAAGCGATGGTATTTCATTCAGAAAAATTGGCCATAAAATATGTTCCTGATAGTATTTGGAGTTAATCTTGACATTTTTATCCACTCTCTTTATTTTTAACTTGCCATTATAATAAAAACCAGCAACAATCATGAATCCCTTAGAAAAACTTTCTTTCGATTCTTTGAACCATGTACTTAAATTTTTTTCTCCCCTTTTATGATAATAAATGGCTCTTTTTTTTGCATTCATTTAAATACACCCATGATTCATCTATTGTGACAATTGTTTTCCATTTATCTTTGGTTAAGTGTCTCTCATATAGAATTCTGCAGCGTGTCCTGCGTTCAGCGATATGATTTGGAAGAAGACGATGCACATTGGGTTTTTTCGCTTTCTTAAGATTTAAATCAACGTTTATCATTTTGATTACAGTGGACACCGAGCATTTTAATGATTTTGCAACTGTCCTTTGACTAGGGGGATTTTCTTTTAACATTAAACAACGTACCTTTGCAATAGTCGAAGATGTCCGTTTTTTCCTTGGATACTTGTTTGGAATTTTTGTCCCACTTGAGGCTCCAATTTGACTTTTTTTTCCTTTCTTGTTGACGATATTACCTATCGACGCTTTAGATATCACAAAACCATGACTCTCACATCGTTTTTGGATAACGGAGTATGCATATTTCTCTTCGGCAAGAGCATAAATATAGCCTTCGAACCACTGCTTTGTTAAAAACGCCATTTTGAATAAAAACAAAACTTTCAAGCCGCAGACGATAATTTTGACTTTTCAAAACATAGTACAATTGCAATTATTTCTTTTGCAGCAAACGATTTTTTATTACTTTTTACCAAAATCGTGTAAAAAATGTGCGAACAGCCTCTGTATATATATACTAGCATTATTGCCCGCCGTTGCCCGGGTAGATATATAGATATAAAATTTTTCATGCATTCCATCAAAAGAATACTGGGCCGCATCCCCTTCATGTTCATCTTCATACCCTCTTCATGTTCATTTGGCCAGAAAGAATGCGCTTAGCGCGTTTCTACTGAAATGATATACCCAGTATTCTTTTGATGGAAAGCATGAAAAATTTTCTATCTATACAAAGGCTGTTTGCGCATTTAAATGATTGCATCAAAAAAAAAGAGCCATTTATTATCATAAAAGGGGAGAAAAAAATTTAAGTACATGGTTCAAAGAATCGAAAGAAAGTTTTTCTAAGGGATTCATGATTGTTGCTGGTTTTTCTTATAATGGCAAGTTAAAAATAAAGAGAGTGGAAAAAAATGTCAAGCTTAACTCCAAATACTATCAGGAACATATTTTATCGCCAATTTTTCTGAATGAAATACCATCGCTTTACCCACAGTGCCATCAATCTGTGAGACTCCATCAGGACAAAGCTAGCAGTCACACATCAAAATCCACTGTAAATTTCCTAAAAGAAATGGAACAAAAACTAGTATCAAGGCCATACCCTTCACTGATCTCCCTACTAAATCTCCCGATGTATCACCTATGGATTTTTGTGCTTTCAGACTTTTAAAATCTGCATTATCCAAACGTCGTCCCAAAACCCTTACAGGACTCTCTAAAGCTGTTCAGGAGGAATGGGATAGAATACCTCTTCTGATACATCAAAAGGCATTATTATCCTGGAAATTGCGGTGTTGAAAGATTGTTCAGAATAAGGGATGTCAAATAGAACATTTAAAACACAAGTTTTTTATGTAATTTAGTTTTGTGAATACAATATACATCGTCTAAAAAATGTGTGAACATCCTCTGTATATCTACCAGGGCAATCACTCTTTAAAAATAATTTCATTAATTTTCTTATGCCTTAATATAACTAATGGACTAATAGTTCGGAATGAAAGTTATGTGTCGTTATGTTTCGCTGTTTAAAGAGCCTCCTACTGCTTAAAAAAATCCTAAACTCTAAAAGATTTATGTTATATGATTTCACGGAGTAAGTAATTCAAATACATATCGTATGTTAACTCTGTATCGCGAACTTAGGGGAAAAAACCTGTAGAACTCTTAAACTGCTTCCCATTTTATGATCCTCAAACAATTAATATATTTAGATCAACAGAAGGCTTCCAAAAACTGGCCATGGGACAAACTTAATTTTTCTTTTTTTTTTCAAATTTTATTAAGTTGTATTTGTTTGAGCGCCATTGTCTAAAATTGTCTAAAGCAGCGGTTCTCAACCTTTTTAGGCTCACGATTCAAATAAACGTAAGAAAAATAAACATCTCGTCCTCCCCCCCCCCGTTACCCCCAGACCAACTCTCAAACCACCCGAGATCAAACCACTTTTCCCCCGCGTATCGAATTTCAAGGTTCGTGGTAAAGGGGTTGTATCCACATTTAAGCGGTGCCCTTAGTTGCACAAAAATCTTTAAAAGATTAATTTAAAAAAATCTAATTCAGCCCCAAATTTCGTTTTTCCTGATTTAAGTTTCTAGGGTCCAAAACATGTTGACCAAGTATCAAATGATTAAATTTATAGACTGCTGTGAAGTGAGGTTCCTGCCAAAATCAGTAGCCAGAGTAGCCGCCATTGTTGGAGATCACCGCTGCCACACGCCTCGGCATTGATTCAAAGAGACTTTGGATGAGTTCTTGGTGTACAGCAGACCAAGCAGCTTCCACACGTTGCCAAAGTTGATCTGCTGTGGCAGCTGGGGATGGAATCTGGGTCAATCGTAGAGCAACCATAGACCACATGTTTTCTATCGGCGAAAGATCCGGAGAGCGAGGCAGCCAGGGAAGCAATTCAATCTGGCGATTGACGAAGAACCGTTAGACAATGCGTGCCACGTTTGGTCGCGCATTATCCTGTTGAAATATGGCTGTAGGCAAGCCCTGAAGGTAAGGAAGGACAACTGGCTCCAACACCTCGGAGATGTAGCGCTGGCTGTTTAAAGTACCGGCAATGCGTACTAGAGGCGTGCGAGAGTGATATCCAATACCGCCCCATACCATAATACCCGGTACAGGACCAGTGTGGCGGTGCATAACGCAGCTGTTCAGCATCCTCTCCTCACGGTGTCTCCAGACTCGAATGCGACCATCGTGGTGTTGCAGACAGAAGCGTGACTCGTCAGTAAAGACAATTTCATTCCCTTCTGCCGTCCACATCCTTCTGTCATCGCACCATTGGCGGCGGAGACGTCTGTGGTTCTGCGTCAAGGGTAGACAAAGCAATGGACGTCTTGCGGACAGACCACTCTGCTGTAAACGGCGTCGAATGATACGCGCAGACACTGGATGATGCGTTACAGACTGCATGTGCTGTGCTATGGTTCGTGATGTGACTGAGCGATCCGTCACTGCCATGCGCACAATTTGCCTATCATCACATGAAGTGGTGCGCTGAGGTGGATGCGATCGAACACGCCGGTCCGTCGTACCCTCCTGCATCCAACGATCACATATCCGCATTACAGTTGTTTGGTTTCGTCCAACACGACTACCGATTTCCCTGAAAGATAATCCACAATCTCGGTAGGCCACTATCCTTCCTCTGTCGAACTCGGATACTTGATCAAAAGATGATCGCTGTTTTCGACGAGGCATAATTGATCGTTTTTTGAAAAAACCACAAGAAAAACACAATTGCCGAACTTGAAATCGTCGAAATCTCCAAGCCTTAAATAGCGCTTGAAGTGGCGCCACAGGCGCGCGTGATGTGCGTCTGAGCTGAAATTCTAATCATTTGCATATCTCACCTCCGCTAATGCATGTTGTAAATTTCATGTTATATGCATGTTTCCTTCCGGGTGTTGCATTTACAGTGGCCAGCAGTGTATATATATATATATATATATATATATATATATATATATATATATATATATATATATATATATATATATATATATCTACAGAGGGTGTTCGCACATTTTTTGACGATTTTGGTAAGCGGTAATAAAAAATCGTTTGCTGCAAAAGAAATAATTGCAATTGTACTATGTTTTGAAAAGTCAAAATTATCGTCTTCGGCTTGAAAGTTTTGTTTTTATTCAAAATGGCGTTTTTAACAAAGCAGTGGTTCGAAGGCTACATTTATGCTCTTTCTGAAGAGAAATATGCATACTCCGTTATCCAAAAACGATGTGAGAGTCATGGTTTTGTGATATCTAAATCGTCGATAGGTATTATCGTCAACAAGAAAGGAAATAAACGTCAAATTGGAGCCTCAAGTGGGACAAAAATTCCAAACAAGTATCCAAGGAAAAAACGGACATCTTCGACTATTGCAAAGGTTCGTTGTTTAATGTTAAAAGAAAATCCCCCTAGTCAAAGGACAGTTGCAAAATCATTAAAATGCTCGGTGTCCACTGTAAACAAAATGATAAACGTTGATTTAAATCTTAAGAAAGCGAAAAAACGCAGTGTGCATCGTCTTCTTCCAAATCATATCGCTGAACGCAGGACACGCTGCAGAATTCTATATGAGAAACACTTATCCAAAGATAAAAGGAAAACAATTGTCACAATAGATGAATCATGGGTGTATTTAAATGATTGCAAGAAAAAAAAGAGCCATTTATTATCATAAAAGGGGAGAAAAAAAAAATTAAGTACATGGTTCAAAGAATCGAAGGAAAGTTTTCTAAGGGATTCATGATTGTTGCTGGTTTTTCTTATAATGGCAAGTTAAAAATAAAGAGAGTGGAAAAAATGTCAAGATTAACTCCAAATACTATCAGGAACATATTTTATCGCCAATTTTTCAGAATGAAATACCATCGCTTTACCCACAGTGCCATCAATCTTTGAGACTCCATCAGGACAAAGCTAGCAGTCACACATCAAAATCCACTGTAAATTTCCTAAATGAAATGGAACAAAAAACTGGTATAAAGGCCATACCCTTCACTGATATCCCTACTAAATCTCCCGATGTATCACCTATGGATTTTTGTGCTTTTGGACTTTTTAAATCTGCATTATCCAAACGTCGTCCGAAAACCCTTACAGGACTCTGGAAAGCTGTTCAGGAGGAATGGGATAGAATACCTCTTCTGATACTTCAAAAGGCATTATTATCCTGGAAATTGCGGTGTCGAAAGATAGTTCAGAATAAGGGATGTCAAATAGAACATTTAAAACACAAGAATCTTATGTAATTTAGTTTTGTGAATACAATATACATCGTCTAAAAAATGTGTGAACAGCCTCTGTATATATATATATATATATAAACAGGTCTCAGACCTGAGCTTTTAAACCGAGATCTGGATTTTTCAATGACCATGTGGGTTTTGTTGAGTTTTATTTATTTTTTTTCTCAAAATCTGTGCTTTTTCTTGTATGATAAAAATTAGCAAAAATAAACATTTATTTCTAATTGTTCGAATTATTTAATTATACATTATATGAAGGTAATTATGCAATTTGAATATGCAATTGTGTAAATTAATGAATGTAATATAATACAAATAAGATCATATCGGTTGAATAGTGATTTTATCTCTTTCTTACAAACCATCCCTGAATTTTGGTATTTGTTATGTAATATCAAAGGTGGATCTAATAATGCTAAATATGAAATCTTTTCATTCTTTATGACCCTTTTGATGATTTTTTCTTGCTATTCTTTGTACGTAGAGAGAGTTTTCATAAGTTAGTTGAAAGAAAACACAATTCTACTATTAAAAGGAACTTTCTCACAGGCTGACTGCATAATAAATTTACATTTTTTTTTTAAAATTTCGCCCTAATGAAATATTCTTAGTAAAGAAATTTTAATTTCAAGTACAAAAGCAATAATCCTTATATTCTGTATCAAATACAGCCCGCATATACATTTTAAAATTGTTTATAAAACTGTCAGAGTTGTTATAAAAGGGTGTGTGAGAAACGAATTGTAACTTCAACTGTTTAAACGAATGTTTTAGGAAGAAAACACAATCTTCTATTTAAATTATTTTTTCTCATTTCTAAATTGTTAACGGGCATGCTTATCAGTCGATCTACTTGATAAAAACACCTCATTAAAAAAATTAAAAGGAAGATTAATATGAACAAAATATTGATAAATAAGGGATTTCAAAACTGACAAATTTATTTTCTCTGAAATCAAAATTCTGGTCACAGAGCTACAGTAGTAGATTTCTTTCAACTAACTAGATTGTTGGGGTCGAGTTTTATCTCTAAACAGCAGGAAGTTTGTGGGGGGGGGGCGTGAAAGGCTGTAAATAGGGAAGAACTGTTCCCCCTGTCTGACACCCTTGTTCAAGCGAAGTGTAGGCTAGAAGACAAGCTGAATAAAACACTTGTTGACAGCTTCAAATTATGAGGGGGTGCTACTACCCTCCCTCAACTTCGAAAACTATTCCCTCTCTGATTGGTTGCTTTTCTGTCAATCATGTCGACATAGTCCCTGCCTTCCTCGTGAAGGTTTCTTGTGGGTTTTAGCGAACGCGGGGAAAAAATTAACTCCAGCGGAGCCTTAAGGACGAGGCACTTACCCCTGAATTCAATGTAACGTTTTAGCTCTTTAGCTAGTTAGCTAGTTAGCTCTTTAGCCGATTCCGTATTCAAATGCCCAAACAGAGCGAAATATCCGGTCGCCTGTTAGCTAACGCTTGCTCTGGTGGTGTTTTTGTTTTGATTAAGGTTTCGACTCGTTTCTACTGTTTTGAAGTTAGTAATTAACTCTTTCTTGTATTTTTGAATATTCCAAATTATATTTATTTAGCAGTTACGTAAAATACGTTATAAATAAGCAAATTATCTTTTGTTAATTAGATTAATCTTTTGTTACGGGCACTTTAAAAAAATTTCATGTTTACCGTTATGTATAATGATTTAGAAATTTACAGTAGACATTATGGTATTAGTGATTAGTATAATGATTTGAGAGTTTCTGTAGCTTTAACCGCTTTCGCTTGAGATGTAAAATGGACGAGTTATATACAGTTCGCACACACAAACGAAATATAGATTTTAACTATCAAACATTTGATATCTTCTCAGTTTAGATATCCGTAGTGGAAGAGCACAGAAGAATTATAGAAAATGCGTTTAATTAATCATTCTTCGTGCTAAAGAATGAGAATTGTATCAATCACCAGAAAGTTAGTAATACCACTACAAAATATTTGTATCTAAGCTGGAAAGCATTTTAAAAATTTATATTCCTCTTCCCAGACAAATTACAAGCTTCAAGCCCAATACCTGTTCCCTGGAAATTAAATTTTGATGTATATAAAATGGGTTGTTCTTCCTGGCTGTTGCTCTTTTTTAATAAAAACCATAGTGGATATTGATTTTTCCCATTTATTACTCTTTTACATAAAAGGAACAATTTTATCTAGTATGTCTGTGAAGAAACTGCTCTCCCATGTGTGCAATACAGTGATTTCCTCTTATAAGAATCACGTTTGTTATTACTGTTTTTGATTCTTATAAGCGGTTGATTCTTATAACCGAAATTTAGGTTTTTGGACACACACACCTATATATACATATATTAGATATTTTACCATAAAATACTCTTTAATTTACATTAACTATCTTTTATTAAAATTTTTTTTATAGTTTTAAAAATAAAACTTAATTTTTAGACCTATAAGTAGATACACATGATTATAGTAAGAGAAGAAAAAAATGCAATATTTGTTTCAAGTTACAACATACCTGCTTAACAGTTTTAACATTTCAACTACAGGAATGGAGCAAGAAAAAGTTTTCTACTGTAGTTTGACGTAATGAAGTTTTCAGAAGGCTGTTTATACCTCTTTCAATACTTATAGTCTCAGACGAAGATTTACTCGGACGGGTAAAGTTGCCCCCGGGTCGAGCTAATAGGACAGTGTTGTGGTAAAGCGTTTAAGGGGAAACGATTATGTTATGTCTAATAAAGAAAGGGGTGAATTTTACGACTATATTCCATCCCATCTTATCAATCTTTCTTTAAAAAAAAGAACGAACTTCGTGCCTTTTGAGGGTTTAAGTAGGTTTTTTGGAAAAATGGAAGTAAAGCGAAGAGTGTAAACTGATTCTTAAAACCGGTGGATTGATTCTTTAAAGCGAAAATTTTAACATGGAAATAATTCATTTGTTTTTGTTTTCGCGATATTGATTCTTATAAACGGTTGATTCTTATAACCAGTGATCACTATAAGCGGTGGTTACTGTAATTGTTTTATTGTGTTAAATTTTGTCAGTGTGTAATTGAATGCTTACCTAGAAGAAACTTTTTTTTCAATCTAAAAAAAAGTACAGCTATAATATGTATTTAAGTATGATTTTCATGAGCACAACATTAATTTCTGTTTGATTCAATTTTATAAAATGTGGTTAATTCCAGTTTCCAGGACTTTACTTTTTTTCATTTTTTTTTAATATGTAAACAAAATTTAAGTGTTAGAAAAAGTCATGCCTTTTCAAAAGCAGTTACTAATGTTAAATTTTACAATGCACAAGCTGATTCCTGACCTAATATAATGTTCTATTAAAAATTAATCAAACTTTAACTAAAATCAAATTTGGCTTAGCTATGGGTCTTGAAATTTAAGCCAGGACTATGAAATTTGGTACAAACCATGTTTCTGTAACTGTTATATTTATAATGTGATTCAATCAACTGCTTGTTGATTGTTCTCTGTGTGTTTCTTAAGAAAATTCTAAAATATTTGTGAAATTGTATTTTTTTTCTGCATAACTGCAAAATTTAAGATAACTTGAAATTTTGAATTTTTATCGCCACAAATTGAATAAAACATAGTAACTTAACTATGCATTACTTCGTTACTTTATCTTTTAAACATTGCTTATTTGCATCTAGTGTAATGAATGAAATGAAAAAAATTGTATCTTTGAAAAGGTATGAGTCAAACTCAGTGATAGTCGACAAAAACAAAGTACTATCAATTGTATTCCATTGTAATTGATAGTACTTTGCAGATATGTCACTCTGTAAATTAAAATACTAAACTACCAAACTACAATGCAGCTGAGTATTTTACTGTACTGATGTATTTTACTGCTGCATTGTAGCTGTACTTTACAAAGTACTATCAATTGTATTCCATTGTAATTGATAGTACTTTACAGATATGTCACTCTGTAAATTAAAATATTAAACTACAAAACTACAATGCAGCTGAGTATTTTACTGCCCTATTCCTCATAAAGAAAAAGATTAATACAGAAATTAATTATATTTCATTTTGTTTGACTGTTATATTTGTGAAACTGTGTTTTTTTCTGCATGACTACAACATTTAAGATAACTTGAAATTTTTAATTTTTATCGCCACAAATTGAAAAAAGATAGTAACTTAAGTATGCAGTACTTCAAATACTTTATCTTTTAAACATTGCTTATTTGCATCTAGTGTAAGGAATGAAATGAATATCTTAAAATTGTATATTTGCAATGAACCAAAATTAGTGATAGTCGAAAAAAAAGTACTATAAATTGTATTCCCTTGTACTTCAATTAAACTAGATTTAGCATTTACTTCATTTACACATGGATATGTTTAAAAGAGTGTAAATCTATCGATTTTCTTAAAAGGATATTGTATCAACATTTAAAAGATTGAGCTAAATAAATTCTTGTGCAGTGCTGTATTTATACTGAAGCAGTGTCTGTACTTGTAATTTTTTTGGCTACTATTAATTGTGATGCATAATTTGAATGTTATGAGCTCTAAATCTTAACTGAGAATAATCAGGTGAGTACATCTTAAATAATACTATTTAATTTAAAGTTTGTCTGTATAATATAATGTGTATATTTGAAAATTTTAAATACAATACTGTTAGTTTTAAATACCATGCTGTTAGTATAAACTTCAGAGATTTGAATGTGTTTTATTTCAGATGGGAAACACATCAATGTGTTAACTATTTTAAAAGCTTTTATTAAATGTATTTAATTGAAACAAGGACATCACATACAGTTCAGTGTATCATTTTATCAGAAACTTTTTTATGTCAAAATAAATAGCTTTTGGAAGGTTAGATTACTGAATACAACGATATTTTAACATTTAGCTAAACTTTGTTTTAAATATATTTTACTTCATATCCTCCATATTAGAAATATTTTTCATCTTCTGTATTCTCTACTAATTAATTTTTAAAAATGTGGCATTTTGCTAAAAGAAAAGAAAAATAAAGCTTCCGGTAATTTAACATAGTGAATTATAAATATTTCAAATAAAGTTGAACATAGAATTATGAAAATATTCGTAAGTATTCTATCCACAAATTTAAAATCATTTGATTCATTTTTCTTTTATTGCGTATCCAGGCATTACTCGTTTTTATTATTTTTATTTTATCAATTCCGAAGTTTCCATGTTTGTTTACATTTGATGTCGCGCTGGCGATGAATTTGGGCTGTCTCATTGGCTTACTGAGAGCATTCGTTTAAAAGCTTCCGAGGTTTGCCGAACATTCCCTCGTCGGAGAGTGGTGCTCGGATCGGAGAGCTAACGGGCCATTTGAATGCCGATGTGCTAATAGTTAGCAAAATTGAGGTTTGCTAAAGAGCTAACTAGCCAACTAGCTAAAGAGCTAAAACGTTATATTGAATTCGGCCCTTAAAAGACACTCGGACATCACGGTGGAACGAAATTTTTTTTTTGGAATTTCAATATGCTCTAGTTTTCAAAAGTTGTCTTTTAAAATTAAAATTAAGAATAGAAAATTAAAATTAAGAATAGAAAATCTTTTTGCTCTACTAAAAATTTTTCAAGTGCCGCAAAGGGCTTCAAAATTGATGTTTTTATGAAAAAGTGATTATATTTGTATTTTTTGTTAATTCCTTTTATAGTATATTAAAATAATGTATATTTTCTGTAAATAAAATATTCAAAATATGATATTTTGACAGAAAACTTGCATATTATTTCTAATTATTTCTTGCTAAGTATTTCTAATTTTTAGATGCCATACCAGAACAACTGATTTTGTGGAATTTCGCGATTTTCATCATATTAATTTTACAGTAGCATATTCTTTTAATACACATTGGAATGAAAATAAACCAATTTTTAACTGACGGACCTTAGTTAAAATAAACAAATCACAATTATTTATAAAAATATTAATGTAATGTCTATAAAGGCAAAACGTTATTTTGTAAAAAATATTTATGCTTTTGAAAAGTCCATAGTAATCACACATGGTTTCCATTACTTATTTCACTGACACATTGAATTGTTTTATTGTTTCAAATTTTGGCATTATCTTTTGAGAATGTATTTTTGTTTTTATCAATGCATCTCTTGCAGAAGTACCACGAACGGACAAGGATGACCCGGTAACTAATTTAACAATCCTTTCTACTACTTGTGTGGGACATGTAATGTTGTTGAAGTCAATAATTTGTTTCTCGTGATCAGATTCTTTTGCTTCCTTTATAAACTGTTTTAGTTTGTCATCAGAAACATGCTTCGTCATAGGAGGTTCTGTTACTTTAACATCATTCCATTCAATCATATCAATAGAATCCTTGGCATCAAAGTTTATACGTGGAACTAAATTCTTTCTGATGCCTCCTTCATTTTCCGCCCTTGCTTTTAGAATCCGGCGTAATCCAAGCTCTCTTACATGACTGCGATTGTCTAATATCATACAAAGGAGGAGATTTTCAGAAGCGGCAAAGTATGCATTTCTTTGAATGACAGGGTCAATTGCATGATTGAGGTAACGGGAATAGCTTACAAGTTTCCACAAGTGCTTCGATCCACGGATACAAGATGGTTTCAGCTTTATGTTAAACCAAATTGGTGCATAAACTTTCAAACTGTACTCGGTCAGTATTCGGAGATTTTTTGCAGGACATTCTGTTCCCACATACAAGCGAAGTATTCGGTTTGCTAATGTTTGCCATCTTGAATGACAAAATTTTCCTGGTTTTCTCATGGACAAATCAGAAGAGCAATTTCCAACAGAGATTGCATTATACATTTCTAACAAATATTTTGGGTCCACACTTAAATGCTCCTTAATTTCTAGTAATGGAATGTTATTTTCAATAGATGAAAATTCAATCACTGGAAGTTCATAGCAGTTTTCTATTTGTTTACCTATTTCTCCTCCAAATTCATTTGGAACTTTTCTTTTCATCTAGGAAACAAAATAGGTGACGTAGGAGCAGTTCATTTAAATTATTGACTTCAACAACATTTCATGTCACACACAAGTAATAGAAAGGATTGTTAAATTAGTTACCTGGTCATCCTTGTTCGTTAGTGGGACTTCTGTAAGAGATGCATTGATAAAAACGAAAATACATTCTCAAAAGATAATGCCAAAATTTGAAACTAAAAAACAATTCAATGTGTCAGTGAAACAAGTAATGGAAACCATGTGTTATTAATATGGACTTTTGAAAAACATGAATATTTTTTTCAAAATAACGTTTTGCCTTAATAGACATTACATTAATATTTTTCTAAATAAGTGTGATTTGTTTATTTTAACTAAGGTCCATCAATTAAAAATTGTTTTTCTTTCATTTCAATGTGTATTATAAGAATATGCTACTGTAAAATTAATAAGATGAAAATCGCGAAATTCCACAAAATCATTTGTTCTGTTATGGTATCTAAAAATTAAAAATACTTAGAATATGCAAGTTTTCTGTCAAAATATCATATTTTGAATATTTTATTTGCAGAAAATATACATTATTTTAATATACTATAAAAGAAATTAACAAAAAATACAAATATAATCACTTTTTCATAAAAATATAGATTTTGAAGTTTGGCACTTGAAAATATTTTAGTAGAGCAAAAAGATTTTCTATTCTTAATTTTAATTTTAAAAGACAACTTTTAAAAACTAGAGCATATTGAAATTCCGAAAAAAAAAGTTTTTCGCTCCACCGTAATGTCCGAGTGTCTATTAAGTGCCTCGTCCTTAAGTGCTTTTATGTGTACTATTTTTATGAAGTAAAACGTATTATATAATTAGTTTAGCAGGTCTCCTGACTAAAAGGAATGTTTAAATTACATATTTTTCTACCTTTTTTGAACTACAAGTGTATTCAATTTCAAAATAATTGCGAAATTTGTCAAAAATTTAATAAAAACCAAAAGTTTGTCCTTCTTGTGCCAAATGAAAACATGCACCAATTACGCTAATATTTAATTTCCGTCTTTATTTTGTTAAAAGGCAACTACTGAAAACTAGAGCATATTGAAATTCAAAAAAAAGTTTTTTTCGTTTCATCCTCTTGAGCATGGGAATGAAGATCGTGTGTTTACAAACAACAGCAATAACCGAAATGTGTTAAAATATAAATTTTAAAAGTATTATGGTAGTGAATTGTGTATAAAAATAACCACACACCAGTATTCCACTCACACGCAACACTGTAAAACTGAATTATAGTACTCTACGTTTATATGGACATTGAAAATTGCGGTTAGTAGAGGGCAATACGGGACAATCCACGCATTGTCTATAGACACTTGCTATCTTTGGCTATTATTTGATCCGTAATATCTGCCTCATATGCCGTATAATTCTAAACGCCATTTCCGAATGAAGAAATCGTGTAGAGGAGGCTTCTGCAACATGTGGACAGAGACAGTTGTTTTGTGACAACTGACTGAAGTGGTGTTATCTTTGGCTATTATTTGATCCGAAATATCTGCCTCGTGTGCCGTATGTTTTTAAACGCCATTCCCGAATGAAGAAAACGTGTAGAGGAGAATTCTGCAACATGAGACGGAGACGGTTGTTTTGTGACAACTGACTGAAGTGGTGTCATCTTTGGCTATTATTTGATCTGCAATATCTGCCTCATATGCCGTATGTTTCTAAACGCCATTCCCATATGAACCACAGCCTAATTCCTTTAAAATGGAACAAAATGAGTAACTCTTGGTAACCATGTAATCCACTACTGCTACAGGGGCATCAAAATGTGAGAATATAGAGTTTAAATCAGCCAAAACTGCAATTATGGTGTACATATGACACCTAACTTCTCCAAAAATTTTGCCTTTGTGATGAGACTCATAAGTGATTTTTGTTTTTGATGAAACACTCTTGCTAACAAATCTTGACGATCCTGTGGTATTTGTCCAACTATTCTTTGTTGTTGTTGTCTGATTTCTTCCAGTCTCGCTTCTCTTTCCGGGGTAAAGATTCGGAAAATCATTCTGAAAAAGCTAAAAAGTAAACAATACCAAATCAATTTAAAAACTAAATACAGTATAAATAACGTAGAAGAAATAACAGTATAAATAACACAGTATGAAAAAAAAGTACAGGCTACGACCAGATATGCTCAGGCCAATAATACAAAAAATTTTTTTTAATCGTAGTAAGCAATGAAAACGTTTTACACACTTCAATAATAGCAAAACAAAACATGATGGTAAAATCGAAATGAAAGTTAAAACAGAAGTAAGAAGTAAAATTCTAAAAATGTAAATGAGGTAAAAATCAGCTATCGATTCTAATTTATGAATCATTTATCAGGACATGAAAAAATTACTGCATGCAAAAACAATTAACCTTACCTCCATTAATTTCAACAAATCTTGACCTGTGGCTTGTCAAATCATGTGAAATGTAATTCTTGACAATAAATCTTGTTTAACTAAACTATTATTTGTGTTTTTTTTAATTTAAAATGTTATGTTCTCAAAATATGACAATTAAGAAAAAGATATCATCGAGAAAAATTAAATCATGCTACTTAAGAAAGTCATACCACAAATTTCTATAAAAGTATGTGCAAATACATTTAACGTACAAAATAATGCATATGTAATACATTGCTAACATGTTTTAACATCAAAAATTTCCACAATCAAAAGCTAAAATTAGTTTAAAATATTAGCTTTAGGATTTTGTGCAGAATGATAGGTGTTTTAGCTAAATTTCATTAAAAATTACTTCAAATTGATCAATTTATATAAAAGTTATGCTATTTACAGGTAAGTTTTTATTTCTTTTTTTTATTTTTAAGTGCTATTTTAGCATAAAAGAGCAAAAAAACCTTTACAAAATTATTTTATCTCAAAGCTAAACACAAACATAATCAAAGCTAAACACAAACATAATTAACAGTTGTTTTAAAACACCCCTGGTAAACATTGTTAAATTTCAAAGTATTAGAATGATAATAAAAAATATACCAGAGTTTCAGACAGAAGCATAAAAAGAAAGAATATGCAAAAAAGTAACTAAATTAAACAAAAATTAACAGAATACAGAAAAAGTGAACACCGGCAAAACGTAAATAAAACGTTTCCTTGTGCGCATGCGCAATTCTTATAAATGATTGATTCCAACGCCTAGAGTACCGCGTTGGAAGAACCGCGTATAAAATTTGGGTTGAAGTATCGTGTTTAAAATTCAATTAAAAATCGAAATTCTAAAATAGAGACTTAAATGAGGTTTATATGAATAAGAAAGCTTTCATCTTACAGATGATGTAAATATTATTTTTGTAAGATAAAAACTCGAAGAGCATCGAACATAGATCCTCAAAAGAGCGTAAATTTCACGAAAAAGTGGTTTTAATATTTTGATGAAAATATTAGTCAGTTTTAAATTATTTTTAAACAAATGAGGTCTAGTTTGAAGGAGAAATGTCTGTAGTCATAGATTGTAAAAAGATCAAAATTCTACGATCATTATTTGCCCAGATATCGTAATCTGAAGTTAAAAAAAGTAAAATATCCCACAACACATAAAATAATAAAATTCTAGAATAAAATTTAAAATTCGGGCTTCGATGTGCACTTTCCCATAGTCTGCACTACCAGTGTGCCAAATTTCACGGCTGTAAGTTTCACAGATTCGCCTGGGGGCTGCCCACACACACACACACGCAAACATTCGCAATTATTAATAAGATGTAATGCTTATTACTGTAATGTTAAAGATGGGAATATGCTTCAAAGTTTAATTGTTTACTTAAAATAACTTTTTAGATGCCACAATAGAAATTGCTTTTTACCTTCAATGAAACTTCCGAAATGAGTTTTGTTCTGTAAGAGCGGAAAAGCTGGAGGTATTCCTTATTCCAGATGGCGTTGCCCGAGATTTTAAGAATGTTTGTTAACGAAAAAGAATTTAAAAATTAACACAGTATAAATAACTTAGAAAAATTGACATTTTCTATGTTATTTATACTGTGACATAACCCATGACACGGGCTTCGCCCTTTTATCCGGTCGGTTTAGGGACCCGCTCGCTTCAGCAATCATTGTCAGAGAATGGAAACACTAAAAAACAACGAATCAATGTATCTAAATTTTGTGGCTACGTATCCCACATCTTGCAAACAGTCGCAGCCAGAAGAAAAATTCTTCCCCACCCCCGGCGAGAAATTTCGTTCCTTCCACCCCTCCACGTATGGGCGAAAAATTCTTTCTTCGAGACTTCTTTCTCCCCCTCCCCGCGTATAGGTGAAGAAATTGTTTTTCTTCCAAACCGCATTTGAAGGACCGCATAGGAAATTTGTGTTGACGTATCGTTCTTTAAAATTCAATTAAAAATCGAAATTTTAAGATAGTGACTTGAAATGAAGTTTATATGAATGAGAAAGCTTTCATCTTCCAGATGATGTAAATATTATTTTTGTAAGATAAAAACTCGAAGAGCATCGACTGTAGATGCTCCAAACGGCGTAAATTTCTCGAAAAAGTGCGTTTAATATTTTGATGAAAATATTAGTCTGTTTTAAATTATTTTTAAACAAATGAGGTCTTGTTTGAAGGAGAAATGTCTGTAGTCTTAGATTGTAAAAAGATCAAAATTCTACGATCATTTTTTGCCGAGATATCGTAATGTGTAGTTAAAAAAAATAAAATATCCCACAAAACATAAAATAAAAAAAATTCTAGAATAAAATTTAAAATTCGGTCTTCGAGGTGCACCCTCCCATAGTCTGCACTACCCGTGTGCCAAATTTGAATTTTTTTTTAAAAATTTCAATTAAAAAAAATTTTTTTTTAAACATTTAAACTTTTTTTAGACATTTTCAGTTAATGAAAAATTCTTTTACTGTGAAGAAGATTCAATCAATTTAAGATTTCTAATTAAATTTTTCTTACATTTAGGGCGATGAATGAATCATCATGTGAATGAATGACTCAATCGTTGTTTACGATCCAAGGGGAGAATTTGGCGTTCTTCGCCACCACTTTTGAAATTTGTGTTTAAGTATGGTTCTTAAAAATTCAATTGAAAATCTAAATTTTAAGATAGAGACTTGAAATGAGGTTTATATGAATGAGAAAGCTTTCATCTTCCAAATTTCAATTTTTAAAAAAAATTTTAAATTTTTTTTCAATTTTTTTAAACATTTAGACATTTTTTTAGACATTTTCAGCTAATTTAATGAAAAACTGTTTTACTGTGAAGAAGATTTAATCAATTAAAGATCTCTAATTAAATTTTTCTTACATTAAGGGCGATGAATGAATCATCAAGTGAATGGATGATACGCTAGCTTTTTATAATGCATGGTGTAAAATTATAGGTCCAGCAAACCATCAGTTACTCTGTGTTAGACATACCGACAATAGTTGGAGGAGAAATCTCCCCAAAAATTAAAGCTAATCAAGATGATAAAATTTCAATTTATAAAGGCTTAGTGATTTTACAGGAGCAGGACACCAATAAATTTAATATCATGCTGGAAAATAATATTATAAATTTCAGAAAAGATACTGAAGCAAGCGATTTTGGCCAGTATTTTGAAAAATTCTATTCTGAGACCTGAAAAGTGGGCTTCTTGCTATCGTAAAAATTTAGGAACTAACACTAAGATGCATCTAGAGTCTATTCACAGAATTTTAAAATACAATTATCCAGAAGGAAAAAAATAAGAAGACTAGATTAAACCATCAATTCCTTTAAAAACGGAATTTAATCTGTAAAAATGTATTTTTTTGCACGATTTTTTGTTTAATTTCATGTATTTTCACTTAATTTAGCCGTGCCTGAATGTAGTAGTATTTCTCTTCCTCCAGCTTTGAAAAGAAAACTGTTTCAATTTGTTTCAAACAAATTTGTAGTACTTTTATATAGTATTTGAAACAAATTGATAGTACAAAAAGCTTAGTCTGGCTAAGCAAGAGTTTCAATTTATGGTGGAAAATGGTATAATTAGGCCATCAAAGTACCAGTGGGCTAGTCCCTTACATTTGGTACCAAAAAAAGATGGCACCTTAAGAGCGTGTGGGGATTATAGACGTCTAAACTAGCAAACGATTACAGACAGATATCCCATTCCCCGCATTGAAGACTTTCACCTATTTTAGGTGAAAAACCATTTTCTCGAAACTTGACTTATTCAAGGCCTATTACCAGATTCCTATTGCGGAGGTAGACAAACCGAAAACTGCCATCATAACACCATTCGGTCTCTACGAATTCAATGTCATGAGCTTTGGCCTACGAAATGCCCCATCAACATACCAGAGGTTTGTGCAAGAGGTGTTCCAAGGACTAGAACTTTTCGTCCCTACATTCCTAAAGATTATAGGAAAACGGTGTACGATCAAATTCATGGCTTTTCTCATCCAGGCATCAAATCTACAGTGAAGCAGATGGTTGCCAGGTTTATTTGGCCAAATTAAAAAAAGAATCTAATGAATGGGCAAAAGCCTGCATTAATTGTCAAAAAGTAAAAGTAGACAGGCATGCAAAATCAAAGCTTGGATTACATCAAGAACCTGACTCAAGATTCAGCGTGGTTCATATTGATTTAATTGGACCTATGCCCCCTTCAATGGAAAGAATTTCTGTTTAACTTGCATTGATAGGTTCTCTTGTTGGACAGAAGTAATCCCACTTGAAGCTATAACTGCTGAATTAGGGAGTAAAGCTTTTTATGAACATTGGATATGCAGGTTTGGAACTCCTACTAGCATTATTACAGACCAAGGTCGAAAATTTAGTTCCCAACTAATTAGTGTTTTCTATACAGTTTGTCATTGGATACATAATCTAGTTTTTTGTGTTAAAATTAAATTAGTGCAGGGTTGGAACTGCTGCACCAATTGCACCGTATTCACATATTAATATTTGTTAATATATTCATTCATTGTATTCACATTTATTTAAATTTTAATACTTTTAATTATTTATTCTAGCATTCCTGATAAAAGACTTATTGAATTAAAGAAAGAAGGATATATGACAATGATTAGCAGAGAATTCTTCAAAATAATTTTACTGAGTCCACTGACGCAAAGGTTGTTACGAGAATTGATCTATATATTTTAACTTATATGTTAAACTTAAAAAATAACACAACGCAATGATAATTTAATGTGATTATGAATAATTCAACATGTTTAATTTAATATAATCAGTAACTTATCTTAACATAATATTGAATATTCTAATCTATAAATTTAACTCAAAACAATATTTCACCTGAATTAATGGTAATCAGTAAATAATTTTAACAATTATCTTCCCCTGCCAGTGGGATGCCAAAAAGTCTCCTCCTAGGATTCCCGTATAAGAACCCATTACGAGTTTTCTTCGGTACATTTAAGGTCTCCTTGATCTTTGGTCTGAGCTTATCGTCAAGTGTGGTCCATTTCCCGTTTTTGAACTGTCTGGTTCTCTGAGCATAAATTGAAGCAACGAAAGTAAAATGTCTTGAGCCAAGTCGCTGCTAGGGTGCCAAGAAAGATGACAAGACGTCCTTGGCAGGTTTCCTTAAAGCTTCTACAACATCTGGGTTCAGTACGAGACAAAAACACGCGGATTTCCCTTGAATTTTAAAACTGTCCCCATCACTCTAGATAATATTATCGGTATATCTTCTTACGATATTCGGCGATAATTTAATATTGTCACAGGCGCCAAACTTGACTTGAGAGATTTCTTCTTGGTGTTGGAATAGAAAATTCTTCGGAATGGCTTCTGTAGTCAGTGCAATAGCAGGTACCTCGTGGCCCGAGCCAGATAAATTCCGGACCTTGGCGCTCCATTCAAAAATCAGTTTAATATCGAGGGTGAGATTTTAAGCTGATAAGAACAGATGATCAGAGAAAATGTTACATTCTGGACATTACTCAGCAGTCTCATGTAACAATTCACAACACAAAATTCAAGAGAAAAGAAATAACATAAAATAACAACATTTAAAGGTAGGAAAGTTCGGAAAAGTTAACCCATAAAATTAAAGATTCGAAAGCTAAAAATTAAATAAAAATACACATCTAACTGTGCATCTAACCATGTAAAAAAAAAAGAGAGCATTTAGGTTTTTAAAGAAATTATAAAGGATTTTGAGACGGAATACTTGGGGAACTAAGTATTTGAGTTTTTCTTTTAAGATCTATAATTATTGCTTTTAAAATGATTTTGTTCTTCAATTATTATTATTATTATTGAACTTGTATGTTCAGTTTATTTGAATATGTTTTACGCCTAACACTTAGGAATAGCGCTATCTGTTTGAACTCAGTCATTAATAATTCTAAATAGTATGAATTTGGGACGTTTGTCCCAAAGATGTAGCGAGAAACGGCAAAATTGGCCACGTTACGCTGAGAAGATTAATCGGAAGCCGGGTCTTACGAATACGATGAATGTAAACATCGTATTTTAATGATCCATCGTAACGATGGTCATAAAATACGATGGCAAAAAAAAGAGAGGTAGGCAAATCAGAGAACGATAGAATAATGTGCTTGTGACAGGATATCATGAACGTTCCTTTTCATGTTTTCAGGAGGACAGGAAAATTGCGAATCATATTTCTGTCGTGATAAAAAAGACACAAACTATAATATCTGCTTTGAAAACCAGTGGTTTGCTTTGCAGATTGTGTTGTGTATCGCTTTATAATTAAAAAATATATATAAATTAAATATACAGGGAATTAAATACTTTAATAATTTTCTCCAGCTATTGTTTAACTTTGATGAGTGTCATAAGATTAAATTTCCCGCGGATTAATTGTAGTGGCATTCATGAAAGTTGAACAAATGATAAATCATGTTTTATGTGCTATAAATGTAACATGCAGGAATTTAATGTATTTTAGTGTTTGATTGACTGACAATTTTCAATTTATTTTAATTCTTTTTCATGTGGATTGACTGACTCAAGGTAAAGTTTTTTTTAAAAATTAAGCTTTGTTTAGTCTTTTTATTTATTTTTCCTCTTTTTATTTTTTAGTTTTATACGCTTAATTTTTTTTTTAAATATTATATATATTTTAAATTATCGCGTATTGGTTTGAAACACAGAAGTGCTGCTCGAGAATCTTAAAAATAATGGCGATAGTTTATTCAGTTTCATTCAAAAAAGAGACGATTTTACCCACTTTCTTTTGCAAAGGAATGCATTGATAAGACGACCACCTGGGGCTTCCCCGTATGTTTCTACCCGGATGTGAGAGGGTCAGAAGCTCTTGGACATGCTTGCGGCCAATAACAGCACAGATGATGTAATTAAAAGTGCCACTTTGGAATGGAAAAAAAAAGATTATAAAACGGCTGCACACAAAAAATAAGGGGACTTTTCTTTTTTTCCTGGTTGTCTCGCTGACGGAAGCTCTAGCTGGTTGTCTCTGCCCCAATCAATGCTGCTGGTTGTTCGGTGCTGACCAGAACTTTCGAAGAACGTCATGATGAAGATTGTTGAACAAAGACCCTGGACCTGGAGTATTGACTCTCCCGATGTACTAAGACGGTGGAGCATGGAAGTGGTCTCGAGGCTTTTAAGCTATCCGATTAGATAAGTTTTTTTTTTAGCCATGGCATAATTTAATTAAATTTTTTTTAAAGTTTTTCTTGTCAGTCAATCTCAATTTTTTTTTTATTTTTTATTGTGGCCAATTTTTTTCTTTATGTTGTACAAGATGATACGTATTAATTTATTATGAGGGATATTATTAGTTAATATTATGTTTACCAGTAGAAAGAGTGATATTATTACTATGTATGTGTATATTGATGTATAAAGAAGTTAAGGCAATGAGATAAGATTTCTCTAAATTCAATTGTTTAACGTAAGGTGATAAGACTTTTTTAATTTGTGTTAATAATAATGAATAAAAAT
Organism: Dolomedes plantarius; assembly: GCA_907164885.2. Classification (NCBI taxonomy): domain Eukaryota; kingdom Metazoa; phylum Arthropoda; class Arachnida; order Araneae; family Dolomedidae; genus Dolomedes; species Dolomedes plantarius. Next base: position 187,243,477 of record OU015498.1, on the reverse strand, counting down.
TTTTGTTTGTTTCCCTCAGTTAAAATTGTGTCTGTCATGTTTTGTGAGTAATCATTTGTGAATTTCTGTTAGCCACGGAATCTAGGTTATTGTTTTAGTTAGGAGATTGATAACACAACGCAATACTAACCACTATACGTTATAAATATAAGGAATAAGTTTAAAATAATTAATACTCTTTGACTTCGATTTAAATAATTAAATAAGTAATAAAATGTACTAGATGCAACAATGGTGCCTTGCAAAAGAGTGGCGATTAAAACAAAATTCACATATGAAAGCATGGCAGAGTTTTTGTATGATTATGAATAATTTCTTTGAAATAATTTTTTGGGTGGAGAAAAATAGTAAAATTCTTGTTTTTGCATGATGATTTTAAGTGTTTGTTTAGACTATTAAATATGCCAATTTTATTTATATATGTGTGTGATTTTGATTTAAATAATTGTGGTAGCATTTTATGATAGTGAAATTATGGGTATTTGATGCTTGAGTTATATTTAAATTTACTTATTATTTCAGTCAGTTTTATTTTAGTGTATTAGTATAGGGTGTTTTTGATTTCCTGGTAAGTTTAACAGTAGAGGCTTAATGTTCAATTTTTGGCATAGAAATTTTGTTTACGAGTTATGTATGAATTTATGGTAGATATTTTAAAGGTGTATTATGAAGCGTGCATTCCTTTGATTTAAATTTTTTTGTTAATATGTGGTGCATAATTATTGATACATTGAATGATATAGGTCACAGATTTTGTATTTGTTTGCTCTGATGAGGTTAAAGAATAATAATTACAATTGATGTGTTCAAAATATGTGTTTTCCATCGTGTAAATTTGTGGTATATTTGCATTCTAAGTATTGATAATTTTTTTTTATTGCAATTCTTCGTGTCAGGTCAATTTTTTTAAAAATTTCTTTTGGGCTTCATATCAGTTGATTTTTTCGGTCTTGCCTGGTGCTAAGTTTTTTCTACAATCCCCTTTGCCGTTTAGAGCTTGTCTCATGGTCAGACGGGAATTAGAATTAGTTTGGGTTCTTGGACAGATCGAAAATTACCTTCATTTTTTTTCATATACAGTTGGTTGCGTGACCAACGCTGCGTTACATTTTTCGCAGTTGCGATTAAGATGACCTAGTTAACAATCATATCGCTGCAGTTTGTGAACTTTTCACAAGTTTCCGAAATCCAGTTTTCTGATTGTTAACTTTGTCATCTAGCTGCGAAAAATTCATATCCTTGCTGACATTACAGCGGAATTCAGCTAAATTCCGCTCTAGAAAGCCATGGATTTACGAAATATAGATTTTTTTTTGTGTTCATACGATAGATCAATGAAGAAGTTAACTTAAAACTGACGGATTTTACACTGTACTGATATTTTGCTTTTAAAAAGTTCATTAGAGAAGGAAACGTAAAATAAACTTTGTATTCGATTTGGGGGGCCCCCTCTGAAGTGGGGGCCCGGGGAAACTGCCCCGTATGCCCCTGCCTAAGTCAGGCTCTGCGGGTGTGCAATAAAACACGATTATGTGCTTGGGATGAAAGTAGCACATAATCGTGTTGTGCTACTTTCGTGGAAAGTTTTGTGCATTGATTCATCTATTAGAATGTGTAATGCCCGTATCACACTAAAGATTTAGCACAAACTTTTAGCGCAACTGTTTCACTAAACCTGTTTTACCTGCAACTGTTGCACTAAAATACTGTGTGATAGAGTGTTTTTCTATGAATCTTTAACTGCAACTTTTCCCATTCTACATGGGAAAAGTTTCACGAAAAGCTTGTGTTGCACATAATTGTCCAATAGCAGGGCAGGTTTTTGGCTCACGTGACTCGCGATCGAGCAAGGAATAAAATATGGCCGCCAACACGGATCCGTGGACTAAAGAAGAAATTTTAAATTATTTCATCGACGAAGTTACAATTCGTGAAATCTGTGGAACCACAGTCATTACTATTAGAAGAAAAGGACGTTAAAGCGGTTGACTTGTAAAGAGATAGGGGAGATAATGAGTGAGAAATGGCCTCATTACCAATCTTCTTTTACTAGCGGTAAGTAAGATTTTGCATGTCTTTTATACATTTCTTATCCGTAACAACTTAATAATTATTTATAGTATTGCCACGTTTGATATAATTTCAAAATAATTCTATTTAATTGTGGATCTTTCGGAACTTTTCGGATCATTGATATGGATTCATATCAATTGTCATTTTTATCGCCAAACTTCGCCAATGTTTGTCAACAGAAATAATCTTCGTGCATAGGATATTGCACTGAAACAAGTTACAATTTTTTTTTCTGTATTCGGAAAACAATCAATCAGAATTTTTAATCATGTAGTAATAACTTCTTATTTAACAAAGTTAATTGTATTGAAAGCCATTAATAGTCTACCCTGCTTTATCATTATTGTTCAATATTGCAAGAGATATTTTTAATGCTAAGATTTTAAGTATTGTGGTTGCATTGATTTACTGTACTGACACTAGTATTTATGGTAAGCTAAATTTACGAACTTATGGATCACTTATGATAGTAAACATTCAGTTTACACGCAACTGAATAACAACAATAATAACACTTACATTTTTGTTTAAATTTTTGAACAAAAATAAATAAATTTCATTTTGTGTTTAAAGTTTTGTTAAAGAAATAAAACATTCTTAAAATTTGAGAGTTTTATAATTTGTGTTTTGAAAGAGAAAAATGTTTAACTTAAAATTTTGTTACGAGTGCTTTAAAAAAAAGAAAAAAAATATTTTATTTATAATTATATATATAAAATTAAGTACTATTTTATATTAGAATAATGTTTTATATTAGTTTATATATAATGTGTAATATGTATTGGTGTTTAAGTTGTATTAAATCTGTAAATATTTATCATCAGCAATAAGTTGACAATTTTGAAAATATTGGATATATATCAAAATATCGGATATTTTCGATATTTTGGAACCCTGATCACAGCTCTCATTTTTTAATTTATTATTACATTTCAATATTCCATTTTAATGTCTATTTTTTACAGGATACAGAAAGTGAATTTGGGGAATTTACCCAAGAATCGGTTACTGCAGTCAATGAAAATGCAGTAATGAATAGCCCCCAGACCAATAAAAGGAAAGTGATGGAAACTTCATTAATTCCCCCTAAAAAAAGGGGGGGAAAGTGTGGATAAGCAAATATCCAGCACGTTGGAGCAAGTCAAGAAATTAATGGCATCTATAAATGAGGATAAAGACAATGTCGATGATGCCTTTTTTAATTATCTGAGATGTACATTTAAAAGTTTAAAAGATGTAAACTTAAAAGAAAAGGCAAGAGTTGAAATCCAAGGTGTTATCAATAAATATTGCATGGCAGACTTGAATAAAAAATAATTTTTTAATAATAATAAATAATTTTTTAAATAAATTTTTTACTTCATGTTTCATTTCATTGATTTCATTGACCATAATTTAATTTTACAAATAGCTGGTATGTTGCATATAACTGGTATTTATAGGTATTTTGGCATTTGAAAAATATATAGCAGTAGCATACAGCTCAGATTCAAAAAATTATAATAACTGAGAAAAAGTAATAAGAAATTATTTTCCATTTATTTATTCCAAAATTTATTGATATATCTGAGAGTTAACCTTTTCGTAGATGTCCATTTTTTTAATATTGTGTTAGTATTTTATGTAATGTAATTATTCTAATATTTTGAATATGAGCTGTACTAAAATCTGAATGTAATTTATCTGAATTTTTTTTTATTTCACACTTTTTTGTGCTAAGAATGTTGCTAGAAACTAATCTTTCCATTTGTACCACAAAAGATCAGATCCATATGGGTAACCCAATTTATATGGGTACAGAAAAAAGAAATCAAATTATTTTGGTACTTGGCAAAGTTATGTTCTAACATAAAATAATAATGGTCGTTCTAACCCCTCTTTTGAGACTAAGTTTTCGTATGCTGTTTTCATAATTGAAACCAGTGTAGTTATTATTTACAAGTTATACAGAACAAAAAAATTTTCAATCTTAACTTTGAACAAGGTACATTTATTAAAAATTAAATTCAATGTAAATTGCACATTTGCTCTTGCCATGGAACAGGTTCCACATTCTATTGAAGTCAGCCTTGCATTCAATGAAAATTGCCTTGCATACTAGTGGCAAGATTCCAGAAATGGTGTTTTGAGCAATGCGAAAGTGAAAACTTAATGATTGCCACGTTTCACCTGAAAAATAAAGATAAATACTGTCAGTAAAGAATCAGACACGGGTAATGCTTAAAAGAAAAACATTTTAGCAATTCTCTTTTAATGATCCATAGGTGTATTTTTTCATCTAAAGATCTGTCATAGTAATTTTGTTCAAAACAGAATAGTACAGAAAACATAAACAATAAAACATCAGTTTCTAATGTGCCTAACATGCCAAATCTAACATCTAATTACAGTAGGCTCTCTGTAATCGACACAGCTTGGGACCAATGCTAGTGTGGATTATAGGTCATTCTATTGTTTATGTTTTGAAAATTGTAAGTAAAACCAATCAACAGTTTTTTTTACAATTAATGACAAATTAAAATAACAGAAATATTATAATAAATATTGTACAGTGATTTTATTTGAATTTATTTAAATATACAATTAATGATTTTTAAAAAAATGTCACAATATATATTTTTACATGCTAGCTATTGAATTGTCAATGATTGGCATTGAAACTTAACATCAAATTTCAATGTTTACATCTGTTATGATGTGTGGATTATAGGTGCTTGCGAATTAAAGAGAGTCTACTATATTATATTAATTAACTATCAAATATAATATTTTCAATTTTTGCACAGTAAGCACCCACATAATAAAATGTTTATTTTAATGCAAATACATTTGTCAATTTCATGATTATAGATTTTGTGTGACCAACTTGGTCACTTCTGGGGTAATTATCGATCAGCAACAAATTTGATTAAAATAGATTGCCATAATATATATTATATAAATCAAAGTATTAAAACCGAAATACACTAGAATATGTAAAAGTACATGTGTATGTTAGTATCGACCATATTTATACTACCTAAAATAATTAATCCTACTTATACTTTATTGTATGCGACTGTGTTTATATTCTACAGTCCTGCCCATCATATTCATTAAATCATGATAATGATAATCTTGTACTAGTCTTTAATATCAATATTAAGATTTTAAAAAAAAGCAATGTTTATAAAAAGTCTATATCTTTACCTGTAGCTAAATATCTGAGAGTGAGTGCCAAACGTTCACCAGGAGGAATACTGTGTCTCATTTGTGTATTTCTTTTTTGTATCAAAGGTAATACTTTTTCAAGCAAATACTCAAAAGATGCTGTATCCATCCTAATCCACCTACTATAGCCTTCAGTATCCTAGTATTAAAAAAATAAGATATGTTTAATTTTTCATAATTGTATTTCATGTATAGAAAATTTCTATGAGCAAGATATTACAGCAACCTTTTCAAACATTTCACTAAAACCAAACAGTTGGGGGAAAAAGAAATAATCCTCTTTTAGGGGACTTAAAGAAGGGTCAAATATTCTGCATAATAATTCTATAAATATTATTTCTATAATAATTTATTAATTCTAGCAAAATTTGAAAGAAAATATCTTACCTGAAGTGCCAGTTCCCTCATCAAATTCTCATAACATCCTAGTTTATTTCTTTTTTTTAACCATTCCCTTGTCCAAATTTTTCTTTCAGATTTTTTTCTTCTTGCAATTAATGCTGCTGTAAGGCAAATTATTTTAGCACATATCGTTTTTTTAGATGATATGCTCATAAAATTGGATGGAGCCATGATTTGAATAGGTTATGTCCGAGTGAGCAATCGATTCGTAATACATGCGCTAAGAAATTTGTATGCTATGCCTAAAGCCTAATGGTCGATAACAGGATTGGTACGGTAACCCGTCCGCTTCGGTTTGCGAATCCGTTTGTCAAACTCCAGCAACCCTTCACAGACACTCCGCGAGGAGAAATGCTTGACGAAAAGCTTAAAGTTTCACCAAATTCTTCAGTGTGATACGGGTTTTAGAGAGGAACT